>CM055281.1:6092004-6314027 GCA_029237695.1 Conchocele bisecta
ATGCTAGTTTATATCTATGATGGGTAAGCTTTCGGAGAGGGGTGGGTACTCCCCTCAAATTTGACCTTTGAATGTCATTTCAATGTCATTTAGCGGTCAAATCAAGAAAATGCATAGATGTCTTAATGCTTGCCATATATAGGTCACCATCACTCATAAAATCAATGTTGAAGATGGAAATAAGTTAAATGCTGGTAGTACTATTGTTGTTAGTAATAAAAAAGGACATATAAAGAATAAAAATGCATAATGGCTGCCAAAATAGTGACACTATATGGAAACAAAGACAAGTTCGTACATATCCAACATAAGCTAGCTCTTTGTATGAGTTTGTTACTGAATGTCTTCATAAAATAAAAATTTGTATCATGGTATAGCATTTAATAAAATAACATATTAGATCATTTTGTAACTTCAATTCCAAGATGGCCGCTAATAATTACATAAGTAAACTTTTCAAATGAATAACTTGTAAATTGTCACGATTCCACTCCAGACACGGGGGATTATCCTTTCTACATTTTTGTTTGCAAATGAGTGCCCAAAGTGGGTTATACCTTTCAAAACTATACGTTAAGATATGGATCTACACTCAATGTGGACTGTTTGGGGGTAGTTCCATGGTTATTTATGGGTCAAATCAAGACAACAAGTTAAGTTGTTTCTGCATTTCGCTATATGAAGGCATGCATAGCATATACAAAATATGTAAGAAGAGTGTTGAACATGACATGTTATACATTGGCTATACTATATATTTAGTAAATCAGCCAGGTAATGTAGAAATAGATATTCAAGATGGCCGCCAAACTGCAAAATAAGCAATAAAACGTCAAATATAATCTTGCTACTTAGAATAACCAATTACAAATATGTTATTTTTGTCTTTTATAAAATATATGTATGGTATAATATGTCATTTACTATTATACAATGACATGCTATTTACTAATTGTAAATCAAAGATGGCCATCGTTAAACACATACTCACATTGTCCAAACGGTCAAATGTTTCATTGTGATATTTCCTGTGATGTTCATGTACATGTAAAGTGAAAGACGTGTTGTTCAAGTTGTGTGTATTAGTATGAGACAATATGGGTCACTGTGTTGGATCAGTAAATCTGCCAATGACGTAATACCCCAGACTACATTTGGTTTTCAAAGAACCAAACACAGTAAGTCATTTTCACGGCTATGATTAGAGAAATTTGCATAGATCTTCCATATACTAGTAGTTGTCAAACCAGAATTGTGAAACAAAATATTTGAATCATTTTCTACCAACAATTCAGTTATTCACATACCAATGTGTTGGCCATCAGAATGACCGGGGCAATATTAGATAACCACTTACCCAATATGACAGATGTATAGAAACAACCACTGCTTCCATACTCCTCTGGATTAGACATTTTGGAATACTGGCACATGTCTCATTCATTACAATAACTGTACTGTACAACTAACATTAACTTGTGATTAAAATGAAGTCATGTTCATTTAACAGAGACCCTCACAATTATATCTCACACAATTATACCCAACAAAGAATATAATTATGTTTTCAATAGCAAAACAAAGATCATGCTGAATTACCTACAGCATCTCCGTCAAAGTTACGTGCTGATGGAGAGTCATTCTTGAGTATCGATATGGCTTGTTTCTCGTTTTGAGCGTGCTATTCAATGATTTGTGAGCGTCATACGTTGCCAGTTGCTGTGATCCAAATAATTTATTTTGATATTTTACGTACGCGATTTAGCCTTACTGTATTACAGTTTACGTGTACCTGATATTACGGCTTAGTGCTTAGTTCGACACCAGCGTCCCCTAATATGAATTGAGCATGATATGCGGAAGGCAATGTTCGTATGTGTGATACTTATATAACCATCTATGGGAGAATGGCATTGCTTGCATACTGGCTGGTAGAATAACAATTGTTTATGCAATGTTCTATCAAATAAGTACATTAGGTTTTATACTTCACTATTTTTTTCTGTCAAATTGTGACCTAAATTTATTATGTGAATGAAACCAAGCACGTTGTGGACAAGAGACAACAAGGTATATATTTACAAAGATGATGTATTTACATATAATGAAATGCACACACAATGGATGGTAATGTCAGTACGGACAACGTCCCTGGATGAAGCCTCCAGATACAATCGCACAACCAAGGCACCTCCACGATTCTGGAACAGGTAGGTATAGTTCAACATTATGCACCAGGTTCAAGATCCGATATCACATGGGTGAAAGTCCTTCGAGATTCATCTCGTCCTTGGACGGAATAACGTCACCCACTCGATACGGAGTAGAGTCCCCGCTGGTACACGGTGTCGTGTTGTGGACTCCATAATAAATAGGTGTTGCGTACTGCTTCTACGCGTATACACCAGATGGACGTGCCGTCGCTGGTTGCTGACTGGCTGGCTGACTGCCTGGCTGGCTTACTGGCTGGGACTAGAAAACACCAACGGTGTTGTTACCAGAATGTAACGTGTTATAGTCTCCATAATAGTCACAGTAGTGCACATGAAATAAATATTATGATTGCATGGCAATACTAAACAACATCATATATTACAATTATGAAACATAATAAATTGCAATGTACACAAAGATATTTTCACTAATTGGAAGAAGGGGGCTGATGGAAATCATAAGTCGGATAATGCGATATAACACATTAAAAAACAGCCACTATATCTAGTGTACCCAACGATATATATCTTCACAGCCGTACATGTGAATACAGACGTCATTCACAGTTATTTACCATTTGGTAAACAAACATTTGATTGCGACTGGCCTTACCCTGATCAGACTGCCCGTGGCCAACTGCGCTAACTTAATAAAGAGCAACTGTGCCAAGTACTTTCTTGTGCAGACTCACAGTATTACATTACTAATGATAAACACTGTAGACTCTAATCAGACTGTAGGATTCCACAGGCTGACCCAAAGCATCAGTGATTGAAATAAATTATACTTCACATCATGTCCTTATTGCAGCTTACTGACGTATAAATAAGTGCATTTAGAGCAGAACTGTCTGATCTGGTCTATCCTGGTCACAATAGCATTTACAATATTTACAATACACTGTGAACGTACATGACTTAATAAAATAAATGTACAGACGAATGAGTTAGGAGTTTACATGTGTCCACCATAGAGTAAATGAAAGTCGTCCAGAAAATTCACGTCACAATTGTCACATGTTAAAATTGGCAATATTCTCATGTATTGTACAGGGCGCAGAACTGATATTGGACTGAATCGTAATATAAAATGCATAGCTAATTTTAGTAAACATTTCAATCGTGTTCGCCCTTCGTTTACAAATAGAATAAATTGCTACTGCAATTAGTCGGAGCGACATTCAAAAAAAACCGCATGAGAATAATATGCCATTACAATACTCAGTGAATGCTCCCACATGCCAGACCTGTAATCGTTATCATTTACACGTAAACACGACGTATTAATGAATCAGTTCGATTTGATTAAGGGAGATAATCTACATCAGCGGATTCATGCCATACGGCTTTTATTTGGTCGAAATGGGTCCAAATAACTCAGGTAAATGAAATAGGGCAGTATATATGAGGATACGATAACAAAGCGGAGAATTGCCGGTCTTGGCAGGATTCAGGCTTAAATGGCAGCATTAGAAAGTAACTAATAAACATATGTACTCACCAATTCCCATTGAAGGCTTGTGATCCAATGTGTTCACAATACTTGTTCAGTGTCCGACTGCTGGAATATGGTTTGTGATAATATATATGTGCAACTCTAGCGCACAATTTTCCTACCGTAGTCCGCCTGTCAATATAAAAACTCTGTGCCAACATGTGGCTTACAATTTTGCGTAAGTGGACTAATGTTCTAACAGTCAGTCTAGCTCATGAGATATCTGGTGAATTAATCTGAAATACTTCAGTTATAAGTAGATATGACCTACTAGGTATTTAGGCTAGCATCCAAGTCTGCATAAACAGTGTAAATCACCCAGCTATAACCGGTGCAAAATCCAATACTGGTGGTCAGTGCACGGTTTCGGATAAAGCGCTATTCTCTCCAGCGGTGTATTCCACGGGAGCGATATTACACACACGAATACCTATTCGATAGTAGGTATTAGATTATTCGATTATTGTGTTCTAGACTAGTATTGTGTGACCCGTGTTACAAATAATGGATGATAAAGAAAATAGTCGGCTACGATTCGTGACAATTATATACAACACTCAATCATTATATACTTTGCAAGATCTACCAAAGGTTTATTTCTGGAGGGTGGAGAGAGCATATATTAAAATATGGTGCTAAAAGTTACCATTTATAAGGATTTCCATGCTGAAATTAATGGTAACACATGGTGTGTCAGCTATTTCCGCATATATATTTTAGTCTATGTTTATCAAGAGTGTAGATGTACGCCAGCTTTGATTTTAAAATTATGATTAACTCAACTCTAAATTACCACATACCATGTAACAACTAGCGAGGAAACGCAAGCGAGGAAACGTCATGCCATTTCTATTTTATAACACTACAGAAACATTGTTTTTTCTTCAGTTTTCCCATATGCGGATCTTGAATTTCAAGGCATAGACCAAAATATACGCATTTCAATGAGAATTTACTACCAAAAACTACATACAAACTGTAAAATATACATCTCAGTTGTTTTTTGTTTTTTTCCTGATATTTCATCTTATAATTTATACTGCGTTGGCGGCCATTTTGAAGGTTGGGTTCCAGGAAATGTAGCTCCAATTGTCCCAATTTTAAAATATGTTTTGTTAGTTTAATCAATAATGATACAAAATGAAGGATAATATTAGTCACAAATTCCATGAAAATGACATGCTAATAGGAAATATCTTCATTGTTAGCAATAGGCTAACAGAACGAATTGAATACAACATACTGTGTTGGCGGCCATCTTGGTTTTACCAACAGTAAGTTGGATAAAATGGTATCAAAAGGTTTGTAAACAATTTCTCTATCGACATATGTATATATTACCATTAAGACTATTAAAATAGCTTAACTATCAACAAAAATATGACGTACAACATGACATTTTCTTTAAATGTGTATGATTTGATAATTTGGCCCGGATGTAAATGTAGCTGTTCAGCGAAGGATCTTTGAATATTTCATTTGTAAATCTTGTTGTATATCACAGAGTGTAATATCGCGATAGTGTATGCGTCCGTCGCTGATAGAAGTATATATGAGACGAGCCTTGTGATTTTGGACCGAATAATATTTTTCAAAAATTATATTTTCCGTTTATGAAGTCAAAATATTATAACATTTTAAAAGCAAATGCGGAATAGAATATTTCATCAACTTACGATGTCATTAATTAAACGTAAAATGTCACGGAATATTTATTTACGCCCACAGTCCCGATATAGTACAGGAAGCCGTTTCACTAAACTTCGTTTTCTTGTAAACATAAAGCTGTTATCATCAGGAAAATGTGAGCTCGATGTGTAATCCAAGATGGCGTCCAAGATGGCCGCCAATAATATGTTCTTATTTCTTAGGCAAATTGGCGGCCATCTTGAATTTCAGACATGTCTTTTTTCAATAATTCTGTATTTTCAGAATCCCAATGTATATAGCTACCAAATGAGTTCATTAGCAGAAGGCTATCAATACTGGTATAAATCGAATACGTGCATCTATACACCCATGTCGATGACAATTTTTAGGTCAATGTGACCTCTAAATGACCTAAAAAATGACCCCTAAAGGTCAAATCTGCAGGGGTACCCACCCTTATCCGACAGCTTACATATCATAGAAGTAAATCAGCATGGGTATCCATTTGTAACACAAAATGCCATCAACACTTTATTGGAGGCCTTTTATTGACCTTGGCGGGCCGTCTAATGTAGAAAAGCCAGGAGAACGGACTCCTATCAATTATATTACACCAAACTGTAAAATATGTCAGTTTTCTGCATAGGTTTGTGCTTGTGTTTTTCACAACATGAACCACCATTATAATTACCCCCAGACACAGAAAATCGCACAGTGTATCACTTTTACCTGGCCATCCACACAACACATACCATATATACCCACTACTGTACTCTGTTATTAGCTATACATCCAGTGACATGTAAGCAGTTACCTGAGTGTCTAGTCATCTAATATGCGAGTAAATATGGCTTTGCCTATGGGTAACGTGTACACTAACATAGGATGTGCATCTCATTGAAATGTTTACACATCAAAATGTATTTTAAGATTGATGGGAGAAATATCTCGTCTTTTGTATAATTTGCTGGCATACTATTTATAGCTTGCCGTTGTGATATCTGTCTATTATGTATTGCACCAAATCTTATTTGGTTTACTGTCATATTATTTGCTGTATGTGTCAAACGTACGAAGTGGTGAAATTGTACGATGGCTTGTACATACAAAGATGGCGGAGATGGCAACACAATGCTCAATATAGTATACAGTAACGAGACCATATTCATATATGTTATATTCATATATCATATCACTCTTATGAAGCAATTATCATTGATGTCAAGTGTTTCTATCTATCACCTAATACCTTAACAATGTTTTCTTGTAAACTATTATTGGATTTACATTTATTGAGCATAGGCTGCTTATGCAGCCTGTGCTCAATAAATGTATATCCATCAATTGAAATTTCCAGACGATCATAAATTTTCACTTATGAACATTTAGTCGTACGAAGTTTAGTTTAGTTAGTTTCGGTCCCCAGATATTGAGTCTGATCTGGATCTACACTGGTCGTAAAACCCATAATCCGTATTTCTCCAGTCACAGCCACATACACACACATACATATATAGCAGCATAAGCGGTTTAAATATGGCCTTATACATGCCTTAAATATCAACGTGACACGGTATCTGGATTTATTTAGTATCAGGGAAGATAAGTTCATCTATTTAAATGTGTATGATTTGATAATTCGGCCCGGATGTAAATGTAGCTGTTCAGCGAAGGATCTTTGAATATTTCATTTGTAAATCTTGTTGTATATCACAAAGTGTAATATCGCGATATTGTATGCGTCCGTCGCTGATAGAAATATATATGAGACGAGCCATGTGATTTTGGACCGAATAATATTTTTCAAAAATTATATTTTCCGTTTATGAAGTCAAAATATTATAACATTTTGAAAGCAAATGCGGAATAGAATATTTCGTCAACTTACGATATCATTAAATATACAGAAAATGTCACGGAATATTTATTAGGGCATATCCAACTTTCGCGGCCACCTTACCTGGACAAAATCCATAGTGACCACATGGTCAATTTCAGCTGACCAATACGTGATGGTCAGTCGGCAATTTACGTGATATCGGCTTTTTCCGTAATCTCTCGGAAATCTACATGTGTCACGTGATGTATGCAAATCGCACATCTGCTAAGGTACAAACTCACATGGCTTGTATCATATTACATGCACCAAGATGCCAGTGTATTATCATTAAATATTAATGCGGTTTATGCAAGATTGTAACAAATATTTAACTGTTATAGACAAATAATATATGTAATATACAAATAATTTTGAAAACATTTATCCGGGGTGATATATATATTGCGACATTCTACACGGAATAACCCTGTTGATATCCCAAGGTGTATGATCAAGTGATACTAACAACAACAACAAGTACCAATTCAAAATACATATTATTTTATAGTCTACTTATTACGTAACGGATTTTGATGAAATATGGCGCATCAAACGCGTCTTCTTAAGATGCATTTGGTGGTCTCTGTATTTTCGCCCAAACTTCAGTCGTTTTTGCGAATTTCCGTGTCTCCGACACGGAAATCGATTCTTCGCAAAAACGACTTAAGTCTGTGCCAAACTCCCTAGACCACCAAATGCAGCTCATGAAGACGCGTTTGCTGCGCCATATTTCATCAAAATCCGTTGCATATTAAGGAAAATATCAAATAATACTTATTTTGGAGTGGGCGACGTTGTTGTTGTTGTTGTTGTAACCACGTGATCATGCACCTTGTATCCGTACAGGAGAAACATGGAAGGCACACTGAAGCTCTCGGATATTCCCGTCATGAACTTCGGGCAGTTCATGATCGATCGGATGCAGCAATTCGGCGACTTGGAAGCGCTGGTAAGTCAACGGCGCCCCGGAGGGGACGTATAATTCTATTTTTTATTAATTCGTTCCCACGAAATAATAATTCGTTCCCTCAATTTAACATTTCGTTCCCACGAAATAACAATTCGTTCCCACGGGAACGAATTGTTAATTCGTTCCCACGAAATAACAATTCGTTCCCACGGGAACGAATTGTTAATTCGTGGGAACCAATTGTTATGTCGTGGGAACGAATTGTTAATTCGAGGGAACGAATTGGTAAATTGAGAGAAGGAATTTTAAATTGAGGGAACTAATTGTTAATTCGTGGGAACGAATTGTTATATCGTGAGAACGAATTGCTATATCGTGGGAACGAATTGTTAATTCGAGGGAACGAATTGTTAAATTGAGGGAACGAATTGTATTGAGGGAACGAATTGTTAAATTGAGGGAACTAATTGTTAATTCGTGGGAACGATTTGCTCAATTGAGGGAACGAATTGTTATTTTGTAGGAATGAATCAAAAAAATCCACATACATTAATTCGGTGTCTGATTTAGAGAGGTTCCACTGTACATATTCAACCCGGCTAAATATTTACGCCCACAGTCCCGATATAGTACAGGGAGCCGTTTCACTAAACTTCGTACGACTAAAATGTTCGTAAGTGCAAAATTATGAAGTCTGTATATTTCACATTAACGTTTTCTTGTAAACATAAAGCTGTTATCATCAGGAAAATTTGAGCTCGATGTGTAATCCAAGATGGCGTCCAAGATGGCCGCCAATAATATGAAGAGTCGTATATCTTTAATGTTTTGATCTTAAACTGATGTAAAATAACCAAGTGTCATGCTTAGAGCCGACCGGCATATAGTGTCTGGATTGTGTGTCCATCCGTGTGTGTGTCTGGGTACACGTTCGGAGTCTTAGGTGGTTGGCGGTGTAACTTAACTCTTTGCATGTTAGCGGTGAAAATATCCGCCAAACGAATTAATAGGAGTATATGTTTTATTTCTCTCTGTAAATATGTCTTGAAATTTCATTATAATTGAGTCCTCATGACTCAATTATAATGAAATTCCAAGACATATTCATGATAGTTCCGGGGAGAAATACAAGAAAATCTGATTTTGTCCGCTAGTTTTGAACTATTTATAGCCCACAAGTTTCCCAGCATGCAAAGAGTTAAAACAAAAGAAAACAATACAACGTATTCCGTAACCAATGAAGCCTATTGTTTCTTAAGTGGTTATTCTTTTGTTTGAACACAATAGATGTACCACATAAGGGGGTGTCGTATGGCTCCGTCTGTATGTGTGTCCGGTCATAGAGAATAGTAGGTTAGTGCCGTGAATGGGAAAAAATATCTGGCAAGGCTCAGGAAACGGGATGGGCGAGGCTATGCCGAGCACATCCCGTTTCCGTGCCGCGCCAGATATTTTTTCCCATTCACGGCACTAACCTACTATTCTATTTATCCCGTGAGCACCTATAAATGGCTGTAAAATGCAAAAATAGTAATGACTGGATATCAAAAATGTTTCACGGCACCGTGTTTCACGGCACATGCGCACTGTGTTGACGGGATAAACACGGTTTTAGGGGGTGGGAGGTGTGGCTTAAGCAAAAGAAAACCACTTAAGCCTATTGCTTGTTATGTGGAATATTTATGTTTGAAATCAATGAATGTAGGTGAGTCCGTATGTGTGTCCATGAGTGTGGTTAAGACGTTTGCAGGAGTTTCTCCCATCTGACACTGCTTCTCCAATCTACCACAATTTCTCCAATCTATCTGAGGTTGTGGGTTTAAACCTCGCCTGAGCCATCAAAAATACTTTCATAGTATTTCCATCCCATTGGTCTGTCTGATGAGACTTTAAACTGTGATCCCGTCTCTATATGATCTTAGCTGTTGCTGGGACGTTAAACCCTTTCACTTTATTTTCTTCTCAAATATACCACACTTTTTATGCCACCGGGTTTCGAAGAAACGGGTGGCATATAGTGTTTGGACCGTCTGTCTGTCCGTCTGTCCGTCCGTCCGTCCGTCCGTCCGTCCGTCCGTCCGTCCGTCCGGTCCGTCCGTCCGTCCGTCCGTCCGTCCGTCTGTCCGTATGTCCGTCTGTCTGTCCGTCGTCACACTTTTCGGTTAACCATTTTGTCACAGTTTCTCAAATATGCTGCAGGTGGCATCCGCGTTCGACAGACGCATTTCTTGTTAGCTTTAGTTTGCAATGTAGTAACTATTTAGTGGGTTATCAATAGCAGGTCAAACTTGACTGTCTGGTATTTACATTGTGTTATCTTACTGGGTGATACAAGTTCATTTATGGATGTGACAGGAGAAATGGGGCTTATGGGTTTTGCGACCTGTGTAGATCCAGATCAGGATCTGCACTTGTCGCTATTTCATCAATGAAACACCAATTTAACAAGCAAAACAGATCGTTATCAGGCTTCCTTCCTTCCTTCCTTCCTTCCTTCCTTCCTTCCTTCCTTCCTTCCTTCCTTCCTTCCTTCCTTCTTTCCTTCCTTCCTTCCTTCCTTTTCCTTCCTTCCTTCCTTCCTTCCTTCCTTATTTCCTTCCTTCCCTTCCTTCCTTCCTTCCTTTCCTTCTTTATTTCATTCCTTCCTTCCTTCCTTTCTTCCTTTACATTCATTCATTTATTCGACCCCCAATTGTAGGTAGACGGTCTAACGGATAAGAGATACACATACCGAGACGTTATTTACCAAACAAAGCGTCTGGCGGCCGGGCTACAGGGTATTGGCGCTGCTAAGGGTGACGTCGTTTGCATCGTCGCCCAGAACAACATTGACTATATCACAGTCGCTTACGCCACGGCGCTGATCACTTCCGTTTTTCAACCAATCAATTCGATGTATACACCGGGTGCGTATTGAGGTTAGATCACACTAAACAGCGTTACTATATAATTTAACAGAAAATCATCCATGGGCGTTTTAGCATCATTTAGTGTTGTCTAACCTATTGATCCGCTTACGAGATTCCGCTGGTTTCGTAACCAAGTACATAAATAATTATGTGACGTCATATGTGGTTGTGAAATGGGGCTTATGGGTTATATGACCAAATGAATGTAGCTCCTGATCAAATAGCACACTCCTGCAGCCAACCCGAATTTTCTGTCTGTAAGTCGCCCTGCGTTACAAACAGAAAATTCGGATTATCCTGCAACCTGATAATGATTTATATTACCTGTTAGAAGTATGACGGGTGTTGTATTGATGGAATGGCGAGAAGTGCAGATCCTAATCTGAATGTGCGGATACATAAAACTCCATTTCTTCAGACACAGTCACATGTCATAAACGTTACTTAGTCGACCAACGGAATGTTCGTGAAACAGGCTGCCGTTAATTTCTACGTCTATACATTGTTTTATCCCCTCGCCGATAGGCAAGAGGGGATACAGCGTTAATATATGTACGTACGTACGTACGTACGTACGTACGTACGTTAGTAACACCTTTCATTTTTCAACAACTCATGAATCGCTTCACCGATTTGGATAATATTTGGCCACAATGTGTGTCTAGGGATGCTGCTTTGTTTTGCGTACGACCCACGTCCGACCGCCCAAGGTCAACGTCACTGAGGACTTGAAATTCTTTTTTTATTAAGGCTGCCAGCGATGGGATTATTTTCGTCTAACGATGCCAGTTCTTGTTTATTTTGCAGCGGACATGAATCGAGTTTTCCGTGAATGTAGGACGAAGTTCGTAATTGTTGAACCGGCATTTTTGTGCAAGGTTCAGGAAGCGATTGTCGACTTCCACATATAAAGGTACAGCTTTCTGTGCTAGTGTTGTTGTAAATTGGCACTGACAGTTATCAACGATTTAATAGAGTGATTATTTAACATCATGGTATTTATTAAACGAGATTACCAAGGTGCATGATCACGTGGTTATAACAACAACAACGGTGGATGAAAGTGTTGAAATCTTGCCCACTCCAAAGTAAGTATTATTTGATGTTTTCCTTAATATGAAACTGATTTTGATGAAATATGGCGCAGCAAACGCGTCTTCATGAGCTGCATTTGGTTGTCCAGGGAGTTCGGCACAGACTTCTGTCGTTTTCGACAAAAACGACAGAAGTTTGGGCCAAAGTACAGAGACCACCAAATGCAGCTTAACAAAACGCGTTTGATGCGCCATATTTCATCAAAATCCGTTACGTAATAAGGACAAAGTAAAAGATACGTACTTTAAATCGGATTGATTCTGGAAGTTTCAGTACTGGTTGTTGTTGTTAGTACCACGTGATCATACACCTTGATTACTGACGTCGATCATAAGACACGAGGCGATGTCGCGTATTTTATGAAGTCAGTCAATTAGTTTAACAAGTAATACATGTGTGATAATTATTAAACGAGCTTACTACTGTCTGCTTCACGAAACCTGCCCAAATTTTACGGCTATATAAATAATGCAAAAACAATATTTTTTGGATAATATTAAATTAAAGCAAAATTTAATAACGAGCCTTCTTTTTGTTTCGTGAAATTTGGTCAAATATTGATTTTATTGCGAAAAAACAATTTCCCCATGTTAAATCCCCATAGACATCACAGAGTGAAGATGTCTATGGGGATTTAACATGGGGAAATTATTTAGAATTTCAGAAATAGTGGACCGATTTTCAAAATTTAACTTTTGTTTTCTTAGTTAGATCATTTCCAAGATATCTAGCCAGGTTTCGGAGCCAATTTCCAAAATATTTCGTTTTTTGACTCCTCCCACAGCTCCTCCACTTCCTTTTCCCCCATGTTAAATTACCATAGACAAATTAATTTTTCGTAATAAAATCAATATTTGACCAAATTTCACGAAATAAAAAGAAGGCTCAGTCTTAATTTTTCCTTCAATTGAATGTTATTGAAGAAAATATTGTTTTTAAATTGTTTATATAGCCGTAAAATTTGGGCAGCTTTCGTGAAACAGACAGTAATTTCATAAGAAACGTGGTTATGTATTTTCTTATATTAAATCAGTCAACGAGTTTAGCAAAAAGAGGGTCATACATGAGTGATCATTTATGTATGTAAGTATGGTGTTTAACGGCCTGTCATCAATTAATGCAATTTTCGGCCTGTAATAATCAGTTGCATGTAATATGACAATTTTTAAACGAGTTTATCGCCTTCATAAGAGACTAAGCTATGCTGATGTTATAGTTGTCGTTGAACCCATTATAACATTAACTTTGTGACAAAACACGACGTCGGGCAGATGTGGTAGCGTGATAGCGTGATAACTGTCGCCGTGTGTCTTTCTTGAGAATCGCATTACCATCACCTGGTATCCAGTATTATGCAGTCAAGTGATAAGCTGATGATTTGATACTACAAATCGTACGAAAAGCAAGTTTATGACCATCAAATTTCAAATTAATTTCAAGACTTTTCGAAAATTCCACCGACCTCACTGTGTGTTGTGTGCATTATGTATTATTGTTGATGCATTTATTTTGCCAAATTCAATACAAACACCGAATATATATGTAATTACATAGCTGCGTGTCTACCTCCGTTTATGATAAAATAAGTGGCATTAAATGGCATATCGTTCGCTAAGTACTGGATAGAATTGTTCAAAAGTCTCAATTTACTAATATCGTTTGCATACACTAGGTTGTTCATATTTAAGATTATTTATGAATCAAAGTGCAGTGTAAGCGAAAACTTCGCTGATATGTAACCAGTTGAATTATGCGTTCATCATTTTGAATTCATAAGGAGAAACGACGAAAAAGAGTGACAATGTCAAAGAACGACAGTTAGGCGACAATGTACAGCGCCTCATTGATGCTGCGAGGAACTCGTGCAAGTATCCTTGCTATAATATTTTGTCACGACACCATAGCCATAACGTCAAACAAGGATTCACGTTCAGTGACGTCACAAGTACGTGACGTCAAGTCATGCCGTCATAATATGTGTACTGAGGTACAAGGCATCGCGTCTCATATTAGTGAAAGTTTCAGTAAGTTATCCTTTTCCGTTTTCTGTTCACACTTAATGTTAACTGACACCAGTAAACGTAAATGGAGGGCAAAATGTGAACTTTTACGGCGACTTTATAAAATTTCAATCGTTGTTTTTCCAACGTCGTTTACCGCTTTCCATAACGTTGTCATTAAGCCCGGTTTTCGTATTAGTCATGGCCCTGCCATAGAGACCCGTATACGTTTTTATTAACATAGACTTTGACAGTTGATTTGAATATGGGATACCCCCAGTGTCAAGAATCTACTAGGTGGAATTCCAAAATTCATAACATGAGTCCGTGAGCGGCCATTTTCCAAGATGGCCGCCATCAGGCATGTACCAAAACTGAAATGCATATAACTTTTGATAGCAATGTTGTAGATGGATGCTTTTGGTGTCAATTATGTGATTTCCAGGCTTGTCCGACACAGCTATGATGATAAAAAACATATTAGACGTTGCATAGTACCGTAATCCAAGATGGCCGATATCAAAAGTCCACAACAATATCAAGATGTGTAAGTCTTGATATGAACGTAGTAGATGAATGAGTTTTGTGTCCATAATGATGTTTTCATGGATACCAAATATGCCGAAAGTGTAAAAAAATCATTTTAGATGTTACATAGTTGCAACATTTAGGATGGCCGCCATAAAACAGGCAGACATGTGCTAATTTTGATAGGAATTATAAGTATTGTTTGTGAATTATGGGGTTTTCAGGCATACGAGGCACATTAGTGGTATCAAGATACATTTAAGATGTTTTCTAGTTATAAGAATCCAAGATGGCCACCACAAAAATCCGTAAAACAAGCGAACGTATACATATTTCAATTGGAAAGTAGTAGACTGATGCATTACAAGAATACAGCATGACGCTCAATAAAAAGCACGAGCCAAATGGCTTAAACCACCCATGCCATTGACCAAATAGTCTGATTACTTAATTGGACACATTGATTTTTCTTGTTTATGACAAAATATCACCCAAGTTTCTCTGGCCTTTTTACATAGACAGTGCTTTTTGTAACACATGTCCGTGCATTTACAGATGACAAGCTTCCCATCTGGTAGTGGATTGACATATTATGCAGGCAAGAGGGTACCATTCACTCATCCAACCATAGTTCATTGGATCTGGAGTTGAATGGGGGTAGGACTTACAAAGGTTTCGGTGGTGAAGCTCGGATATGCCATTCCACTCGAAGCTCATATTTGACTTTGCACTATCCCACACATGAATAAGATATTCCTCAGCCTTCCGAGCCATCGCTTCAGTTAACTGATCTGACTCTGCAAAGTCGACTAGGAATTTATGTGATTCACACGAGAGATACGTGTGTTTGGTGCCAATCTTGCTCAGTGTATCGTCGCCAGTGAGGACATGCGCTTTCAATATGACCCTGCACAGTCCCAGTCCCAACTTATCGGCGAGAACATGAAGTGGTAGATGACGCCTATGCTCACCGGGGCCAAACTCTACCCACAACTACTGAAGCCCCTTCTCATGCAATTGAGGCATAAACCGAAGTAAAGACACTATTGTATCTGTATCATTGGAGATCACAAGCACCCGACCACTCACACGATCCACTACCCAACCACAGTGCAGAACAATGCGATGATCGGCTTCTTGTACATCACACATCGGCGCTTCGATAGGTACCACATTTTCAGATGACAGTGGTGTTGATGCCCTGTCAGCATGTAACATGTGTGCTGGAAGAACTGCCTCGCATGTGATGCATCCACTAAGCCTGATGGTCAGCTTGACCAGTTCGGAAGCTGATGCCAGCTGGCGAGCCAGCTGCTGCAACTAGATTGTATTGGTTGGTAATGTCCAGAACTTGTCCATCTGGTGCAGTATTGGGACATTGTTGGTGATTTATATGAGATGAACAGACCCTACTATATAATGCAGCTATGGAACAATGTGTTTTCTTTGTTAATTACAGTTATATTGTTTTTCTACATATGGTACTGGACAACTGCATATCAGACTAACAAATATTTCCAAATCAGACCACAATTATGGTATCGGCTACTAATGAGTCAGTATGTTTGACAATATGTGGTACACGGCAAAGCATGCATTTGGAAGTACATGTATACACAATGTCGAGAATATGGCAAGTTTCCACCAGAATAGACAAAATCAAATTCCGGTTATAAGCTAATACATGTATAGGCTTTAAGTTGGTAAGGTAATTTTACGTTTTCTTCATTACAACAGTAATTAAACGATTCACAGTAGTACTGAATTAGTATATATCTTTCCAAATCCCTTCCACTAATAACATAACTATTAGGAGACGATAGTTCCATGTCACGTGCATAAAATATTTGAAAACTTTCAAAAATATATGATTGTTGGAGCTATTTTGGTGGCCATTTTAAAATGGTAGCCACTTTTGAAACATGTAACTCGTATTGATAGTATAATTTTTCAATTATAGAACATGTTAAATGTTGTGAGAGAAAAAAAACACTTATATTTTTATACCTCCGTGTCATGTGCATCAAATATTTGAAAACCTACTTATTCTATTTTGGCGGCCATTTTAAAATGTTTGCTGTTTTTGAAACATTTTTGAAACTCATATTGATAGTACAGTTATTCAATTATAGAACAAGTTTATTATTTTGAGAGAACAAATACTTATATTATTATTATTCAGGCAAATTTATTCCATGCAAATTTACAGGCATGTAATATTATCGGCAGCCATCTTTAAAAATGGCCGCAATTTCAGTCACGTGACGAATCTGGAATGTCCCTATGGCTAAAATCCTTTATTATGGTTTCATCTACGACTGTACCAAATTTCATGCTTGTATCACAAAATGCACAATTCAGCTTAAAATCACGACGTATCGATTCCGCTATTAAAGACGGGATACAATTATAGTCATGATAGTAGTATGAAACTTTTATAAACAAAATCACTTTTTTTCATTTCATCTCGAAAGTATATGGTGTTACCACTCTTTTGAACCGTCTCGACGAGACGGTTCAAATGAGTGGTAACAACATATACCTTCATGGATAAATAAACAAAATAATGAGATTTATATTTGCAAAAATATATCGTATGTTTAGACTGAAATGGGTTAAACAAAACTGCTTGGCCGGTCTACACTACAGAGAAAATAAATATAATGTACACCGACTGACTCCCGTAACAGGTAATCGTGTTCGGCGATGCGAAAGGCTGTATTTCCTTCGAGTCCCTGTTACACCGAGCCTATGGTGACCACCGAACTCCACCATGTGACCCAAAAACCACCACAATGTCCCTGATGTCTTCGAGCGGTACTACGGGCTTCCCCAAGGCTGTGCAGATGCCGCACTATGGTACCATTGCCAACTTAATGCAACTGCAGTGAGTAGATTAGTTCCGAGTACATAACTCCAATTACATTACATTACATTGAATTACATAAGCGTCATGACGTCGACGTATTTTCACATTTGCGTTTGAAGCATTGTCTGTTTACTTTCTACTTCGTGGAGAGTGACCTAAGCATTTTGCTAATAAACCACACTTTAATAGGTGACTTTATAATACTGTTTTGGTCTCGCATGTAGAAATTTCTCTCAATAACAATATTATATAGCGAAGCATGAACGCCAACGCCCTGCACATTATTGCTATTATTTAGTGCGCGAAATGGAAACGTTATTTCTACCATTGACTGTGGTGTAGGTAGCGGTATAGTGCAAAATATTGCCTATAAGGCTGAATACGTGCAGCTATGAATGAGTAGATGTACCGTAATAAATATTCGGGCACCATTTGTTTTTGGAAACCCCAATAAAATAGGCTTTCCGAATGCATTGTCATTGTGATAAATTAGTACAGCTAAACATTTGGACACTCTTGGCTGTGTGTAGCAATATGTGTATGAGTTTTCTCACAGAATAAAGCGTATCCCAATAGTTAGGGTTAGGACGGTAGGCCGATTTCGTACATGAGACAAGCCATGTGATTTTGTACATACGTGTAAGTACATATTCAGTCCCTGTATGAGCCATACTGACATTGGCTACATGATGTGGCTGGTAGGTACATATTCTGGCTCGGTATCAGCCATACTGACTGTGGCTATATGATGTGGCTGATAAATTCATATTCTGGCTCTGTATCAGCCATACTGACATTGGCTTCATGCTGTGTCTGATAAGTTCACATATTCTGGCTCTGTATCAGCCATGCTGACACTGGCTACATGCTGTGGCTGGTAAGTTCATATTGTGGCTCTGTATCAGTCATACTGACATTGGCTACATGCTGTGGATGGTATGTACATATTCTGGCTCTGTATCAGCCATACTGACATTGGCTAAATGCTGTGGCTGATAAGTTCATATTCTGGCTCTGTATCAGCCATACTGACATTGGCTACATGCTGTGGCTGATAAGTTCATATTCTGGCTCTGTATCAGCCATACTGACATTGGGTAAATGCTGTGGCTGATAAGTTCATATTCTGGCTCTATCGTCATACTGCATGGACATGCTGTGGCGGTAAGTCATACTGCTCTATAACACTTGCATTGGTACATGCTGTGGCTGGTAAGTTCATATTCTGGCTCTGTATCAGTCATACTGACATTGGCTACATGCTGTGGCTGGTAAGTACATATTCAAGTCTCTGTCAATACTATTGGCTCATGCGTGGCTGGTAAGTACTATCATCTCGTAATCATACTGACATTGGCTACATGCTGTGGCTGGTAAGTACATATTCAGTCTCTGTATCAGATATACTGACATTGGCTACATGCTGTGGCTGGTAAGTACATATTCAGTCTCTGTATCAGCCATACTGACATTGGCTACATGCTGTGATTGATAAGTTCATATTCTGGCTCGGTATCAGCCATACTGATAGTGGCTATGCGCTGTGGCTAATAGGTTCATATTCTTGTTCCGTATCTGCCATACTGACATTGACGTACTGACATGATGCCATACTGACATTGACTACATGCTGTTGTTGGTAAGTACATATTCTGGCTCTGTATCAGCCATACTGACATTGGCTACGTGCTGTGGTTGGTAAGTACATATTGTGGCTCTGTATCAGCCATACTGACATTGGCTACATGCTGCGGCTGGTAAGTACACATTCTGGCTCTGTATCAGCCATACTGACATTGGCTACGTGCTGTGGTTGGTAAGTACATATTCTGGCTCTTTATCAGTCATACTGACATTGGCTACGTGCTGTGGTTGGTAAGTACATATTCTGGCTCTGTATCAGTCATACTGACATTGGCTACATGCTGTGGTTGGTAAGTACATATTCTGGCTCGGTATCAGCCATACTGACATTGGCTACATACTGTGGCTGATAAGCACATATTCTGGCTCTGTATCGGCCATACTGGCATTGGCTACATGCTGTGGCTGGTAACTACATATTCTGGCTCGGTATCAGCCATACTGACATTGGCTACATACTGTGGCTGATAAGTACATATTCTGGCTCTGTATCAGCCATACTGGCATTGGCTACATGCTGTGGCTGGTAAGTACATATTCTGGCTCGGTATCAGCCATACTGACATTGGCTACATGCTGTCGCTGGTAAGTACATATTCAGTCTCTGTATCAGCCATACTGACATTGGCTACATGCTGTGGCTGGTAAGTACATATTCAGTCTCTGTATCAGTCATACTGACATTGGCTACATGCTGTGGCTAGTAAGTACCTATTCAAGTCTGTATCAGTCATTACTTGACATTGGTAACATGCTGTGGTGATAAGTAATATTCAGTTCTGTATGACATACTGACATTTGGCTATTGCTGGTGGCTTGGGTAAGTAATATTCAGTCGCTGTATCAGGATATACTGACATTGGCTAATGCTGTACTGGTAAGTACATATTCAGTTCTCTCAATTATACTGAACCATTGGCTACATGCTGTGGTTGGTAAGTAATTATTCTTCTCTGTATCTGCCATACTGGACAGGTTGGTACATGGCTGTTGGTCTGGTTCAAGTATTTGGCTCTGGTATTAGTTATACTTGACATAGCTACATGCTGTGGCTGATAAGTAAATATTCAGTCTCGATAGTTATCTGACATTGGCTACATGCTGTGGCTGGTTAAGTACTATTCAGTCTTTGTAATCAGATACTGACATGGCTACATGCTGGGTGGTGGGTAAGTTACATATTCAAGTCCTCTGTATTCAGTATATTAATGGGACATGGCTACATTGCTTGTGGTGGTAAGTACATATTTGTCTCTTGTATTCAGATACTGACATTGGCTACTGTGTGGCGGGGTAAGTACTATTCAGGTTCTGTATCAGTTTAATACTGACATATGGTACATGCTGTGCTGTAAAGTTACATTATTCAGTCTCTGTATCAGATAACTGACTTTGGCTACATGCTGTGGCTGGTAAGTACATATTCAGTCTCTGTTATCGTATACTGACATTGGCTACATGCTGTGTGGTAAGTACTATCAAGTTCTGTATCAGTTTATACTTGGACATTGGCTCATGGCTGGTCGCTGTAGTACATAATTTAGGTTCTCTGTATTTTCAGCCATACATATGAATTGGCTACATGCTGTGGCTGTAAGTACTTTGGTGATATTCAGTCGCTGTATCAGTTTTTA
Source organism: Conchocele bisecta (assembly GCA_029237695.1). Lineage (NCBI taxonomy): Eukaryota > Metazoa > Mollusca > Bivalvia > Lucinida > Thyasiridae > Conchocele > Conchocele bisecta. The sequence goes on from CM055281.1 coordinate 6,112,831, forward strand.
TTTACTGACATTGGCTACCTGCTGTGGCTGGTTAGTACATATTTCATTGTCTCTGTCTCAGTTATACTGACATTGGCTACATGCTGTGGCTGTGGTAAGTACAGGATACTTCAGTCTCTGTATCAGTTATACTGACATTGGCTACATGCTGTGGCGGGTAAGTAATATTCAGGTCTTGTATCAGTTATACTTGACATTGGCTACATCTGTGGCTGGTAAGTACCCATCAGTCTCTGTCAGCCATACTGACATTGGCTACATGCTGTGGCTGGTAAGTACATATTCAGTCTCTGTAATCAGTTATACTGGACATTGGCTACATGCTGTGGCTGGTAAGTACATATTCAGTCTCTGTTCAGTTATACTGACATTGGCTACAGAACTGTCGCTGGTAGTAACATATTCAGTCTCTGTATCAGCCATACTGACATTGGCTACATGCTGTCGCTGGTAAGTACATATTCAGTCTCTGTATCAGTTATACTGACATTGGCTACATGCTGTCGCTGGTAAGTACATATTTCAGTCTCTGTATCAGTCATACTGACATTGGCTACATGCTGTCGCCCTGGTAAGTAACATATTCAGTCTCTGTATCAGATATACTGACATTGGCTACATGCTGTGGCTGGTAAGTACATATTCAGTCTCTGTATCAGTTATACTGACATTGGCTACATGCTGTCGCTGGTAAGTACATATTCAGTCTCTGTATCAGTCATACTGACATTGGCTACATGCTGTGGCTGGTAAGTACATATTCAGTCTCTGTATCAGTTATACTGACATTGACTACATGCTGTGGCTGGTAAGTACATATTCAGTCTCTGTATCAGTTATACTGACATTGACTACATGCTGTGGCTGGTAAGTACATATTCAGTCTCTGAATCAGTTATACTGACATTGGCTACATGCTGTGGCTGGTAAGTACATATTCTGGCTTCTGTATCATTGCCATACTGACATTGGCTACAATTGCTGTGGCTGGTAAGTACATATTCAGTCTCTGTATCAGTTATACTGACATTGGCTACATGCTGTGGCTGGTAAGTACATATTCAGTCTCTGTATCAGATATACTGACATTGGCTACATGCTGTGGCTGGTAAGTACATATTCAGTCTCTGTATCAGTTATAACTGACATGACTACTGCTGTGGTGGTAAAGTACATATTCAGTCTCTGTATCAGTTATACTGACATTGGCTACATGCTGTGGCTGGTAAGTACATATTCAGTCTCTGTATCAGCCATACTGACATTGGCTACATGCTGTGGCTGGTAAGTACATATTCAGTCTCTGTATCAGTTATACTGACATTGGCTACATGCTGTGGCTTGGTAAGTACAATATTCAGTCTCTGTATCAGTTTATACTGACATTGGATACATGCTGTGGCTGGTAAGTACATATTCTGGCTCTGTATCAGCCATACTGACATTGGCTACATGCTGTGGCTGGTAAGTACATATTCAGTCTCTGTATCAGTTATACTGACATTGGCTACATGCTGTGGCTGGTAAGTACATATTCTGTCTCTGTATCAGCCATACTGACATTGACTACATGCTGTGGATGGTATGTACATATTCTGGCTCTGTATCAGCCATACTGACATTGGCTACATGCTGTCGCTGGTAAGTACATATTCAGTCTCTGTATCAGTTATACTGACATTGGCTACATGCTGTCGCTGGTAAGTACATATTCAGTCTCTGTATCAGCCATACTGACATTGGCTACATGCTGTCGCTGGTAAGTACATATTCAGTCTCTGTATCAGCCATACTGACATTGGCTACATGCTGTCGCTGGTAAGTACATATTCAGTCTCTGTATCAGCCGTACTGACATTGGCTACATGCTGTCGCTGGTAAGTACATATTCAGTCTCTGTATCAGCCTTTCTGACATTGGCTACATGCTGTCGCTGGTAAGTACATATTCAGTCTCTGTATCAGCCGTACCGTACTGACATTGGCTACATGCTGTCGCTGGTAAGTACATATTCAGTCTCTGTATCCGATATACTGACATTGGCTACATGCTGTGGCTGATAAGTACATATTCAGTCTCTGTATCAGCCGTACTGACATTGGCTACATGCTGTCGCTGGTAAGTACATATTCAGTCTCTGTATCAGCCGTACTGACATTGGCTACATGCTGTCGCTGGTAAGTACATATTCAGTCTCTGTATCAGCCGATACTGACATTGGCTACATGCTGTCGCTGGTAAGTACATATTCAGTCTCTGTATCAGATATACTGACATTGGCTACATGCTGTGGCTGATAAGTACATATTCTGGCTCTGTATCAGCCATACTGGCATTGGATACGTGCCGTGGATGGTAAGTACATATTCTGGTCGAGCATCAGCTATATTGAGATTGGCTACATGCTGTGGCTGGTACGTTTCATTTGTAATAGTTTAAACAATATTTTATTCACATTTTGACACATACAGTATCATGTTTACAAATGTAGTACACGTTACAATAATTGAAAATGTGAAAAGGATTCAGAAGAAAGCTCGAGAGCTTATAACACTGTCTCCTTTTGTTATCAGTACATTTATTTTGTTGTCGTGACAACGCATATAAATAGTTGTATGATTGTGCAAAGCAAAGCAGAACAAATTTTGAACACTGTTTACACTGATTTGGAGAAGAAAAAAAAACAAACGAAAAAAAAAACAAGAAAGAGTACAAAAGTTATCATATTTTGTAAATGACGTTGAAAGCTGACTAAATCTTCAGAGCAAATTCGGAGTATAGATTCGCACCTGCTACATGTACAGATATGACAATTTCGTAAATTGTATACATCATTAACAGTCACATTTTCTGTAAATATGTTTTTGGGACAAATAGCACATCTTGTTATGTACAAAATCACATGGTTTGTCTTTGACGTGACTGTGACTGGATAAATGGGGCTAATTGGATGCGCGACCAGTGTAGCTCCTGATCAGCAGCCGATTTCATCAAAATTGCAAAGTATACTTATCTAGCTAAGTATACTTTTGTGGGAGTAATCATTTATTTTTCTCGAAATGCATTATGTCATATAGAACTAATGACTGCATATAGTTGATGATAAAAAGTATGCAGAATTATTATACTGAATTTATTACATTATCACAGCCAAAATGGCTGTGATAATGTAATAAATTCAATATAATAAAAATTAATAAATTTATCCTTAAATTGAAAATTTCTCCCTCAAAGTATACTTTGCTAGGTAACCATACTTTTCAATTGCGGGTGAAATAGGCTACTGATCACATAGCAGACGCATGTAGCCTGGTAAAGATTGCTTGTTAGAAGATTGCCGGGTGCTTCATTGGGAATCATTTTTTCATATGAATTTCATATGTGGTCCATTTTTCTATGTAGGTAAAGGGCAAATAAACAATAGTTTAATTTAAGCCTATTCTCTATCACACAGAGTGGCCAGTGTGTTCCGACAGGGAGATACCTGCGTGCTGTACCTGCCTATGTTCCACATGTACGGTCTATACGTGATGTGCAATACGTGTAATTTCACCGGCTGTAAGATCGTCGTTATGCCGAAGTTTGAGATTAACACATACCTGACGTTGATAGAAAAGTTCAAGGTACTGTTGTGGCTGTGACTGGAGAAATGGGGTTTATGGGATTTCTGACCAATGTAGATGTAGCTCCTGGTCAAATAGCGCACACATGTAGCCTGCTAACGGCAGTCTACACTCGTTTATCCCGTCAGCATAGTGCGTATGTGCCGTGAAACACGGTGCCGTGAAACATTTTTGATATCCAGTCAATACTATTTTTTTGTATTTTACAGCCATTTGTAGGTGTTCACGGGATAAATGGAATAGTAGGTTAGTGCCGTGAATGGGAAAAAATATCTGGCGCGGCACAGAAACGGGATGTGCTCGGCAGAGCCTCGCCAATCCCGTTTCCTGAGCCTTGCCAGATATTTTTTCCCATTCACGGCACTAACCTACTATTCTCTAATCTATTTTCCTTATTTCTGAACCAAAGTATATGTTGTGACCACTCATTTGAATCGTCTCGGCGAGACGGTTCAAATGAGTGGTCACAACATATACTTCTGATGAGAAATAAAGAAATTCTTGAGCCTTGCCGGATATTTTTTCCCATTCACGGCACTAACCTACTATTCTCTATTTACGCAAGTCCAGGGGAATGAGGACAATACGTTGAGTTAACAAAACGTTGAGCTAACGAGCGGTGTTGTGTAGTAAAACATGTACCAAGAATTTGACTTTGAGTTAACAGTAGCTTGACTTAAGAGAGTTTGAGGTAACGATTGTAGACTGTATATTGCTTGATAGCAGCATACCGGGTTTTTCCTCGCTACATATCTATAAGTACCGCGTGTCCATCAGCTCACAAATATTCGCTGTACTTATAATTATTGCGTGTTCTTCAGCCCACAAATATTCGCTGTACCTATACTTATTGCATGTTCTTCAGCCCACATATATTCGCTGTACCTATAATTATTGCGTTCTTCAGCCCACAAATCTTCGCTGTACCTATAATTATTGCATGTTCTTCAGCCCACATATATTCGCTGTACCTATAATTAGTGCGTGTCTTTCAGCCCACATATATTCGCTGTACTTATAATTATTGCGTGTTCTTCAGCTCACAAATATTCGCTGTACCTATAATTATTGCGTGTTCTTCAGCCCACATATATTTTCTGTATCTATAATTATTGCGTGTTCTTCAGCTAACATATATTTTCTGTACCTATAATTATTGCGTGTTCTTCAGCCCACAAATCTTCGCTGTACTTATAATTATTGCGTGTTCTTCATCCCACAAATATTCGCTGTACTTATAATTAGTGCGTGTTCTTCAGCCCACAAATCTTCGCTGTACTTATAATTATTGCTGTACTTACAATTATTGCGTTTTCTTCAGCCCAAAAATCCTCGCTGTACCTATAATTATTTCGTGTTCTCCAGCCCACCCATCTTCACAACGTGCCCCCCGTACTGGTGTTGCTCGCCAAACACCCGAAGCTGGGCGACTACGATTTGACCTCTGTGAACCGGATCACGTGCGGTGCAGCGCCACTCAGCGAGGAGATAGAGACGGTGGTGAAGAAGAGGATGAATCTTGACCACATTACACAAGGTCACATGAGGTCACATGACACGATTTTCAATGTCTTTCAATGTTGTTGTTCTGGTCGTTATTGGTGTTTATGCTGTGTGGCGCATTCGTTGAATTTATAGTGTGTGCCACTTATTTCTATGGCTCGTAGTTGAATGTTTTCACGTTATCTTCTGTGACAGTTAATGAATAAAACCATGGGCTGTTGCATTTACTGTATTATGAACAACAGTTGGTCTGTTTAAAGTGCGTGGAGTCCGAAGGACTCCTCGCAAACTTTAAACAGACCGACTGTTGTTCATAATACATTCTAATGCGCTCAATAAATATCATGCATTCTGATTGGCTGATGGTCATACATTACAGGTATATCATTGTTGATGAGCGGTCGCAAATTATTGCGGTATGTATTCCTACGCCAGTAGTAAAGGAGTGCATTAGAAATAGGTTAACCTCATAGTAATTTTTAAATTTGAGGCGTATATCAGAAAATGATAGGTCGGAAAACATGTTTAATGGCTCCGCTAGCGCGTCGCCATTAAACAGACTTTCCGACCTATAATTTTCTGATATACGCCGCAAATTTCAAAATTACAATGCAGTTAACCCTACTGTATATTAAACGCAATTGCCCATGGTTGTATTATTTATACTTACACTGCATTTTCGGATAGTTTCAAAGATGTAAATAACCATATACGGCGTAAAAAAAATAGGAATCTTATTGTTTTACCTCGTTTTGTCGCAATTCATGGAACAGCGACGTTGTCGGTCAATAGCGCGACGTTATGGATAACGACGATGAACGTCATGTAATCTAATGACGTCAAACACACTTTAACGAATCAACAACGTCGCACGACGTCACGTGGGGCCAATGTAAAATACGTTAAATGTGCGTTTCCATTATGCATTCAAGGACAGTGTAAATATATGTTTATGGTCGAGGTTTCATTGGAGTTTGTTAATTCGTCGCACTGATTGAGTATGTACTGTGATTACCAATACCCACCTGTTCTATATAGATCGTTACAATCCGGTTTACCTGGGCTCTTCGATATCCATTGGACGAATTATTTCTATTTTACGTAACCTAGTGATTACGCTTTAACCTGAATAACCTGGTTCTCACACAATTCGTCTAACGTGAGTGTAATATTAGTATGTTGTCATTGACCATTCTAAGGCGGTAACCATGTTATACTGTTATACCATGTTCTGTATTAAGGTCATGCCACGCATCTGACCGTTACTAAGGACTGCTCACGTGGTATTTGGGCGACTGAGCAGTAAAGCCACCGACCGCGTTAGTTGGTACTTTATTCTTGGTATATCAAAGGTTTACAATTGTTATGTAGCCCATTCAGAAAGAAGATACAATATATATAAAACATGTATGTGCCAATAACACAGAGTCACATTGTATTGCTTTACCTGAAGGTTATGGGATGACTGAGGTTGGAGTGACCCACGTGAACACACCTACCGAGTTCAAACACAAGTCTGTCGGCAAACTGCTACAATTAGTCAAGATGAAGGTAAAACATTACCACACAATAATCAGGCTAATGCGATCTTAAAGTCCCATATGTTAGGCACCAATATAGGGTTAACTGTACTGTACTTTTCAAATTTGCGGCGTATATCAGCAAATGATAGTCGGAAAATCTGTTTAATGGCGACGCGCTAGCGGGTTTCCGACCTATAGATATACGCCGCAAACTTCAAAATTACAATGCGGTTAACCTATTTCTAATGCACTCCTTTACTACTAGCGTAGGAATACAGATTGCGTGATATTTATAGAGTGCATTAGAAATGTTCTTTATAGGAATTAAATACGTGACTGTATAGTTAAGTAATTATTCCAACGGTTTTAAAAATTACGAGTGACCGCTATACATATATAATCACTTGGTAATCTACAATTTACTGTCAATAGCGACGCGCGCAAATTAGACATGGGGACCTCCCAGTGTGTCCGCTTTAGAGAGATTCCACTGTAAGTGCATACATAGATTCAAGGTAATGGCCCTGGGTCTCAAATCTGCGTAGAAAGTTTCTTTTTTCAAACAATTCCGATTTACTGGATGATGTCACACAGATCGTCGATGTAGACACAGGGAAGACGCTGGGGACCAATGAAGAAGGGGAGATCTGGATACGAGGACCACAGCTGTGTCTAGGGTACCTGAATCTACCGGCCGAAACGCACAATATGTTTCTACCCGACGGCTGGGCTCGTACAGGTAAACTGACAAAGATAGCTGCTCAACCCTCGGACAATTCCGTAAATCACCCGGAAATGATGACTGTGGCCAGAATGATAGCCAAATTGCCAAATTGCTAAGTACAGTTATCTAGCTAAGTATACTTTCAGGGTGCATGATCACGTGGTTATAACAACAACAACAGTGGCTGAAAGTGAGGAAACCTTGAAAGGATTATTTTATATTTTCCTTAATATGAAACGGATTTTGATGAAATATGGCGCAGCAAACGCGTCTTCATGGGCTGCATTTAGTGGTCCAGGGAGTTTGGCACAGACCTATGTTGTTTTTTGCGACGAATCGATTTTTCACAAAAACGACAGAAGTTTGGGCGAAAATACAGAGACCACCAAATGCAGACGTATTCTGGAAATTTCAGTACTTGTTGTTGTTGTTAGTACCACGTGATCATACACCTTGACTTTGTGGGAGTAATTATTTATTTTACTGAAATTTCATATAGACCTAACAACTACTTATATTTGATGATAATAAATATGCATTCATTACATGTACATGTATTACGCTATCACAGCCATTGTGTTTGGTTGTAAAATAGTTAATTTCATAAGATAAAGAAATAAGTAATGTTTGTATACATATATATATATATGTATATTGAAAAATGCTCCCTCAAAGTATACTTAGCAATATAAGTGTACGATACTTAGTGCAATCGGCTACAGTGCAACAAGTTGGTGTCAAATGTTTAAATTATAAATTGTCCTATCAGTGCTCTCTTTGACTATGTCTCTATAGGCTGTCAACATATTAGTTTCCAGTTATTATTACGTCGGTTCTCTCTTTTTGACTGTCTCTATAGGATGTCAAAATAGAATATGCAATTATAATTGTTAATTTAGGTCTTAGTTGCGAACAGTAACTCTTGCAATCTAGACTACTGATGGTACGGAAGTAGATTTCAAGAGTTACTGTTCGCAACTACGGAACACGTGTACTCCAATGGACGGGTCCAGTTTTTCAACAGGTGATATAGGGTACGAGGACGAAGAGGGGTTTCTGTTTGTCGTCGACCGGCTAAAGGAGCTGATCAAATACAAAGGCTACCAAGTCGCCCCCGCCACATTGGAGGATATCTTGTTACGTCACGACGCCGTTGGTGACGTCGGAGTCATAGGTAATGACGTTCAAAACGTATTAAATCGTAGAAACAATTAAACGTGGCTATGACTGGAGAAATGTGGCTTATGGGTATTGCAACCAGTGTATATCCATGTCAGCCTGTGTATCCGCATAGTCTGATCAGGACCTGCACTGTTCGCAATTGGCAACATTTTAGAATCATTTCCAATGGAAATGATTCTAAAATGCTGTCAAAACAGGTTTTTTTACAGCAGACGACAATTTTCGTGCTCAGCAGTCTAAGGGTTAGATACAGAGGAAATCATCCATTTGGGATATAAAATAGCGGCTGTTATAGAGTGGGTGTTGTTGTATAGAGGTGGCTGTTCGGGGTGGTTCGACTGTAGAAACAATATTGGCGTCTGATCGATCTTAGAAGATGATACTCCTTCACGCTGTCACGGGTAAGTTCGAGCAGGTAATCTGCTGAAATATACTATCTGGAAGAGGAATTGAAGAAGGAAATGTCAATGGAAAATACCAGAATATCAGCAAGCGGACCATTAGTATCCATACCATATATTTTACAGGTATATTTTGCATATCTTTTGAAGGTATAGTCGATGAGGAAGCCGGAGAACTCCCGCGTGCGTATGTGGTGAAAAAGGCGGGAAACCGCACCAGCGCTGCCGAACTGCAAAAGTTTGTATCAGGTATACATTAGTATATGCCGGTACAGTACCATTATATAGAGTGTATTCAGCTGAATATAATTTAAGTTATTTTACAGCGATTGCAAACAAATTCGAGAGCAAAATATTATTAATATGTACACATGTTTTCGTTCGCGCAGATCCAGTAGCCCATTTCACCAACATTGCAAAGTATACTTTTCTAGCAAAGTATACTTTGAGGGAGAAATTTTCAATTTTAGGATAAATTTATTAATTTTTATTATACTGAATTTATTACATTATCACAGCCAATTTGGCTGTGATAATGTAATAAATTCAGTATAATAATTTTGCATACTTTTAATCATGAAATATATGCATTTGTTAGTTCTATATGAAATAATGCATTTCAGGAAAAATAAATGATTACTCCCTCAAAGTATACTTTGAGGGAGTATCCATTTATTTTTCCCGATATGCATTATTTCATACAGAACTAAAGACTGCATATATTTGATGATTAAAAGTATGCAGCATATATTACATTATCGCGGCCATTTTTGCTGTGATAATGTAATAGCTTCAGTATAATAAAAATTAATAGATTTATCCTTAAATTGAAAATTTCTCCCTCAGAGTTTACTTTGCAATTGTTATGAAATCGGCTAAAAATGAATTCTCATGACCAGTCATAGATGCAGGCGCAAGGGTGGTTGTTACTGTAGGAGCCAACGGAGTTCTTTCCCAGAGATGTTTGTATATCCGATAAGTAAGCTTCGAGGTTCAAACAGTTCCCGAGTGCCACGGCAAACATGGTCGAACGTTATTGTTACATTTCCGACGGAAATATAGTGTAATTTGAGCGTATATGCAGTACTTTCGATAGTTAACGTATGTGTTGGCTTGCCACGGAATGAGCATTGTCTACATACATGGTCGAACAGCACGCGCTGTACGTTTGAACACGGCTGTAATAGCCTAATACCACTGCTCCGTTTCTCTATCCGACCTCGATCCGACCAAAATGTGGCGAAACGGTCAGTATCTAGAAAACTTTAAAGTTCCATCCGTTGCCAATCCGACCAAAAAGTATGCACACAGCATCCGCCTAATACCCTTCCGTGCGCTTCGTCCAGTTATAGTTTTGATAGGACAGGGTGTGGATAGATGAGGATAGACCGGGTGGGATACTGGTAGAGTGCCGACAGGTGTCGTTTAGTACTAGCAGGATTTGGACTGAACGCTCACCAACTGCCAACCGAGAACGATTACAGCGGATGGCATACTGGTGCGATGCTAGGGTGAAACGTTTTTTATTATATACCTACCCATGAAATACATAGTTATACGATGTAAATAAAAGTCATATGGTTCTCATCGATGAAATAAACAACTTCCGGTGAAAATACGACTACTTCCGCTATCTATATTCATAACGCTCACCTGCAGTGACGGCTGCAAATACACATTCATTACCGTATACAGTCTAAACACTGCTAATTTCCATGGAGTGGTATATACTAAATAGAATATTCATATTTTTGCAACGAATATGATATATATGTTTATCTCGTGGTGTGAAATGTCCATATTTCACGAGTGCCAAACGGCACTCGTGAAATATGGACATTTCACACCACGAGATGAACATATATGTTAGGCACTCGTGAAATATGGACATTTCACACCACGAGATGAACATATATGTCAAATTCGTTGCAAACATATGAATATCCCCTATTTACTCGCATAGTAGGCAAGTACACAATAGTGACAATACACTCTGATCACTGCTTAAAATCACTGGATTCGATACAGTATGGTGTATATTTACAGCACTGTGCATACATTTGATGCAAACAACGCATATCACGCTGTTCTCTGATGTCTTCCGATTACGTTGCACCATATTCTATTCATGTTTTCATGCAAAATGCCACAAGAGGTCATATTCGTTGCAAACATATGAATATCCTTTATGTACTGGTAAGATGCTGGCTGGGATCGAACCAAACCAAACGCCAGTCCGACCAAACCGTATGAAACGTGTGTTCCGACTGTTCCAAACCTCATCCGCATGGCATACGATCTGATCATATCCTATAAGTATCCCAGCCAACCTGCTTCCGAACGAGCGAACTGAGACGTTCTGGCGATTATTTTAAACATTTCTTAATTTTCAAATCTCCCTACGGATGACGTTTCGTTTCACGCGAAACTGAGCCGAATTAAAAGTATCCTACTAGTCCTTTCCAAATTTGGTCCGCATCATTTCGTTTCATGCCAGTATCTGTTAGTACCTTCCGGATGTCAACCGGACAGGAAACGGAAGGAGAAACGGAGCAGTGGGACTAGGCTTTAAGCGGTGTCAAACAACGACATTCATGTAACAATGTATAGTTAAAGCCCATTCTTATTGTGGCAGGAAACATACATGATATATGTGTAAGACCCAGATCGGAGGTCAGTCCCAGAACGGTGGTCGATCCGAGAACGGGGGCTAATACCAGAACGGGGCTCGAAATTGTGACGTCAATTCCAGAACGGGGACCAATCTGATGATAGCCAGAAAAGGCAGGACAATTGCACACATGTGATATTTGCAAGATTCGAATAGTATGGAAACAAGAAAGCCATACGTTTAATTCGCTTCATTGCTGAAGACTTCCCGGTGGGTAAAGTACGTTTGGCCACGATGACAAACCCGACGTCTTTACCAGTTGCCGCCATTTTTTATCTGAACGCATGCGGCCAATCTATGTTAGACGTCATTCATGCTTGAAATCAAAACGGAGCGTGCAGAATTGGTCCCCGTTCTGGGATCAGCCCCCGTTCTGGGATTTGGCCCCCACTCTGGGACTGACCCCCGATATGTACCTGTTGCAGACTTGGTATCACCTCACATGAGACTTCGGGGAGGCGTGGAGTTTGTGCCAGAAATACCGCGGAGCTTGTCCGGGAAAATACTCCGCAGGGTGCTCAGGGACCGAAGCAAAGTTGTCAAGTCTAAATACTAACTATAGCACTTAGTCTACTGTCCGTTCCACAGTTTGCTGCCGATGAACTTATGGGTATTAAAAACATTAAAATAAATAAAAATAATATTTCAATGTAAGTACATTTTCATCAATAACACAAACGTCACCCTCCCCAACTAATTGTATTTGATGAAATTACATCAAATATTAATGTTATTGCGAAAGAAAAACAATTTTCCTATGGTAATTTAACATGGGTGGGGGCGGAAGAAGGCGCCGTAGCTAGGAGATGAGTAATAAACGAAAACATATGGAAATCGACTCTGAAACCTGGATAGTTAGTTTGGAAATTATGTCACTAAGAAAACAAACGTTATTGTTTGAAAATCAATTCAGGAGTTCCAAAATTAAAAAAAAATCTATGTTAGCCCCAATGTTTTAATTCCCATAGGAAACTCGTTTATTCGCAATAAAATCAATAGTTGATGGCATTTTATCAAATAAATATTGTGGAGAGATTGTTATTAATGAAACTTAAACAACCATTTAAATATAATGTTTTATATAATGTATTTTTAATAGCCAAAAGTGGTTTAGTGAAAAACATGGAACAGACCGTCGACACTTGTCAGATACTTCGCAGTTTGAAGAAAACTTCCAAAGTTAAATGTTTAACCCTTAGACCGCTACATACAACAATTGTCGTCTGCTGTTGCTTTTATATCTAGCCTTATTTCTCAATTAAAACATGGTTTGACAGCACTTATGAATCATTTCCAATGGAAATGATTCTGAAGTGCTGTCAAAGCATGTTGTAAATTATTCTGAAGTGCCGTCAAAGCATGTTTTGATGATAACAATGGAAAATAGAAAATAAACAGAAGACGAAACAAGAAATGCGTCTGTCGAACGCAGATGCCACCTGCAGCATATTTGAGAAACTGTGACAAAGTGGTTAACCGAAAAGTGTGACGGACGGACGGACATACAGACAGACAGAACAGACAACAGACAGGACAAGACAGACAGACCACAGACACGGACGGACGGACGGACGGTCCGTCGGACGGACGGACGGTCCAAATACTATATGCCACCCGTTTCTTCGAAACCCGGTGGCATAAAAATATAAGATAGCGATTTAAGGGTTAATACATTTATAATATGGTATATGTGGCTGTGACTGCAGAAAAATGTAGCTTATGGGTTTTGCCACCAGTGCAGATCAGCATGTACATCCGCACAGTCTCATCAGCATCTGTACTGTCCGCCATTCCATCAATGAAACACGTGCCATGCTTCTAACAGGCAATAATGACCGTTATCAGGCTACGGGAGTCTTATGTTTGATCAGGTCAGGAGCCACACTAATCACAAATCCGCCGCATAAGTCCCATAATTTCGTCAGTCACAGCCACATATACATTGGAACCTCTCTGACCCGGACACTCTCGGAGATCCCCAGGGTGTCCGGTATAGAGAGGTACCACTGTAAATAAGCACCCAATGAACAGTTTTTATCATTTTCAATCATGAAAAGACACTACAATGAAATAAATAACAGTGAAACTCGTCTAAATTGAACACAACAGGGTCCCCAGAGTACTGTATGTACGCAGTCGCATTGTCTTGCCTATATCCATCATGTCCGTTCCTGGGGGTCGTTTCACTAAACTTCGTACGACTAAAATGTTCGTAAGGGCAAAATTATGATACTCTCTAAATTTCACATTAACAATGTGTTCTTGTTAACAATTATTGGATTTCCATTTATTGAGCATAGGCTGCATATGCAGCCTATGCTCAATAAATGGAAATCCATCAATTGAAATTTCCAGACGACCCTAAATTTGCATTTACGAACATTTTAATCGTACGAAGTTTAGTGAAACGGGTCTCCAGTATTGTTGTGGATGTTTGCTTACCTACAAGTATAATGTATAAGTGCATGTAGTTTACTTCTGATTGATTAGTGTTTCACGGTCTATCAACAGTTAATTTCATTTAAGGCGCGGCCAGCGGGTTCGATCCCGTATTCAACCTGCTGCATTGGGGATGGGGGGGGAGGGGTGGTCCCAAAATCACTACAGAATATACACATCGGAAAAAATATATTCAACCCTGAAATTAAAATAACCTCACCTCGTGCCAATTCCATACCACGCCAAAGTCACTTGGCCCCTTTCCCTGAAAGTAATAGGTTTACGAATAATCGTAATACTCGCATAAGGGGAATACTCAGATTCAACTGGCACATGCAAAAAATTGCCATATACGAACCTGAGGGCCAAACCAGATAGCTGGTCGGGATTCCGGTAAGGATGAACCCCGGTCGTTAAATTACCCATCGCATGCTCCCATGTTTTTGAATACAGGAGTGCGGTTATTTGTGGCTGTGACTAGGGAAATGGGGCTTATGTGTATTGCGACCGGTGTATATCTAGATCAGTCTGTGCATCTGCACAGTCTGATCAGGGTCTGCACTGTTCGCAGTTCCATCAATGAAACTCCCGGCATGCGTCTATCAAGAAATATAGATCGCCATTTCTCCAGTCACAGCCACAAATTAGACACGCCATGCGGTTAAAGTAGTAAAATGATGAAGAAACTTGTACAGACGTGTTGGCGTAAAAAGTATCACTTTAGTGTTTCCGCAATAATGCGAAGGTAGAAAAAGGTCAAGGCCATGTTAATGGCGAAATGGGTGTGTTCTAAATGATCACATGTATCCAGTGTCCCAATATTGAAGCAATCCGTCAAGTAATAGTAAAGCTATATCATGATGAAGAAACTTGTACAAACTTTGTTGACATTTGTTGTCGCGGACGACGACGACGCCGCCGATCACGACAGAAAAAGGGGCTGCTATGGTCGTGCCTTCTGCTAAACCAGGCGCGACAAAATACCACAACTAATACGTAGAAACATAAGCATACATTTGTAAATTGAGAATTGATTATACAATGTAATTATATGCATAATAAATACATTTTTTTTTTTATTAAATGTTTTTTATTCTCTTTGCTACATGTACATGTACAAACACAAGATATACAAACAGTTCAACGAACAAAGAACATGTATATGTCAGTTCATACGCATTGCTACATTTCAATGAAGAGTCTGAATAATAACGTATTGATGCTTGTCTACATGTTGCATTGAGTTTTTTAAATAAATAATATGGGTTTTATAGGGCGTTTGGGCTATGAGACTGTTATAGGTCGTGTATTTGTATGAGAAAAAAAATACGTGAAAAAAAGGTCATCAATATGTTATAAAAAAATAAAAAAATATAGGAATGGACGTCTATTACATGTTCTGTGCTGATATAGGTATATTGATACACATATCAGGTGAATGTTTTACGTAATAATTTCCATAAAGACACTCGATTTTGAATGGAAAATATCTAGTTTATCCTTTATAGTGGCAATAGTCTCTTCTAGTTTTATTGTTTGCTTCATCTATTATTATTGTTTGCTTCAGATATATTTTAAAACGGCCTATCGATGGTTGCGTTTCATCAAATTTGCACTTAAAAATAAAATGTTTTGCTAGAAGAATTAAAAAGCTGAAAACCATTGTTTTAAATCAACCCTCACGTTACAAAATGATATGTTTTCATATGTTAAATTACCATTGTAGTCTAACCTACTGGTTTGCAATAGCAGGTTGATATCCGACCAAAAAGGTTGTATGATGTTGCATTCCCAAAACATATGCTTATTAGAATCCACATTCAAATGACAGAATTCACATAAGTTAGATGGTTTTAATTTGCATTTGAATAGAAAGGTATTGTTTGGAATTAGTCTCATCAAATATTTGTACTGGAATGCTCTAAGTGTTGTACTTATTGTGCTTTTATATGACAATTAAAAAATAAAATGTCCATTCTATATCTTGTTTATTTAGTTCGTTTTCCCATTGTATTATATGTTTTTGTTGTGCTCATCTTGATTTTCCAATCTGTATATTATATACTATTTTATTTATATGCTTCGATGATAAACATAAATTTATTGCATATTTGGGCGTTTCATTAGTCAATGGCTCCGTTTTCATTTCTAGTTTCCATTCGGTTTTAATTTTAGTTAATAATTTGTAATATTTCAAAAAATCTCCAGTATTTATGATATATATATATTTCATATCGTCGAAGCTATAAAAGTATTTTATTCTAAACTCATATATGTGTTTTGAATACATACTACCTTTATCATACCATTCTTTATAGAACATAGTTATATTTCTTTCATTTTTTATGTTTAAATTATGCCACAAAATTGCATGTCATATGTTAGCACATGAATGATTAAAATTGACTTTGCACCAAGGTGTTAATTATTGTTTAGGAACGTATATTGTTTGACAAGATGTTTGGTGTTATTTGAATTAAGATTGCTTTTAAATAGTATATCACCACCGTATTTATTTAGTTCCTTATTATATGCAAGTTTTAACTGACTCTGTTTACCCTTTAAACGTCTTATCCATGAACAGTTAAGTGAATTGATAAATGCATGGATATTAATCATTTTCAATCCACAGTTTTCATAGTTTTGCATTATAGTTTTTCGTGCTATTTTATCGGGTTTACCGTCCCAGAGAAAGTTATGCATCAAATCATTGATGTGTTTCATTGTTTCTTCAGCCGAATTATCAAGCACTCTTAATGGGTAAATTAATTTAGGTAACGCGAAGGTCTTTAAAACAGTTATTTTGCCAATAACGTCAAGTTCCATTTTTTTCCAGTTTATTAAACAGTTTTTAAATGACTTAATTTTTGGTATTAAGTTTAATTCATGTAGCCGTGTTTTGTTGTTTGTGAATATTATTCCAAGTATTGATGCATTGTCGTTTGACTAAGTATATTGCTTCTTGTTACACCATGGACTTTGGTTATGTCTAAGCCCACCGATGTTTAGTGCTGTGCATTTTGACTTATTTAGTTTTAGACCAGATATTAGTGCGAAAGTGTCTAGTGTATGTATTAGTTCCTTAAATGATAGTTCCGATCCATCAAGCGTAAAGCTTGCATCGTCTGCACATAATGTTTGTTTCATTTCATTTTCACCTAAAATAAACCTTTAATCTCTACATTTGTGTTCATTTGTCTAGATAAAAATTATATGCAAATAATAAAAATATATGCTGATAGCGGACAACCTTGTCTGACACCTTTTTTAATACTGAACAACTTTGATAGATTACCATTATTCGAATCACAACTTTTTGTATCTTTATAGAATAGAGATATCCATTGTATTACTGAATTACCAAAGTTAATATTGTTGAGACACTTAATTATAAATCTATGGTCTAAGCTATCAAACGCTTTCTGGAAATCTGCAAAACATATTAGACCTGGTGTATTGTTTTCATTAGCTTCATTTATTAGTTCCATATGTGTTCTTACATTTTCTACTATATATCGACCTTTTATAAAACCAATTTGATTCATGTTTATTATTGTGTTTAATACCCTTTTTATTCTAGAATTATTACATATAACTTTTGTTGCAATTTTATAGTCTACATTTAATAGCGATATTGGCCTCCAATTATTGATTGAAAGTGTGTTTTTTTATCTTTTTTTGGCAGTAACGTAATGATTCCTTGTTTTTGCATTTCAGTTAGTGAACCATTTTCGTATGAGTAATTAATCGATTTCATGAAGTGCTCTTTTATGTCATTCCAGCATAGCTTGTACAATTCAGCAGTTAGACCATCTGATACTGGGCTTTTCATGTTTTTCATTTCCT
Organism: Conchocele bisecta; assembly: GCA_029237695.1. Taxonomy (NCBI): domain Eukaryota; kingdom Metazoa; phylum Mollusca; class Bivalvia; order Lucinida; family Thyasiridae; genus Conchocele; species Conchocele bisecta. The sequence goes on from CM055281.1 coordinate 6,130,743, forward strand.
TTATTGCTGTTACACATTCATATTCATTAATGTAACCCTCACAAGACTGTTTTTCGTTTTCGTTTAGTTTATGGTCAATGAAGTTGAAAATGTGTAGTTAGTGTGATTTATATTATTATTATCTTCTTCATAAATATGCATATAATAGTGTTGTACATGGTTTAGAATATAATTTTGGTTGCTTTCCAGTGTCCCGTTTAATTGATTTTGCTTCATATCTCTTCTTTTCCAAGTTTGTAAAATATTTAGTTTTTTTTTCTGAACCTTCAACCCATTCAGCCTTTGAGCTTAATAGTATGCCCTTAATCTTCTCGTTAATGATTTCACTAAGTTTATTTTTTTCTACATTTAATTCGTCTAATATATCTGGATTGTTTGAGGCATTTGCTAAGTTTTGTTCTAACTTTTTTTATATCAAGTTCTATTTCTTGTTCATTTGCTCTATCTTTCTTCTTCATCATACTTGCATATGTTATTGACTCATTTGTTACAGTTCCTTTTATTTGTTCCCACATAATATTTGGGTTACAACCTACATTTTTATTTATTATTTCTTGAATTGAATGTTTTATTTTGTGTTTGTATCCCTCTTGTAGCAAAATGCTGTTATTTAACTTAAACTATCCTGGTCCTCTTATTAGTTCGCATAAATTTAACTTTAGCAATACTGCTGAATGGTCAGACAAACACCCAGGTAAGATATCAACATGTGTTACTGCATTTATTAAATTAGCTGATATAAGATATATGATTAGAATGCCAAGTAAAACGTTTGTGGTCTTGATGTCTGAGTCTGTATATGTCATACAATTCATTTTCACTTATAAAGTCATTTATTTTTGTTGAACATCTTTTATTTGTATCTCTTCTGCCATTTATCTTATCTAAATTGAAATCGATGACGTTAAAATCGCCTCCCAATATTAGAGATTCGCTATTATTTTCAATCACTAAATGTTCCAATGTAGTAAAATAATCTATATCTTCAATAGTAGATCCATACATGTTTATTAATATTAGTGTTGTACTGGTTATGCATATGTTTAGCAACTGCAGTCGTCCTGGAATTATATCTATATATTCTATAATATTATATGAAGTGTTTAAAATTGAGTAGAATTCCGAAACCTATACTATTTGAGCTGTTACCAGAAAGAAATATTTCATTATCCCATTCGTTTTTCCATTGGTCTATACATCCAAGTGTACAATGAAGCTCTTGTAGAAAGCAGACAGCAAATTTATTTTGTTTCAACCACGAAAATAGTTCTGTGCGTTTGGTTTTGTTCCCAAGCCCGTTTACATTGAAGCTACATAATTTCGAGTCCATTGGTTATGGTTTTGTTTGTTCGTTTATTAGTGTTTAGCGGCCTAACAGCTAAGGTCATGTAAGGCCGAGCAAACGGGTTCGATCCCGTTTTAACCTGCTGCATTGGGGGGGGGGGGAGGGATTCCAAAATCAGAACGGAATATTTACATCGGGAACAAATGAGCTCTGCTGTGCAATTTCCAACCATAGGGTCGAAATTTCACATTTTTTCTTTTTGACAGTTTTTTGTAGCACAATGTACTTTCCAAAAAACATTGAATTTTGTAAATATTCCATCTATTTAAGTTGCTATGACGTCACAAACAACACACGTTTTGGCGTAAGTTTTTTACGCAAACGCAACGTCGTCGACGTCATCATAAATTGCAGAGAAAAATAACGGTTCAAATTTCTATGCACTGTCTATGCGGAATCACTTAATTTAATAGTTCATAAAATTGCATTATAAAATATCAGTACCTTTATGTGTGATGAAGTACATACTCTGTATTATGTTCCACAATTCACATGTAGCACATGGTATCCAGTTCTCCAGATAAGAAGTAAGTAGAAAACATAATAGAAACGAATTTAATGAAACGTACTGTTTTGGTGGCCATCTTGAATTTACGAAAAGTAACTTTGAGAAAAATGGTATCAGTATGTTTGTAAACAATTTATCCGTCGAAAAATATACATATTATCATTATCGCTATTGAAATAGCTTAAATATCAACAATGATATGACATACAACATATATTCTTAGGCATTTTTAATTTCAAACATGATTTGTCCTCATTAGTTCGGCATTTTCCGAATCCCTATTTATATAGCTACCAAAATAGTTCATCATCAGACGGCTATCAATGCTGTTATAAATCATATACGGGCATTCATATACCCATGTCAATCAGAAATTTTGGATCAATATGACCTCTAAATGACCTAAACAATTACACATAAAGGTCAAATCTGCAGGTGTACCTACCTCTATCCAACAGCTTACATATCATAGAAGTTGATCAGCATGGGTACCCATTTGTAACAAAAAATGCCATCAAAACTTTATTGGAGGTTTTTTATTGGCCTTGGCGGGCCGTCTACAACCACTTCACTCATTGACTTGAAACTTATGCATGTTTACCATCCTCCAAATATTCACTGTGCGCAACACCCATGCTGCCCACATGCCCATGGTCAAGGTCAAATGTCTTAAAAGTTTGCTTTAAAGTTTGTGTAAACTTTGCGTTAAAGATTGTACGTATGTTATATCTCCTCAACCGCTTCACTCATTGACTTGAAACTTCATATGCATGTATATATATAATACTCGTATAAATATCACATACGCATAATATTGGTACATTGCATATATAAAGAGCAGATCATATTATCTTATACTATTGGTACGGTTGTACCATATCCAGGGGCATAGCAAACAATTATATTGCGTTGGTGCAACATGTATGTTTGCAGACGATGTATGCAACCAGGTACAATTATTGTGGATATATCTTAAATTTTGATAAATCATCAACATCTTGCTGCAACGTGCAAATTATATGTATTGATATCAGGATGTAAAAAAGTTGAGGTTTACAGTTACCTGCCTCACTGTGCATGAGCTCTTCATGTAGTTAGCGATTTGGCCATATATAGGTTCTAGACTCGATACACGTAGCCGCCCAGACAATATGGGTTGTATTGTACCCAGCCACAGTGAGTCACGTCGGTGATTGCATCGTCACCTGATTTATCAAGGGTATATTGTATTACATCACGAGACTATGTTAAGTGAGTTCATTTAATGTGACAGAAAATACTGTTATATACAAAAAAGCAGTCAATCGGTTTCATGTTTCAGTTTCTAATTTCACTAATGCATCAGTTTTGATGTATTTACTTAAAATTTATAACGAATACATCGCATTGAATTTCTTAATAAATGTTATCCCAGTAACAGTGCATGATATGGTGATTTGTATCGTCACGTTTCTGTTCCTGATGACATTGATTGCAATGTAGAAGGTCAGGCAAAGCAGATCGGACAAAGCCGGTCACTATTCGTCAATGCGTACGCACGTCAGTCCCTCCATACTTCCACAGTAATCCATTTTTGACAACTTTGCTAAACATATTACTCAAACCTATCATACATTTATGTCATCCACCCAACTTCCAGCCACCACTTCCGTAAATCAAACACAGCACGAAACCACTCGGCCACCAAGGCCGACATGGCTTCCTCTCGGGATTGTAGTAATGTATAAAAAACCTTGTGAAATCCGCCTCAAATCAAATTTTAAGACGAAATATTAATTAGTTAACAGTTTATTTTCACGTTGTAACAAAATAAATATTCTAAACTAGTATGTGGTGGCAGAAACACTATGTAGGCTATGTATACATGGTTTACGTTCCTTCCTGAATCCAAACCGTTTGTCAAACATCGAAACGATTCGGTAGGCATACTCAGTACTTCACGTAGTCGGTATTCATCGATTATATAGACACAAGAGCTCACGAGTCATACAACAATCAATAATCAAACTATATGTAAAGTTTCTACTTAGATCGAAATCGTTGACTCTCAGTTTCCCAGCTAAGTTTATAACATAAATTGACGTTAGACGTTAAGCGACTCAATTCTGAAACGTCGTCTGCTCCACATGGTGACGTCAGAAAACCAGGATTTCCGACGTAACGTTATTTTGAGTCTAACGTTGGAAATCGCACAGCGGAGCTCATTAATATATTCAGCCCTGAAATTAGAATAACCTGACCTGGCGCCAGGTCCATACCATACCAAGTCACTTGGCACCTTCCCCTAAAATAGGATTACGAATATCGTAATACTCACATAAGGGGTATAACCAGATTCAACTGTTACATACAAAATACCATGACGTATGTGAGGGCCAAACCAGGTCTCCAGTCGGGATTCCGGTAAGGATGAACCCCGATCGTTAAATTACCCATCGCGTGCTCCCACCTGCCACCCACAGCCATTGGTTATGGTGTTTTTATATATTTTCTTATTTTCACAACTACATGACATTCATACCTACTAGTATATTCAAGTCCATTGAATAGGGGTCTTTTCCATGAGGTATCATATGTAGGATTGTTAGCTTTATCTTTATATAGGTGGGGATATAATATGTAGGGAAGAGGTCGGTACGGTGAGGGTGTAGTAATATTTGAAATAGTTTCATTCGGATTGAGGAAAATGCATTTTTTACTGAAAACTTCCAAATTCAATAATTGTTGGCTTTCATTGAAGATAATTGTGTGCTGTCAATGTTTTGTACTATAATACGAAAGCTGACTGCGTGTTCCCCAATCAGGCTACACAGATGCGCATACTGATTGGGGCCCACATTGTCTGTCTACACTATATATGTTCTCAAAAATGTATATTAGGTTGTGACACGCGACTCGTATGCTACATGTATCTAATGCGTTGTATAAATAATAATAATCAATATTTAACAACACATACTGGTTGGGTGATCGCTGAATGTACAAAGCTGTAAGGATAATTTTTGCATGACAAAAATGTAAAAAGAACACAGTATCAGGAGACAGTGTAGAACCATATCCGACTGCACTATTGTCTCTGACATTCAAAACAAACTTGGATTTCTACATTTAGTAAAAATAAAATAAAAAATGTGTCTATCTGGCAGTGTCGAGCTCACTCACGATATTCACTCAGTTGCGGCTTACCTTGAGTGTCGACAGTTTTATAATTATAGAGAATAGTAGGTTAGTGCCGTGAATGGGAAAAAATATCTGGCAAGGCTCAGGAAACGGGATGGGCGAGGCTCTGCCGAGCACATCCCGTTTCCGTGCCGCGCCAGATATTTTTTCCCATTCACGGCACTAACCTACTATTCTATTTATCCCGTCAACACCTACAAATGGCTGTAAAATGCAAAAATTGTATTGACTGGATATCAAAAATGTTTCACGGCACCGTGTTTCACGGAACATACGCACTGTGTTGACGGGATAAAATACAATATATGGTTCATGATCCAAATAACATTATGAATTGAAAGTGGAGTTTCCAATTTCAAGTAAGATAGTAAAATTTCTGAGTCAAGCAGAGTGGATTTCGATCTGAGTGAACGGTCGAGATTCGAAGACACACCGAGCTTGTCAAAACAAATCCATGACTTTTTTTATAATTATGAACGGATGATGTTTAAACAAAAGTATTTTCTTCATACCGTATAAATAGTGTTTAGTATACATGTACCATTTTATGACCAGAAGCGAGTTAATTATGCTCATGGTAAACTTGATATCAAATTAGCATGTACATACAAATACATTGCATAGCATGTAACGCATTCGGGTGGACATTTACAAATTAATACAGTATATAGTAATTATATTGAACAAGGAGTTATATATACCTGTTCGTAGAAGACAAGCATAACCAATACAAAAATAACATTTATTTCCAAACATTTACCGTTTACAAAATCCCATTACCCCACTATAGTACGATACCAGGTGGGGTAATGTGAGATTTTAATGGGCATCTTGTGTCACAAGTCCGAGTCTGCCACCTGTGGTTACATGCTGACCTTTAGAGGTCAAAATATCGCAATATATGGCTGGGATTTTCAGGATTTTTGCTACGGGTTCAATGACGTCATATGGTACATCAACATTCCAATGTATTGTACTGAAAACGCGACATATTGGTATAATCCCTTTTGAAATGGTACTCGGTGTTATGCAAGTCTGACAAAGCACTACAGACCGGAGTCGTTCCTCGTTCCACAAACGAACAGTTTTCTAGTATCGTTTACACATCGTGTATATACAATACAACCTCTCTAAACCGGACACCCTGGGAGCTCCTCATGGTGTCCGGTTTAGAGATGTTTCACTGTAAATCAGGTATTTGATCATTCTGAGCCATAGTTGCGTGCTATGCGATCACGAAGAGACATTATCACCTGAGATAGATGACAAAGAAACTCATCAAACAAGTATTTTCTTGGTGTCCGGTTTAGAGAGGTTACACTGTACCACATGCATTGAAGATAATAATTCCGCCACTGAAGCGGTGTCGCGCCTGCCGAGGTACATTTGACCGTAACATGACCATGGTCATGTGCTAAAGTGAGCATCACAAAAACCATCAAAGAAGTGCATGCTTAAAACACGAAACTGGTCAAGGTTGAAGAAACTTGTTGCCATAAAAAAATGGCTAAGACAACCATGTGAAGGTCAAAAAGGTCAAGGTCATGTCAATGGCGTCATGAGTGTGTTTGTTCAAAATGCCCACATGTATCAAATGTCCAAATATAGAAGCAAACCGTCGAAATTGTAAATATAAAAAAGGTCAAGGTCATGTTAATGGCGGAATGAGTGTGTTCCGAATGCTCACATGTATCGACTGTCCAAATCTTGAACAATATAGGAATGAATGGCCTTTTTTTGGATTTTATCGGGGTATAAACTTGAAAAAGTCGCGGGAATACTGGACGAAGGCCGGAAGGCCTCGTCCAGTATTCCCGCGACTTTTCCAAGTTTATATCCCCGATAAATTCTACAAAAAGGCCTTTCATTCATTATAATTCCAGCATTTGAAATAAATTCATCAAGAAAATGTGTTATTTTCCGTTTTGATAAGAATTATTTGAACTGCGCCTGACGGTTACGGAAAGTATTTCGGCATGGGAGTTTACATCATGATGACGAAGCTTGTACAAACTGTTTGACATTTTGGACGACGACGACGGAAAAAACGGCGTCTATAGTCTGGCATTTTGCTAAAGCAGGCGCGGCAAAAATGGCGGAACATGCGTTGAAAGAAACGTCAGGCGTTTAAATCGTTGGGAGCCGGGTATGTAATTATCGTTTTCGCGTACAGAAAAAAACGATATTTGTTTCTATGCATATTATTGTACAACATGAGTTTTTCACTTCGTTTTCCATTCGTTTTGGTTTGTTTCGTATGCGAACTTTCAACAAACCTAACAGGGTGATTTATGTGACAATATAATTCGCCCCACTTTATAAGCCAATCGCTGGTCAGTATGGCGCTCCATTTATTGCACATAATGCAAGATTTAACCCCAACAAGCTACATATTACTAGTAGCCGATTTTACCAAAATTGCAAAGTATACTTATCTAGCAAAGTATACTTTGAGGGAGGAATCATTTATTTTTCCCAAAATACATTATTTCATATAGAACTAACGACTGCATACATTTGATGATTAAAAGTATGCAGAATTATTATACTGAATTTATTAAATTATCACAGCCAAAATGGCTGTGATAGTGTAATAAATTCAGTATAATAAAAATTAATAAATTTATCCTTAAATTAACAATTTCTCCCTCAAAGTATACTTTGCTAGATAAGTATACTTTGCAATGTTTGTGAACTAGGCTACATACTTAATGACTACATGTTCGACAGGCTAATTATAAGTATGTTATAGTTCATATATTGGATTTTTAAGAAACTAAATGCTGCGGTCACAAATGCTCCCTCGCATTGTGTTCCTTAAAACGCCAATTTGTGAGCAATAACTTATACCTGTTAAACAAATGAAAAGTCGCAATATATTTGTTTGTACATACGGATCGGTGGTGATTTAAGTAATAGTTATAGTTCACGTATTGAATTTTTAATAAATGAGTTAATTAAAAATTCAATATGTAAATTACAATTTCTTGTTTGCCACGCACCATCGCGTGCTCATGTTACATTTGAAAGCTTTCAAATCCCGATACTATTACGTGATTGGCGGTTTTACAACGAATCGATCATGCGCACTCGGTGGCATGGTTTCATCTGTTTCTAAATATAACTCCACGTATTACAACAGTTAATGATTAATTTAATATATATTGATGAATGCTTCGCAATATGCGATTGAGTCGAAATGCTGTGCTTGCAATGGTCGAGAAATTAGGGCAAACAATAATATAACTTGCAGTTCACCTAACTTTCTAAGCCATTCGTTGGACAGTATTGTGCTCCACTTATTTCACATATTGAAATGTTTAACCCCAATAAGTTGTGTACATGTATTACCAGATATAATGATTAACGGTTCGACAGGAAATGGAATATTAATACTCGGATGGGACATTGCAGTGTACACTTGACTGAACTACAAGTCAGTCATTGTTCATATATGTATAAGTTATAGTTCACATATTGAATTGTTTATAAATTAATTTCGTGGCGAGTTGTTTGCCACGCTCCATCACGTGCTCAGGTTACGTTTGAACGGAGCACCGCCCCCGACACGCATGCAAATCCCGATAATATTACCTGATTGGCGATGATTGGTTGATTTACAACGAATCGATCATTCACACGATAAGAGTCACAGGAAATCACGTCAACAAGGTGGAGACTATTGTGCTAAAAATAGCTTTCCACGTATTGACACATTTAGTGATTAATTTAATAGATATTGGCGAAAGCGTCGCAATATGCGACTGTTTGAGACGAAATGTTGTGCTTTCATTGGTCGAGAAACTATGGCAAACAATAATGGATATTTCAGGAACTAAATGTTGTAGCGATCCCTCGCATTTAATTCCTTAAGAATTCAATATGTGAACAATAACGTGTACATCCTCTAGTCGCAGACACATATCACCTCAAATAATACGGGGTATCGAGAGTGTAGCTGGTACTTCAGTTCATATAGTCTAGGTAAACATTAGGTTACACGACCGCCTGCGTTAATCTTGCCAATATGTCAACATTTCTGAACACCCATTTGCAATCTCAACTCGCAATCAAGCAGCGTGATTGGCTGAGCCTGAGCTGTCACGCTGCTTGATTTCAAGCATGATATTGAATGAAAAAACATGACAAATGTTGGAAAGATTAGCGCAGTCGGTGGTGTAGCAATAAGTCACATCGGTTTTATTATTCCTGTTTGGAGAGCCGTGCCCGAAGCACCCGTCTGAGAATTTTCCCGGAAAGATTTCGAGGTATATCCGTGACGAATTCAGCTCCGCCGCGTAGCTTCAAATGTGGCGCCACCAAACCTGTAAATAGGCAAGAAGTAAATCGTTTTCTTACATTTCAGCCAGTGTCTGGCATACATTTATAATTCGCCCTACTTTCTATGTCAATCGCTGCGCTCCACTTATTTCACATATTACACGATGTAACCCTAATAAGTTACATATTACCAGATTTAATGATTACCTCTTCGACAGGAAATGTGAAATAAATACTAGGATTTAAGACTACATTATAAACCTGTCTATTTATAAGTGTGTTATGTATGTTTTAAAGAACTAAATGATGTGGTCGCAAACGCTCCCTCGCATTTGATTCCTTAAAGGGGCAAATCAGATTTTTTAAAAAATACTATAAAAAATAAAAACGTGTTTTCATCATGGCCCTGTGTGATGATTTAACTGAATATATGATACTAGGACCGCTGGATTGTTGCTATTTTCTGTATATCTGGGGGCCGTTTCACTAAACTTCTTACGACTAAAATGTTCGTAAGTGCAAATTTAGGTTCGTCTGGAAATATCAATTGATGGATTTACATTTATTGAGCATGCAGCCTATGCTCAATAAATATAAATCCAATAATTGTTTACAAGAAAACATTGTTAATGTGAAATTTACAGACTATCATAAGTTTTCACTTACGAACATTTTAGTCGTACGAAGTTTAGTGACACGGCTCCTAGATTATTGGCTATATAAGTGCATGCGATGGTGTATGTACATGTACATCGGGATGTGATAACACAATCCGGCGATACTCGATTATCTCCTAGTGCATATGGACGAACGTGATCGAACTGGGGCAAGATTAATGATAGAAACAAAATTGCTACCCCGCTCCATACCTCTCACGAGGGTAGCAATTTAACCCCATCTCTTTAATGTAACACACGGAAGAGTGATTTTTGCATTCGGTTATCCGGCGTGTTTGTTATGTTAGCGATATAAAACTGTCAAAACTGTATCAATACATTATTAATAAACAACATAAACATGCAGAGATTGGTTATTTTACCTTGTAAAGGTGTTTATCTAGTTTACCTTGTAAAGGTGTTTATCTGACATTTACATGTATATATTGTAAACCTGAAAGCTTCATTTCAATAATGTTGAATGTTGAACAACAACAAGAGAAAAGATGGCTTCCATGGGAAAATTATTTCCCTGTTCTATTATTTTTGGCAATTTACTAGTTCTACATCAAAGATTATTTGCTTAAATGTATAAAATATACAGTTTACTAAACTTTGACCTACATACAACAGGTTTGTTATACGCTTCGGTTGCTCAAATTTTTGAATGTGTCCAATTATAGCCTTAGATAACATATCGGAGGAGAATTATTGCAGCTAGATCTAACTGTGGTTTATTGTATCCATACCTGCAACGAACTCCTGCAATTCGGACTCCGTGACGTCATGTCCGGCCTTTTTGACCACGAAGGCTCTCGGTAACTCTCCGGCCTCTTCGTTGGGTATACCTGTGGAATACATTTAAAGGCACTGGGTCACATATATACATAACAAGTGATGAAACAGCATATGAAAAAAATAGTTTATTTGTAGATTGTAATGTAATAAATTCAGAATAATAATTCTGCATATTTTTAATCATCAAATATATGCAGTCGTTTGTTTTATATGAAATAATGCATTTCAGGAAAAATAAATGATTACTCCCTCAAAGTATACTTTGCTAGAAAAGAATACTTTGCAATATTGATGAAATCGGCTATAGGTATCAGCACAGAGTTTGTAAACATTATGGCTGATTATCCAGCCAGAAAGCGTTTGCTTACGTTTTTGTTTCTGAAACAGCGAACTTTAATGTTTATATTAAATATTCGGTATAATAAATTAAATACCGCCCTTGTTTGAGAGGAATATTGTGGATTATCTCCGCTAAAAACAATATAGCTTCCTCGGGGAGATAAGCCACAATATTCCCCTCAACTAATGGCAGAATTTATATAATATAAAACGCCGCTACAGACTGGCTTCTTAGATTTACAAGCATACCGGGGGAATAAATCCACTGATTCAAAACGTAAGATGAAAATAGGTTTTATAAAGGCCCATATATTCATTACGTGCAGGTGTTACCTATGACGCCGACGTCAGCGACGGCGTCGTGACGTAACAAGATGTCCTCGAGCGTTGCCGGGGCGACTTGGTAGCCTTTGTATTTGATCAGTTCCTTTAGTCGGTCGACGACAAATAGAAAACCCTCCTCGTCCTCGTACCCGATATCACCTGTTGAAAAAATGGACACGTGGTTTGTAGTACACGTGTATCATAGTTGCGAAAAGAAACTCATGAAATATACCCCCGTACTGTTCGTAGTTTGCTACGGATGGTACGGGTGTAGATTGCAGGAGAAACTGTTCGCAACTAGCATGCATCTATAGTCACGTGAACTTTGATTCGTTACTAAGGCTACATGTTTAGCCAGGTTTGTAGTGAAATTAGACTGACCGATTTGATCACAGACAAACGTATCCCCCTCCTCTTCTTTCCCGATGTCGCGTGGGAAATGGACACGTTACATAGTAAAGCGAGCACCAATATATCAGTTGTCGGGGCGAAACCGAATATATTTTATATTCTAATGCACTAACCATGTATTTACTTTATACCGCAACCCATTTTACGTTTACGTCACGTTGATTTATGACGTATGTCAAGTTGTCTGACTGATGTCATTACGGCCGTCTTGGATGAGGACAAGGAGCAGTACGGAAAACATTTTATTTTAGAAAAACCATGCTAGCTACCTTGAAAATGATCCAAATAAGAAAACAAGAGCTTGTTTGTTGAAATCGGTCCGGTAATTCTGAAATTATTGCGAAAAATCGATTTGAAGTGGGACAGTTTTGACAAGGTGGAGGAGCTCGAGAAGAAGCTGGTCGAAAAACAACTTTTTTAAAATTCACTCCGAAACCCGGCTAGATAGCTTGGAAATGGTCTAAGTAAGAAAACCAGAGTTAGTTTGTGAAAATCGGTCCAGTAATTCTAAAATTATTCCAACACTATTGAGGTGAAGTGAGACACTTTTTCCGTTGCTATTTTATGAGAGAGGTCAAAGTCGAGAAAATAAAGCTAGTACGGCTTGTACCCGGTTACATTGTAATTATATGAAAACTGAGCATCAAAACAAAAGTGCAAGTGTATTATGCTACTTTGATGTATATACGGGTTAGTAGCGAATATAGATGATGTTTATTCGGCCCCCATTATTAGGTTACTTCAGACGCTGGTTGCGCTATAAATGTATATATACAGGCACTTTGTGGTATGACCGACAAGTGTCTCCTTAAATCGTACCCAAGTTTACTCCGATATTACATATCTACAAGGTACGACACTCGCCATGTTTTTCAACCAACGGAAGTGGAGTATTTACCTTGGGCCCGTCTCGCGAATTCATTAAGTGTGACGCACGTGAAGACCGGAACCGTGCTCGTGCGAATTACAATTACTGAATTAGAGAGCCGGACAAGTTTACTGATTTCATAAGAAACGATGCTATGTTGAGTTTCTTACGAAATCAATTAACGAATTTAGTATAAAGATGAATTTACACGAGTGTCGATTTAATAAGATATGTATTAACCCTTTCTACGCTGAATTAACTTTTGTCGTCTGCTGGAAATATTTTATTTTCAATATTTTTCGATAAAAACCTGCTGAGAATCGTCTCCACTGGAGACGAGACGATTCTCATGTGCTGTCGAAACAGGTTTTTTGTTCAGAATTAAGGCAAAAATGAAAAACAGCAGACGACTATTTTCGTCTCCCGCGAAGTGAGGGTTAAACGAGTTCATAAGAAACGAGGCTATGACGTGTGATGACGACGAGTTCACTGAATACCACAGTAAACGTAACCAGAATTGTTTGGCTGAAATGCTTGGCTTACATACATGTAAGTCGCCCTGCGTGGCAGTCAAAACATTCGGGTTACAGTATACGTGGCAGTCGATCGTTTTATCAGCATTACCCACCTGTGCGGACCCAGCCATCGTCTAGGAACATGTCCTTTGTCTGGTCGGGCTTGTTGAAGTAGCCCAGAGCCACCTGTGGGCCCCGAAGCCAGATTTCTCCTTTATCCCCGACCCCCAGGGCCTTCCCCGTGTCCTTCCCCGTGTCCACGTCCACAATCTACAGCGAACATGTATTGATAATTCCAGCACAAAAATATTTACACAATTCCCTAACATTTGATTGGTGCGTAGCAAGTCTCTGTCCAGAATTTATATCCCAGTAAACTCCATGCCGAACTACTTTCCATAACCGTCAGGCGCAGTTAAAATAAGTCTTAAGAAAACGGAAAATAAACACATTTTCTTGATGAATTTATTTAAAATGCTGGAATTATAAGGAATGAATGGCCTTTCTGTTGAATTTATCGGGGATATAAACTTGGAAAAGTCGCGGGAATACTGGACGAGGCCTTCCGGCCTTCGTCCAGTATTCCCGCGACTTTTCCAAGTTTATACCCCTATAAATTCAACAGAAAGGCCATTCATTCCTAGAAGGGTTCCCAGACTTAACAAGGTCTTCGTTATTATGAAGCTAATCCCCTCGCTGGCAGCCTTGATAATACAATAAACCAAACAAAACTTTAGCGCATTTACCTTACAAACAATGTGAACAGAAGTCATAAGTGACATTGGATGGTCTGACGTGGATCGTATGCAGAGCAAAGCACCATCCATAGACACACATTGAGGCCAAATATTATCAAAATCGTTCGTAACTTATTGAAAAATGAAAGGCGTGACTGACGTACGCACGCACGTACATACGGACGCACGTACATAGGTTAACGATATATCCCCTCTTGCCTATCAGACGGAGTGACAGACAATTACTGTCTGTTCCACGTTTTGCTGCCGACGAACTTTTGGCCACTAAACACATTAAATCTAAAAAATATTTAAATGTAAGTACTTTTTCATCAATAACAAAAAAATCACCCTCCCCACAAAAAAATTATTTGATGAAATTCCATCAAATAATGATTATTTTGCGAAAATAAGATTTTCTAATGGGAATTTAACATGGGGGCTAAAAATTAGATTTTTTTTAAATATTTTTTTTATTTGTGGACCGATTTTCAAAATCCAACTTTTGTTTTCTTAGTTGCATCATTTTCAAGCTATCTCACCAGGTTTCGGGGTCAATTTCCCAAAATTTTCGTTTTTTTAAAGTTTTGGAAATTGAAACCCCATGTTAAATTCCCATAGGTAAATCGTTTTCCGCAATAAAATCAATATTTGATGGAATATCATAAAATAATTTTTTTTGAGGAGGGTGACTTTCGTTATTGACGAAAGAGTACTGACATTTAAATATTTTTTTTATATTTAATGTGTTTAATGGCCAAAAGTTTGTCGGCAGTAAAACGTGGAACAGACAGTATACACGTGTACGAACATTTCCATCTGTATAAACGCAGACAATGATAAGTTCCAAACTTGATTTCAAGCATCTGCGGTACTTCTGATTATGTAAGCGTCCTGGGAGCCTTTTCACTAAACTTCGTACGACTAAAATGTTCGTAAGTGCAAAATTATGATAGTCTATAAATTTCACATTCACACTATTTTCTTGTAAACAATTATTGGATTTACATTTATTGAGCATAGTCTGCATATGCAGCCTATGCTCAATAAATGTAAATACATAAATTGTAATTTACAGACGATCTTAAATTTTCACTTACGAACATTTTAGTCGTAAGAAGTTTAGTGAAACGGGGCCCTGGTGCCAATGCTAAACTATGTTATCTCCTAACTATGAAATATTAATTAGGACTTAGTATCTCCTAATAAGGACTTAGTATCTCCTAAATATGACTTTGTATCTCCTAAATAGGACGTACTATCTCCAAACTAGGACGTACTATCTCCTAATTATGACGTATTAGCTTCTAATTAGGACTTACTATCTCTTAATTAGGACTTACCATTTGCGTCAATGATAACATGTGTTATCTCCTAATTATGATAATATATCCTAATTAGGAGATAAATATATGTTAGCATTGGCACCAGGACGCTTCCATATTTGATTAATAAGGTAGAGAGACTTGAGAGTAGACTTAAAGGTACAGTACATGCCCACTCGGTAGGCACAAAATGTTCTGTGTAGGAATTAAAAAAGTGTATAATTGTGTCATTATTCCACCAGTTCTAAAAATTACGAGTGCCCACTATACAGATATAACCATTTAGTAATATGTATTTTACTGATAGTGACTCGCGGTGGTATCAGGCTATTTTCATATGCAAATGCAATATATACTAATTAAATGCGTCACTGGAAAAAAATAATACTTTCGACAGATTATAAAGTATGATCATTGCACATCAAAAATACAGAGAATAAATAGTAATGTCCGTTTACATTTTAAAGAAACCCGGTTATCGCCCCCTGATATCAGTGTGGAAACTAGTTTACGTCTGATATAAAATGTGTAATAATGTCAATCAATACGTGGGGTAACCAGGAACAAATCCGGGCTATACATGTACCTTTACTCCGGCCTGTGGTAGCAGCTTGCCCACCGATTTTCGTTTGAATTCCGTATTTGTGTTGGCATGCGTCACCCCCGTTTCCGTCATTCCATAGCCTGTAGTACACACACATGTACACATTACAGTCATCGCTCAACCCTATATAAGTAACTGGAATGTACAAGCCAATATAATTGTTCACACTACAATGCATTTCATTTATCAGAAAGGGGATTTTGTACGTTTTATACTTGCATTTGGAAATAAGAAAAAACAGCAAATGGTGCTGATGCCGATGAGACGGCACGCTACGGGCTGGCTTATCTGCTGGCAATAATTATTATATATGTCTGTGTTGACGGTGTTAACTTAAAGGTACATGCCCACTCAGTAGGCACAAACTGTTCTTTATATCAGGGACATCATCGGAGACATTTTCTGGCAAAATAAACATTCATTAACCATTACCCCACGTAAAGATTGGCATTATTATACATTTTATATTTATATTTATTTTTTGATGTGCAATTATGATACTTTATAGTCGGTCGAAAATATAATTTTTGTTCTGATGACGCATTTAATTAGTACAAATAATTAAAAGATACCATGCATATGAAAATAGCCTGATACCAACGCTCGTCACTAATGTACCTTTAATGTGTTTCTACAAATGTACTTACATGCATTGTCTTGACGTTAAAATTGGTGGAATGTGATGGTTTTACGTCACGTTGCTTGGTTTAAACCAACAAAATCCCTTGATTAACCCGTTAAACACTACATACCTCTTGTGTGATGTTTGCAAACAGTTTAGATTCATAGTGGTATTGGCAAACAGTTTAGATCAAGATGAGCCGGCTCGTGACGAGCCGTCTCACCAGGATCTGCACTTTTTGCAAGTATTTGTTTATAGTTTTTATAAAAAAAAAACAACACTTTTTTAAAAATGAACTAGTCTTAAAATTATTTTGTGACAATTGGATGGATCCTTAGAATTAACATATCACAGTCCATTCCAGTTACTTAGGGGTGAACGGGTTAATGCCCCAGAGTTATAAAGGAAGTTACAGTCATATGGAATGCCAACATAAACTCATATCATTAATGTTAGCTCTAAATATTTAATGCTAGCTCTAAATATTTAATGCGAGCTCTAATTATTTAGAGCTAGCATTAATTATTTCAGTTTATGTATATTTGGCCTTCCATACAGTCACAGTAGCGACTGTGTTATTTTGGTTGTGTTTCGAATTGACACGTGGACTTTTGATTTTCACCCACGTTTGGCTCATGTTTATATATATACTACCGCCTGCGCTAATCTGGCTAATAGCTCTAAACGTATTTCTTTCAAAATACTTGAATGTTGACAATACTTGAATGTTGTGCTTGAAACCAAGCAGCTTGATTGACTGAGCACGAGTTGTACTACAATCTCGCCAGGCAATTAAATTGCTTGATTACGAATTGTTCAGAAACGTTGATAACCTTGGCAAATTTAAAGTAGTGTATGTGGGTGTGACTAGAAAAATGGGGCTTTGGCCCGTTTCACTAAACTTCGTACGACTGAAATGTTCGTAAGTGCAAAATTATGATAGTCTGTAAATTTCACATTAACAATGTTTTCTTGTAAATAATTATTGGATTTACATTTATTGAGCATAGGCTGCATGCTCAATAAATGTAAATCCATCAATTGAAATGTCCAGACGATCGTAAGTTTGCACTTACGAACATTTTAGTCGTAAGAAGTTTAGAGAAACGGGCCCCTGATATATTACTCGTAAGAAATAGGACGGGTGATTTAATGATGGAATAACAACCGTTAGGTTGTATTATATAGAACACCGATATGTCTGTAACTGGAGAATTGGGGCTTATGACATGTGTGGCCAGTGAAGCTACTGATCAAATAGCACACTCATGTAGCCTGGTAACGATATATGTTGCCTGTTAGAAGCGTGACATGTTTTATTGATGGAATAGCGAACAGTGCAGATCCTGATCAGACTGTGTGGATGCACAGGCTAATCTGGATCTACACTGGTCGCAAACCCCATGAGCCCCATTTCTGCAGTCACAACGACATATATGAGATGGAATACCCTGTGTGATATGCTCCACATTAAGTCGATTCTTCACCACCGTTTCGATTTCCTCGCTCAATGGCGCTGCTCCACAGACGATGCTAGTGACAGACGACAAATCATACTCGGATACCTTTGGATGTTTCGCCAACATCACCATGACGGGTGGTACCGTGTGCAGAAAAGTACTCTGTAATGTATGCATACACTTAAGGACCCGTCGTATTCCTGATAATCATATGGATTCAAACATAATTCCTTCCTAACGGTGATGGGATATATATATATAATCAACTGAACGTCCAGAAATTCTTAAGCAGTATGTGTTTGTGGACGACACATATACTAATAATTAATCTAGAGTAGAAAGCGTTTCGTGAAAAATAAGAGGGGGGATTTCACACCAGCAACAACAACAACAACGATTTAAAAATATATTTTTGGAAAACCGCAAGATTGTATTCGTGCCTCGAACCATGGAGTTATGAATCGCGAATAATCGAGTATGGCGGTTAATCGGAAACATTTGCAATAATGTAAATTTAGCACAAAAGAAAGCAAACAAAACAGTTTTCGCACTGAAAAGGCGATCAAGCGAAGCTGATAGAACTATTTTTATGGCGTAATACCTGTTATAATATCCCAATTATACATGTGAATAGTGTATACAGTTTGTATAACTATGTCATGTCATGTAGTTGTTTACTCTGCTGTATTTCATACCTATATATAGTGCTGCTATGCTGCTAATTACTACTTTCACATTACGTTCTCTCACTGAACAGTCACATATATGTTTATGTATAATAAAGTGTATAGTTAGAATACCAAGTAATTCTTCATTACATACATACCAAATACATAACATTACATGAACAGATAACATACCTATGGGTCGGAACCCGAGGACGCGATATCCACAGAACATGGACTCTGTCAGCTGATGATGCGAAAAACATCAATGTGATATATGAACATTTCCAGTCTTACGTCAGACCCAAACTGAACCCAGTATTTGGACGATACAAATTATACAACGTGGTTCAAGGTTCGGACAGCATTGAAGAATTCCTGACACGTCTCAGACTGTCAGCGAAAGACTGCGAATTCCACGACAGAGAAGAAATGATCAGTGACCGTATCGTGTTTGGGACAAATGTCCAAAAGGTTTGCGAGAGTCTAATCAACGAAGGTGCAGAGCTGACATTAGACAATGAAAGCTATTCAAATAGCACAGGGATACCAATATTCCCAGGAACAACTGCGAACGATGGGTACTCAACAGCTTAACGTACATGCAGTACACAACATGCGTCAACCGGGAGATAAGACGAAATTGAGACGAGAGAGGCCGAAACCGTCATTCCATGCGAAGACGACGAACACCGGATCCACGAAGACATGCGGTAGTTGTGGATTCAAACACAACAAACATGACATGTATCGTGCCAAGGGACAACAGTGTGATTATTGTAAAAATTGGCACCACTTTGCGTCTGTGTAGCGAAAGAAAAAAAAGACATAACAGGGCTAAACAATCTGTGAACGAAGTGAATTACGAGAAAACCAGTTGCGACTCTGGAGGTGATGATTTGGATTTATTTTTGGACAGTGTAAAATCCGATCCTGTTAAAAATGATCAGGCATTTGTGGAGGTTGAGGTAGGCCCTATATTTGTTAATATCAATTTCAAACTTGACACAGGTTCGCAAGTAAATATTTTGCCTGAGCACATGTACCGCAAACCGAATCTACAGCATGTATTGCAGGCGTGCACACAATGATATGTATATTGGTTTCCATGTTGTCAGTACAGACTCACCACCCATAATTGGTCTCAGTACATGCATTGACCTTCAGTTGGTCAAATTGACATACTCAGACTGACTGCCAATCCCTTAACAAGGAAACTGTCTTTTTCAAAGGAATATGTACGTTTTCTGGTGAATGTACTATACAAGTCGATCCGCACGCTAAGCCTGTAGTACACCCACCACGGCGTGTACCTGTAGCACTGCGTGACCGACTCAAACAGGAGCTTGACAGAATGGAAGAGCAATCCATTATCACAAAGGTCATTGAACCTACTGAATGGGTCAATTTCATGGTCGTTGTAGAAAAAAAATAGACAGGCAAACTAAAAGTATGCATTGACCCACAGGACCTCGACAAAGCAATCTTAACACCACATTACCCCATGCGAACACTTGAGGACATACTGCCGGACCTAGCGGGTTCACAGTATTACACTAAGCTGGATACACGATCAGCTTACTGAACGTGTAAACTGTCTGATGACAGCTCGGTCCTGATAACGTTCAATTCCCCATATGGTCGTTATCGTTATTTACGACTACCATATGGTCTTAAGAGCTCACAAGACATGTTTCAACGTAAACCTGATCAGCGCCTTGAAGGTCTAGATGGCGTAGTTTCAATCGTTGATGATGTTATCGCTCATGGGAAAACACACCAAGAACATGACCAAAATTCTACGTCGCCTGTTGAAAAAAGGCATCAAACTTAACGAAGAAAAGTTAGATGTCGGTGTGACAGAGGTTCCATATTTTGGACACATCTTGAGTACACAAGGTCTCAAGACGGACCCAGCAAAGGTGTCTGCAATCAAAGATATGGACCCGCCGCGCAATCGTGAGGAACTGGAAACAATCTTGGGCATGGTTAATTGTCTGTCCAAGCTTGACCCAAATCTCGCTGAGATTACAAGCCCCTTGCGCAAAGAATGTATTTTTTTCATCGGACAAACCACAGGATGATGCTTTCCGAAAGGTCAAAGATCTTATCACACAGAATCCAGTCTTGTCATATTATGACTCGACAAAGCCAGTGACAGTCAAGACTAACGCATCTAGATCTAGAATAGGTTGAGTTCTGATACAGGAAGGCAAGCCAGTGGTTTATGCTTCCAAATCACTGATCCCGCAGAAACCTGATACGCCATGATCGAACTCGAATTGTTTGGTATTTTATTTGGCCTGGAACGGTTTCACCAGTACGTGTACGGACGGACAGTACACGTGCAAACAGACCACTTGCCTCTCATATCTATTATTGTAAAACCACTCCATTCATTTCCCGCCAGATTACAGCGTATATTACTGTTAAGCAATATGATCCGTCAGTGAAACATGTTCCTCGCAAAAACATACCAGTTGCTGATATGCTATCCCGCAAGTCAGTACCAGACACATACCCTAACCTTATCAAAGGTATGGATTTACAGGTACGTGCCGTGCCGTATTGGCGAACTTACTTGTCAGTTACCGCAAGTTGCAAGAAATTTCAAACTTGACTGAGCAAGACACACAATTGATTTTGCTCAAAGAAACACTTCTAAAGGGATGGCTCAATTGCAGAAAGCAATGTCCACCGGAAATAGTGGAGTATTGGAATTACAGAGATGAACTGACTATAGCAGATTATCTTATCATGAAAGGATCCAAACTCATAATTCCTACTGCACTCAGATCCAAGATGTTGCAAGCTGTGCACATTGGCCATCTATGCATTCAGAAATAGAGATATCATGTTCTGGTCGAACATATAAGCTGATATCACCAAAATGGTAGAAAGCTGTTCAATTTGCCTTGAACATATAAATTCAAACGCCAAAGAGCCTCTGCTATCACATGTTGTACCAAACCACCCATGGCAAACTGTTGCTACGGAGGTATCCCAGGTCAAATGGCTTAGCTGAACGAACCGTGGGCATTGTTGAACACATTTTCACAAAAGCCAAAGCGGCAGGTACATACCCATATTTGGGCACATTGGAATATCGAAACACCCCCATAACTGGTTTTGAATGGTCACCAGCACAGTTATTGATGGGACGGCGGCTTCACTCCAGTTTACCGACCACCTGTGAGCAGTTATTGCCAAATACATCGGATACTGTTTCTGTTCGTGACAAAATCACATCCAGTCACAAATAGAGCAAGAAACACTACGATAAGAACGCCATAGCTTTAGAACAGCTAAACACTGGCTACCCTGTTAGAGTTCAGATAGACAACCCACTCTGGAAACCAACAGCTGTAGTCCAGAAACACAATGCCAGATCCTACATTGTTCAATCTGCAGATGGCGCAAACTATCGCCGTAACAGACGCTTTCAAGGGAGAATCCCATTATGCCACAGACAGCCGATTGTGAGTTTCAAAAACAAAATGACATTCCAGGCAAACCACAGGCTCCACAAATCTGTTGAAGCCCTTGTAACAAAACAAATCCTATAGATTCACCTAGTCCACAGGGAAATTCCAAGTTACCAGCTGCAGGTATGCGACTGCGCAGTGGTCGTATTGTATAGATAAGAACACATAAAACTGTATCTACATAGATACATAGTGTACAAAACAATAGTCTAGGACATACACACAGTGTACATCAATGTGATTACACTCAGTGACAGTTCAGAACATTGACTAGTCTACAAGAATTCTCGTGAGCCATAATTAGGCTTTGCTGACAGATAAACTACGTTCACTAGGTACAGGGGAGGACAATCTAATCGATTTGTAATGCAGCCTATGCGCAATAAATGGAAATCCATCAATTGAAATTTCCAGACGATTCTAAAGTTGCACTTACGAACATTTTAGTCGTACGAAGTTTAGTGAAACGGGCCTCTGTTTCCTATTTTGTGCCAGTCAATCTCCATGTGTTATTGCACGTGTGTCATATCACATTTATGAAATGGACTACAACACGTTATAACAAGGTGTCCATGTAATAGAAAGTGAAAGTGAAACGGTTTAACGTCCCACCAAAAGCTAATGTCATATAGAGACGGGACCACAGTTTAAATTCTCATCCGACAGACAAATGGGATGGAACTACTATGTCCAAGTCGAGGTTTGAACCTACAACCTCCGGATTGGAAGCCATGTGTCCTAACACCTAGGCCACAACCCATTCCTATTCCATGTAATAACTCACCTTATGCGTTTGTATTAGCTTCAGGTATGTTTCAGGATTGAACTTTGGCATGACGATCAGCGTAAACCCCGAGTAGTGGCTGGTCGCCAGCATGATGCAGATCCCGTACGAGTGAAACATCGGCACAAAGCAGATACTGTTGTCCGCGAACGCTTCCACCCAGCTGAAATGTGGTCTTGCTTGTGTGTTTGTTGGTGTTTAACGGCCTATCAACAGCTAAGGTCATTCAAAGGTACATGCCCACGTAGCAGGTTACACTGTATTACTACTTTTCATTTTCTGTCATGCCTTATATGACCCATTTGTCTACCCACTAACGAGTTATTTTTAATTACGGCGCGTGTTAATTGGTGTTAAATCGCATTTTATATGCCGCGACCAGAAAGGGCATTTTCCGACCTCGTGCAATTTTTACCAATACGCGTCACGTGGCACGGTCAATCATATCACATCTTTGACATGCGTAGTGAAGTGTCGGAAGTTGAGAAGAAAAATCTCTGTTCGAGTCCAAATCTAAATCTCCACCATTCCGTGATCTGGTGGTCGCCAATATTAACCACTCTCTCTCTGTACTGCCTGTCCCTCAGACATCTCGCTTTTTTTTGGCCGACGCCGTTTCATACAATTTCCGTCCTGGGCGTTTCGACATGTTGATATTCTTGTTTACATATTGGGAAGCCTACTGGCGCGCGTAGTATACTGCGCATGCGCACCGCAAGCCGTGATGTGAAAGTCGTCGTCCTCGAACATTATCAAAATAGACTGTTACCGCCGCGCGTCGCTAACAGTAAATTGATAATTAATAAATGATTATATTTGTATAGCCAATGACCGTTGGCCCGTTAAATTCGGAAAGGATGAGTCACGATCGTTAAAATACCCACCAAGGTTGCGACTAGAGAAATGGAGCTTATGGGATTTGTGACCAGTGCAGCTCCTGATATAATATATTTGTTTTTTGGTTGGGGTTTAGCTGCTTATCAACAGCTAACGTAATTTAAGGCCGGGTCAATGGGTTTAATACTAAATCCCATATATTAGCTGTACAAGTACATGTACATGTTCAAGTACATGTACAAAGTGGGGGAAAATCCCAAAGTCAGAACTGAATATTTACAATAAAAAAATATATATTCAGCCCTGAAATCAGAATAATCCTGATCGATTCCAGGTCCTCTCCACACAATAATTACTTTGCCCCCTCCCAAAAGCGGTAGGATCCGTAATAATCGTACTACTTTTGTAATGGGCAATAACCTAATTCAACTCCCAGATAACAAAAGAGCCAAATATAAAAACGTACCGGAGGGCCAAACCAGGCAAATCGTAATTCCTATGAGGAGGAACCCCACCGTTAGTTTACGCCGTCGCGTTCACCCGACCAACCACCCACCCTGATACAATAGAACATTTATGTAGCCTGATAACGATCTATTTTGCCTGCTGGAAGCATTACTTATCTTTTATTGAAGCAATGCCGAACAGTGCAGATCCTGATCAGACAGATGTAACCACATATGTGACTGTGTCTGGAGAAATGGGGAGTATGCGTTTTGGGACCGGTGTTGATCCAGATCAGGATCAGGATCAGGATCTGCACTGTTCGTAATTCCATTAATTAAACACCTGGTCATAAATCATATAAACCTCATTCATTTCTCCAGAAAACATATATGTGTATGTGCAAATTGTATGTGTTTATCTTTGTATGTTTATATTCACTTTCATTATACATGTAGTATGACAATTAGTATATACATGTACATGCGGTAATGTTTAACCAAGAAATCAGCAACACTGACGTATGTACCCATGAACAACATTAACATTTTGCCTCGAACTTGAGTACATCCGTCACATGGGTTGTACATTGAAAATACATTGTGGATGATGATAAATAAGTATATGAAATGTCAAGTCAATCTCACTTACGGTAACAGAGATATTACGTAGTCGAATACTTCAAGGCAAATCTCGGACAGACAGACGAAAAGACGAACACCCCGACATACAAACAAATGGAAAGATTGACATGGTGACAACTTCTATAGTTGATTTCAGAGAATTTCTTTTTATTAATTTGTTCCCAAGAAATAACAATTCGTTCCCTCAATTTAACAATTCGTTCCCTCGAATTAACAATTCGTTCCCACGATACAGCAATTCGTTCCCTCGAATTAAAAAATTGTTCCCACGAAATGACAATTCGTTCATTCAATATAACAATTCATTCCCACGAATTAACAATTAGTTCCCTCAAGTTAACAATTCGTTCCCACGAATTAATAATTCGTTCCCGTCGGAACGAATTGTTATTTCGTGGGAACGAATTGTTAAATTGAGGGAACGAATTGTTAATTCGTCGAAACATATACGTCCACTGTGGGGCTCCGTACTCCATAGTTGGTTTCGGGTTACATAAAACTATTACAGATCCAGATGAGGTTGCTGATAAAGAGTGTTTGCAAATGTTGGTTGTACGGTATGTAGGGTTTAAAGGGTTAAAACTAATACCCATGATATAGCATGGATGCATCCTGGTGCGAATGCTAAAATATATTTATTTGCTAATTAGGAGATACTAAGTCTTAATTAGGAGATACTATCTCATAATTAGGACTTATTATCTGATAATTAAGAATAATAAGTTTAATTATGAGATAGTATCTCATAATTAGAAGTTATTATCTCCTAATTAGGACTTACTATCTCCTAATTAGGATTTAGTATCTCCTAATTGGGACTTACTATCTCATAATTAAGAGTTAGTATCTCCTAATTCGGAGATAAAATATTTTTTGGCATTGACACAGATAGTCCTAATTAGAAGATAGTAAGTCCTAATTAGTAGATAGGAAGTCCTCATTAGGAGATAGTAAGTCCTAATTAGGTGATAGGAAGTCCAAATTAGGAGATACTTAGTCCTAAGTAGGAGATACTAAGTCCTCCTTGGGAGATAGTAAGTTCTAATTAGGAGATACTATCTCCTAATTAGAACTTATTGTATCCTAATTAGGAGATTTTGATATTTAAACATTGGCACCAAGAAGCTTCCATACATATAGTATCAACCATAATATTTGTCCTGGTTCCACAAACGAAGGATTGCCTATCGTTTACACATAGTTTCCTGTTTTGATATGTTATCTCCTTGAGAAAGCATATTCTGTCACGCACATTTCTATGGGGCAGCCATTGTCGTGCTACGCCTTAATGGGAGTACGACCAAGGAAATAGTGCCCTGTGCCAACTTAGCATATGGCGTTTTAGTCTCTTGCTATGTATCTAATAATCACCATATACTATTCTCTATCGTTTTCACAGTTTTCTGCTCAGTGTGTCATAAATTATGGAAGATACGAATCAAAACAGTTCGTGCATATGAGCACAGCAGCTATTATCTTTATGTCTCACGGGACAGTACGGAGCTAGTAGTAAAATGGGTGGACGATTTTCTATATATTTCAGTACTGACCCTGCAAGTTACACCAGCGTGTTTTACAAAGTTTACTTACCCCACACACCGATCATTTTTTGTGGAGACAACATATTTCAGTACTTTCAGTACTTTGATTGTTTTTAATTAGCGCTCAATTTTTAAATGAAGTGTAAACGACACGACATGCGTTGACGAAAACGGCACGACATGCGTTGAAAGAAACGACACGCGTTAAATAGGCGGGAACTGTGCGTTTAAACGAAACTCGTTTTCGCGTAAGAATAAACGAATCGATATTCGTGTCTATGCATATCTTTGTACAAAACGATTGATTTCACTTTCGTTTTCACTTTCGTTTTACATTCGCTTTTATTTGTTTCGTTTAACACATGGTCACTGCATATTAACCCTTTCAACACTACATACCTCTTTGGAATGTTTGATATTTTGTAATCCAAGATGAGCCGAGCCGGCTCGTACAGAGCCGTTTCATCAGGATGTGCACTTTTTGCAAGTAATTTTCCGATAAAAAAATCCCTTTTTTTGTAAATGGACTCGTCTGAAATAATTTTCTGTTGATTGGTTCGGTCGGAGAATTAACATATCACAGTCTATTCCAGTTATTTAGTGTTGAAGGCTTATTACGGAGCCCCGCAGGAGACGTAGAATTCTTTTTTTTATTAATTCGTTCCCACGAAATAAGAATTCGTTCCCACGAAATAACAATGCGTTCCCACGGGAACGAATTGTTAATTCGTGGGAACGAATTGTTATATCGTGGAAACGAATTGTTAATTTGAGGCAGACGAATTGTTAAATTGAGGGAACGAATTGTTAATTCGAGGGAACGAATCATTATATCGTGCGAACGAATTGTTAATTCGAGGGAACAATTGCTAAATTGTTAAATTGATGGAACGAATTGTTAATTTGTGGGAAGGTTTTAATAAAAAAAAATCATAAAAACAACTCAATGTCCAGTGCATGGCTCCGTAGGTTAGACGCTTACTGTATTTGCAATGTGTTGGCGACGGTACTGTAATGGGACAACATCACCATCTTGGGTACGCCCGTAGTTCCACTAGATGATAGGAGATAGAGCGTGGTAGTTTTGGGGTCACACTCAGGGGTCACGTAGTCGCCGTGCTCGGGGTCAAGGAGGGATTTGAATAGCATGCATCCGTCGGTTTCTACGTCATCAATCAATATGATCTGTGGCGAAAACAGTGAGAATACTTAGTTAGTGTTTTTTTTATATTTCAAGTGTTTCGGGCAAGGCTAGGAAACGCGTAGGGATTTCGAGGCTCGCCGAGGAATTCCTACCGTTTCCGAGCCGAGCCTGAGAAACTTGATATAAAAATAACTAGCATGTATTCTATTTATCAGGCAACGCTTTAAGCTACAAAATGAACAATCATGATATGGTTTTCATTGAAAAGAACGCCGCCATATTTATGTTGCATCATCACACTGACGTCATTCGGTAACGCCACGTGAAACGTTTGACCAATGGAACATGTGTTTTCAATTCGTTGTAACGTGGATATTCGTACCAGTTTGTAATAAAACAAAATACAAATGTTGGAAAGACTACAGGGTGTATGATCACGTGGTACCAACAACAACAACAAGTACCGATTCAAAGTACGTATTATTGTATAGTGTCCTTATTACGTAACGGAATTTGATGAAATATGGCGCATCAAACGCGTCTTGTTCAGTTGCATTTGGAAATCGATTCTTCACAAAAACGACATAAGTCTGTGCCGAACTCCATAGATGACCAAATGCAGCTCATGAAGAAGCGTTTGCTGCGCCACATTTCATCAAAATCCGTTTCATATTAACGAAAATATCAAATAATACTTACTTTGGAGTGGACGACATAGTTGTTGTTGTTGTAACCACGTGATCATGCACCTTGGATTAGTGGTGGTGTATTAGTCAGTACCTTTATATGCGCGTACTTCGTATCTGATGCAACAACGTCCTTGACCTTCGACACGAATATCGATGTGGTTATGATGACCTTTGTTTCCGCTTCAGTGAACACGCGAGCTACATCGTCTGCAACATAATTACATACATGTGACCATTGTTTCAAAGTACTATATAGTTACGGGTATGAAAGAAACGACCGGCGTTTAATTTGTGGGAGTGGGAAATTTAAATGAAAATATATATTTCGCGATATTCGTCTGTATGCATATACACACGTACATTTAGTTGTACACAGTTGTTTTCCATTCTCTTTTGTTTCTTTCGTTTGGGAATCTTTGGGAACAAATGTTTGCTGTACGAAGGTGTTGCTTCTAGCATAAATGATATACTCTGTCAACGCATCCATGCCGATGTGAGGCTTTACAGCTTGAATCATACTTGCTTGCATCATACTTGCTTGCATTTGAGAGAACAAAATAAACGTTACAAAGCAGACCGCATACTATATTTTATTCATTTACTTATTATTTTGGTGTTTAACGGCCTGTCAACAACTTAGAGCAGAAAACAATATATATTCAGTCCTGAAATGAGAATAACCTGAACTGGTGCCAGGTCCTCACTACATCAGAGTCAATTAACCATATTCCATAAAAATAATAAGATTATTACTAATCTTACTACTTTTATAATGGGCATAACCGGATTCAACTTTTAAGTAGTTAGAAAACAAAAATGTACCTGAGGGTCAAACCAGGGATATAGGGATTCCAGCCCTTAAAGCTACCATTCGCATTTTCCTCAACCAACCACATAATAGGTTAAATGATAAACGTACATATACCAATTTGAGATAAAACACAGTAGCAACATCATCTACCTTTTGTATACAGCGGATTGATTGGCTGAAGCACACCGGTGGCAAGTGCAACTCCGTATGCGACGATGCCGTAGTCAAGGTGATTGGGCGACATGATGCAGATGACGTCACCCTTGGCAACGCCGATCCCCTGTAGCCCAGCGGCCAGACGCTCGCTTCGGTAAACTACGTCATTGTACGTGTACGACTTCTCTGTAAATCCGTCCACCTGTAACCAAGGCCCGTGGTTAAAATTAGTTGCCTATCGTCTACACATCGTTTTCACATCGTGTGTGTTTTTTAATTAGAAAACGATGTTTTCGTTGGTTTAAACGTGACACGTTTAAACCAACGAAAATATCGTTTTCTAATTAAAAGAAACGGAAACAATGTCAAAACCACAGGTACCAGAAATAAAATCGTATAATTATGTAACATTAATTAATACTTATTATATAAACGATACTGTCATGGGCTATTTTTCAATCACCTGTGGTCAAAAAGTAGTTACAATCATTTGCCTCCGATATGCATATCTTTACGAGAGGTATCGTAGCCAGGTAGCAGTCTTGTTTCTAGTCAAAATAATGCATTGAAAGAAACGAGATGCGTCTAAGTAGCACGCAATTTTTGTTGGATATTTAAACGACCATATTGTTTTCGTGTACACGAAAAACTATCGATAATCGTTTCTATGCATATCGTTGTACCAAACGTTCGTTTTCACTACGTTTTCCATTTGATTTCATTTGGGTTTCCCTGACTTTTCTACGTATGATTAGCTACAAATGCCAGAAGAGGTGAAATTGGCTGATGGCTTGAAGACACAAAGATGGCACGATTGCCTTGACCAATCAAATACGACGGTGTCGGGTTACACCACACTCGTGTCGTGTTACACTACACTCGTGTCGTGTCGTGTCGTGTGGTGTTACACCACAGTAGTATTGTGTTACACGGCATTGGTGTGATTCTACACGATAATAGTGTCGTGTTACACGACACTAATATGGTGCCGCTTCACACCAGCACCATCCAATATGTATATTGACCAATGAGATGAGGGTAGTCGTGTGAATTACCACGGAAAATTCATCCGGTGTCAATAAATATAACAACGGCAAAGACGTATCCGCGTTCAAAACCAAATTTGTCACAATGTATTCGATTGTATCCCATATTTAATTCAAACTGACTCGACGATCAACTGTATTGATGATTTGTTTTATTCTTCTCAAAATATGGTGCGCAAATAAAATTCAGCGGGTTATTGCGCGACAAACACAGTCGTGAGCTTCACAATTTCTCGGACAAAAATATGTCGTCACTGACAATGTTCCACGTTCCAGACATCAAGAACAAATATACATCAGCATACTCATATTTATTTTGATATAAAATCGAATTAATATGTGTGGTCTACGGTATAATATGACAAAACTAAGCACCAAGTTAGCGTTTTGTTTCCGTTTTCGTCGGCAACAAATTAAATGTTCCTATTCTGTTAACGTTATTTCGTCGCGATCCTATAGTCGACAGGGCACTTACTGAGATCAGTTTCAACTCGTATATCTTTCAATTTCAAGCTGCAAAGAGCCTGTGATTGCAATTTAATCATTCATAATATAATAACAGGGTGAAAATATTGATATTAATTTTAAAAGAAGAGCATTATTTAATTTTCCAAATATACAATGATTGAATGAATAAATGATATTGATAAAATGTATTTCATAATTATTACAGCAAAATTTCTGCTCTTTTGTCGTGTTGACTTCTATTGGTCTGAATCAAATGTTGTGAAAAAGATATTGATACCGGTGATGACTATTGCTTAAAAAACAAAACAGTTTACTTGTCTCACAGAGTGAGAAAGATGCATACCGACCCGGAATCGCACCTGGGACCTCATGTTTACCGTACCATGCCCATGCTCTACCGACCAAATAACCAGGCACAGATCATACACACTTCCATCCCATAGTCAGTTGCGTACAATGACATTCTTCCCCGCCAAATTGAAATTCGTCCTCGAATTCCATGTTTAATTTTGTCACCGAGTTCCATATGTTTGGGTACACTTTCAGGAGTATTTATCACTGCAGGGGCGTAGTTTGGACAACTTGTCTGTATATGCCCGACAGTCGAATCAGCGAAGCGAGTGAGACGGCTAGGGGGGTCCGGGGGGTGGGGGTATGCTTCCCCGGAAAAATTTTGAAATTTAGGAAGCAACATAGATTTATATAAACATAATTTTGAAACTTAGGAAGCAATTCCTGCATACTGGCCTATTTCTTGACTTTCGTTATGTGATACACCAATATAGATTTATATAAACATAACAACAACAATAATCCAGCAAACATTTATGTTGTGCAAGCGTTATCGGAATGAAAGGGTTATTTCGATCTGCGTAGATCCAGATCCCATTCGCATTCTAATCGGAATGCACAAGTGACTGATGGTTATTCAATCAATTCAACATTATTAATGCTTGAATAACAGTTTACGCCAGAGCCGTCCACAACTCATTGAACATGTTTTGAAATTTTGAATTAATTTGCTGTGATCTGAAGTATTTATGGACATTAATTTTACAATCTGCTTATCAGTTTCAATGCATTCATTCATAATGATTATCAGGATCTACACTTCTAACATATGTCGTAACGATTAGTTATCAGATGATCGCTGTTGTCGGTTAATTTGTGATCACATGAGGTTAATGTTCCTCGACTTAACAGACGCAAATTTGTTGATAGTCTTGGACCCGTTTCACTAACAAATCTTAGTTTGTTCATCATAAGTTCGAACTTAAGTTATAGCTTATGTTATTATGACTTAAGTTATTGCTTATTTGGTTTCACAAAACCAACTTAAGACGGTCACAGGGTGAGAAAAATGCGACCTCTGGTTTACCGTACCATCGCTCTAACCGACTGAGCTAGCGAATACACATCTGCTCCCCATAGGGAATTACGTACCGTGACACACTTTCCCACCAAATTGAAATTCGTCCCCGAATTCTATATTTAATTCGCATCAGAATTCAATATTGTTGGTACAATTTGTGCAGTATGTATCAGTCATGGTCCCTCGTTGGGCGCCAAATGTCACAGGGTGAGAAAAATGCATATACTGCCAGAGGCTCGAACCAGGGACCTCTGGATTACCGTTCCATCGCTCTAACCGACTGAGCTAGCCTGGCACGAATACACTTCTCCCCATAGTGAGTTACGTACCGTGACATATGGATCACGGTTAGTTCTATCCAGTGTGGGTATTAGAAGGCTTGGCCGTTCAGGCTCAATGAACCATGTTGTTTGCCATATCTTTACTTCCGTCGTAAACGCTGCATTGCCGTCAGATTCTGAATCAATATCTGCCTTGTAGGTATCGTATATTGTCTCAATATCTTTGTCCTGAATACCGGCAACCTTAGACGGGAGCAGCAGCCGCGCTGTAAAACGTGATTCTTTTGCCATAATTCGTTTGCCTCGATTCCCGTGAATACATTATATAAACTGCTACTCGCCAGTATTATTTGGGGTCAGCAATGCCATAGTTGGCTCTGTTCTGTTGGCGTTTGCTTTGATGTGGTATTTTGTCCCAGATGATACTCCAGATATGCCATCATGCACATTATATTATTATGTTTTATTAGTCAAAGTTCGCACTTTTCATCTACATCTAAGACCCAGTTCCTTTAAAAGTAAAAAATAATTGAATTTATTACTTTAAAACAATTATAAAATAACGGTCGAAGCCGGATAGAACCCACAACGTTCAATTTCCAAGCCTAACGTCTTAACCGATTGCGCCACGAAGCCCACATCCGGTGCAACAACGTTTATTTTTGTACATAAATCTGACGCTTCGGTCATTGACGGACGTCTACATCACTTTATTTAAGAATTGAGGGTGTGCAAGCAAACACATTTTGTTTCATAACGCCTTTGTTCGTACATAGGCGGCGGAACGGGAAACTTGTTGGGAGCGGGTGGGGTGGCCAATCGTGAGGGGCCAAAGGGCCCGATTTTGCTGGGGGGGGGGTCCACATTTTTGAAATCTAGGAGGTGTGAAACGCCATTTCCTGCATCCTCAGGGCCCAGGCTTGAGGACTCAAATGGCCCGATGTTGCGAGAGGGGTTCGTAGGCATGCTCCACCGTAAATTTTGAAAATGTAAGAGGCGAAAAACGCCATTTATTGCATTTTCAGGTCAAAGTCTTGTGGACCCAAAGGGCCTGGATGTTGCTAGGGTGTCCGGGGGTATGCTCCCCCGGAAATGTTTGAAATCTAAGAGGAGTGAAACGCCATTTCCTGCATTCTCAGAAAGTTTGAGGATGCTTTATTAAAATTATTGGGGGCGGGGGGTTGGCCATGGCCCTCCCGCCCCCCTCCCACTTCCGCCGCCCCTGTCGTAACTTTTCAGTGATGGAATTACCGAGATGTTCGTTAGATGCCGACTAGCTAGGAACTCATATATGTTAAACTGATACAACAAATGTAACAGGGAGGTTTAGAGCAGTCGAGATGCGACTGAATGCAAAGTTTCAAAAGTAGGGCCTCTGTCCACAACTAAACATGTTTGCGCTATTTTCATAATAACAGGTTAACTACAAATGCGTTATCCCACTTGGCATTCAGAAGCTGTAGTTTTTCTTGATCATCCCAAGATGTTTTCCGTGCAGGGTCTGGATAAACAAAGGGACCGGACGCCATTTTTTAGCACCAGACTGTGTTTCAAATCCTCCCACGCTGTACAGATTTCGATCTGCATCGCGCAGGAGCACTCTGGACATGCTCTCTGGATGGCCGGTGTATGCTACATTAGGGGTCAAATTGGAAGACGGAGATATAAGCATGTCTACACTCTGGTCAAAATTCTACCTTGATCAAAGCCATCAGATAGGCGTAACAACGGGTGCGGCCGCACCACTTTTCAGACCATTTTATTTTTAGAAAAGAAAATTATTCGCATCTCTGTATGCAAAGCTAGATAACTATATAATATATGGGCCGCGCCATACGAAAACAGGGCTTAATGACAACGTCATGAAAAGCGGTAAACGACGTCGGAAAAACGACGATTCAAATTGTCTAACGTCGCCGTAAAATTTTACATGTTGCCCTCCCATTTACGTTTATTGGTGTCAGTTAACATTAATTGTGAACAGAAAACGAAAACTGATAGCTTACTAAAACTTTCACTAATATGAGACGCGATGCGTCAGTACACATTAAGCCCGGTTTTCGCACGGCGCGGCTCATATATGTGACGCGCCAAGCGAAAACTTCCTTTATGGGTCAAATGTGCGAAATTGAGTTTTCAACATATTTAGAAAATATGATCCCTCTCGAACAATAAACCAATGCTGTATTCAGCTGATAAACCATCTTTCTAGACCAACAAAGATACACATCTGACGTCACTTTGTCGCAGCGACGTTGTTTTGAAATGTCGTACGTTACGTCGTCGTTATCAATACTTGCGGACGGCGGACCGCTCGAGTCGTGACGTTTTTGTGCTACAGTTCTTCTCACACAGAAAGTTCCATCACAATGCACATATTTATCCACTACATGTATATTATTATTAATATATACTTATACTAGCGATAATTCAAAACATTTATATTTAATTTATAAATAGTATAATTGTTACAGGTGAATGTCTCGATAGCTGTAGAGATCATAGCGGTTTATAAACATACAGGCTTTAGCGTATTTAAGACTCGCAATTTCTGGTGATGTTAACATAAAACTAGAAGTGGACGCTTGTCGACAAGCGCATGTGTATCCCCCTCCACAGATACACAAGTAGTTTGAAAAAAAGGGTGTTCGAGTTATGCTCCGGAGACAAAATCAGTGACGGAAAAACAAAGGGAGATAACTAAAAAATAAGTAATGCAAGAGTTGTCATTCTTGCGTGAAACACCTTTAGGGTGGTGGTCTATGCATGTGTGAAGTTTCATGAAAATATTCCAAAGGGTGTTCGAGTTATGCTCCGGACACGAAATCAGTGCGCGAAACAACAAAGGGAGATAACTAAGAAATTAATGACGCAAGAGTTGTCATTCTTACGTGCGACACACCTTTGGGTCGTCTTCTATGCATGTGTGAAGTTTAATAAACTAGAAAATGTGTTCATAGAACACGGATGTCCCACATATCGCTTTGATAATAAATGAGGCCAAATTCCAAGTCAAAATTTTCTTTTACCTGAGCGTTAAAGTTTTTGAAGCACCAAGTATGTGACCTTGACCCTGGGCTTGGCGGGGGCGGGACGAACGTGGATTTGGCACAGAGCGGTATAGGACCATTAGAGCAATGCATATATGAAATATGAAGCTGATCCGTGAAAGAAAACAGAAAACAGAAGCACTAAGTATGTGATCTTAACCCTGGGCTTGGCGGG
Source organism: Conchocele bisecta (assembly GCA_029237695.1). Lineage (NCBI taxonomy): Eukaryota > Metazoa > Mollusca > Bivalvia > Lucinida > Thyasiridae > Conchocele > Conchocele bisecta. Next base: position 6,166,308 of record CM055281.1, read on the forward strand.
GGCAGGACGAACGTGGATTTGGCACAGGGCGGTAGAGGACCATTAGAGCAACGCGTATATGAAATATGAAGTTGATCCGTGAATGGAAAGAAAAATTATAAGATATTTACCTGAGCGCTAAAGTTTTTGAAGCACCAATTATGTGACCTTGACCCTGGGCTTGGCGGGGGCAGGACGAACGTGGATTTGGCACAGGGCAGTAGAGGACCATTAGAGCAATGCGTATATGAAATATGAAGATGATCCGTGAAAGAAAACAGAAATTATAAGATATTAACCGAGCGTTAAAGTTTTTGAAGCACCAAGTATGTGACCTTGACCCTGGGCTTGGCGGGGGCAGGACGAACGTGGATTTGGCACAGGGCAGTAGAGGACCATTAGAGCAATGCGTATATGAAATATGAAGATGATCCGTGAAAGAAAACAGAAATTATAAGATATTAACCCGAGCGTTAAAGTTTTTGAAGCACCAAGTATATGACCTTGACCCTGGGCTTGGCGGGGGCAGGACGATTTGGCACAGGGCGGTAGTGAACCATCAGAGCAATGTGTATATGAAATATGAAGCAGATCGGTCGAAGGATGAAGAAATTATGAGACATTTACCCGAGTGTTAAAGTTTTGTGACGGACGGACGGACGGACGGACGGACGGGAGGACGGGACGCACGTTCCTACGAATGAATACTTGTTGGGTTTTTACTGTATGAAAATACCCAACAAGAGTACCCAACACTATCCTAACCCTACCCAATAAGATCCCCGTACGCTTACAACAAGTACCCATTCGTGTGTGCGGACGGACGGTCAAGGGTAACACTAAATGCCCCCTCCACTATCGTGGTGGGGCATAAAAATATTCCAAAGGGTGTTCGAGTTATGCTCTGGATACCAAATCAGAGCATGAAACAACAAAGGGAAATAAGTAAACAATAATTCCTCGGAATCAAATGCCTCGCCTTGTCCCGCCTTGACCTCGAGCCTGGGCCCGAAAGCAATTTTCACTGGCCCGAACATGTTATACAATTATTGACTAGTGAGGCATGGAATATCAGATTATATTCTATGGCTCACTAGTCAATAATTGTTTTATTATATGATAATAGTCTGTATATAGCACTTACGACCTTATGCTACTAGACAAAAATTTAAAAAGAATTTGAAAAAAAAAAATGAAGAAAAAAAAATGGAAAAAAAAAGTTTAAAAATTAAAAATAATAATGCTTGCTACTGGAGCCAATAATTTTTTTTTAATAGTCCTATATTTATCTACATATATCTGCACAGGTCCACATAATGCCACAATATTTTCAACACAGTATACGGAAATGTAATATCCAATGTAGTAATTTACCTGTATAACTTACCTGTGGTCAGAGTGGTCAAGACTGGACATTTGCACATGCTAGCACATGCACAGGTGAATGGTTCTCCCAGTCTCTATTGTTCAACCGGAGAAGGCTATTGTTCTCTCTACAGGTAAGGTGTACAGAGCACACGAGAAAACGGGTCTTCATGCATTATTGTCCAGTTTGTAGAGTGCGCAAAACAAAAAAAGGAGATAACTCAAAAGTTAACTACGCAAGAGTTGTCATTCTTGTGCGCGACACGTGGTCTATGCATGTGTGAAGTTTCATGAAAATATTCCAAAGGGTGGTCGAGTTATGCTCCGGACAGGAAATCAGTGCGCGAAAACAAGAAAGGGAGATAACTCAAAAATCAGCTATGCAAGAGTTGTTATTCTTGTGCACACGACACACCTTCGGTTCGTGGTCTAATTGAATGTGTGAAGTTTCATAAAAATATTCCAAAGGGTGTCGAGTTATGGTCAATCAGTGAGCGAAACAAAAAAGGGAGATAACTGAAAAATTAGCTACGCAAGAGTTGTCATTCTTGTGCGCGACACACCTTCGGGTCGTGGTCTATGCATGTGTGAAGTTTCATGAAAATATTCCAAAGGGTGGTCGAGTTATGCTCCGGACACGAAATCAGTGCATCAAATAAAAAAGGGAGATAACTGAAAAATTAGCTATGCAAGAGTTGTCATTCTTATGCGCGACACACGTCCGGGTCGTGGTCTATGCATGTGTGAAGTTTCATGAAAATATTCCAAAGGGTGTTCGAGTTATGCTCCGGACAAGAAGTGTCTGCGGCGGACGCGGACGCGGACGCGGACGCGGAAGCGGACGCGGACGCGGACGCGGCCCGCTGTCAAATCCATAGTATCCATAGTATTCCTCCATAGTTACATACTTCGCATTTGCGCGATCAACCCATGCTCGATATCGCGAGAACACGAGATTGTAACATGTCCCACACAGGACACGTACAAATAGTCTTAGGAAACGATTCTCATGTGCTGCTGAAACATGCTTTAATTAAGAAGTAGAATAAATGTGGACACACACCAATAATTCTTGACAAAAAAACAACGACATAATTTGACAAAAACATGATAATCGTCGTCTTAGGAGAAGATTCTTATGTGCTACCAATACATGTTTATTGAGGGAAAAAGATATTTCGATGTGTTATTGGTTACTGCATCGCATCGCCGGTTTTTGTCTTATCTTCTTTTCTGGGATTCTGCACCTCCGACTTTTAAATTTCAGATGTGATAAAGTTATGGAATAATTATGTGCGAAAGATAATTCCAGAACCAAACCTTACTAAATAAAGTTCTATTTTATTTAATGTCTGATAGTGTCCCAAAATGAATAAATATGTGTTGAGTAATCGTAAATGTGTGTGTTAACATCGCGTCGGCATGTATCAAATGTCAGATCGAATTGACTTTGTAACCTGTGGTGTCTCACCCTCCGCACGTCACAGTCAGTATTGATTACAACCGCAGGTGCAGGTTATGTACGACGTGATCGGACAAACCCGAGCTTATTGTATATTATGCGACTAGCGAAGACCAAAACGTGTTCAGCATCAGTAATAAAAAAACGCGAGAATGTAACGTGTTCCCAACAGGAAACATAACAATCGCCTTAGGAGGTGATTTTCATATGCTGCCAAAACATGTTTATTAGAAAATAAATAAATTGACAAAACATGAGAGGCAGGGGGTGGGGGTACCACTAATCGTACCGGCTCCTTCGGGCCGACAGTTACGTCCGGACCGATTGGCATTCTGAAATTTTAGAAGCCCTAATGTGTAATATATGTACTTGTGTATTTATTGTATGTGTAACTGTAAAGTCTCAATTCCTATATATTTATTGAATACCTGTTAATTCGTATCATATTTCGATTTCTGCTTCTAATCGGTAAAGCTGCGATAATAACGTTGCTCCACCTGCGGACACACTGGACTGAGTAATGGTCCCATCCATATTTCGAGCACAAATTGCCGCTAATTGTTCGGTGTAAATATTGAAGCCCTGCCGTATGTAGTCATGAAACTAAAAAAAAAAAAAAATCCGGTCTAGTGAATCAAATATATTCAGTAAGTAGCATAGTCTTTATAGTAAGGGGGAGGATTTAAATAAACTTGCTTTCAATCCAATCCCATTTGTATAGTACCGTATATAGTAACTATGACATTGACAATGAACTTGTATCCAATATGCAAATAAAATATGTTTAAGCTATAGTAAGTCATACGTTAAATATGCTCGCCGGGCGCTAAGTAAACTATAAATGCTACTAATTAATCAGGACCGGATTTGGATGGTCCATGTATATTCCTTTGAAAGTTTGTGATTCGATGCGTACAGCAAAAACAAGCCGACCGGAATATTTTAAATTACTAACTAAAAACAATTAATCGGGAAACACGAAATCAATGTTCTGCGTTTGCCTAGAGCGAAAGTAACCGACTTGAATGTTACCATGCAAATACACTGTATATTTCATGCACTGGCGTCTTCCTTGCATATTCCTTTGTTCATTATATTTTATCAGAGAATCAAACATGTATGTTTATTATCTACGTACATTTGTTTGCCATTCACACACAATGGAAAGTAAATAGTAGTAGTATTAGTATTTGAATGTGTTTTCCCTGACCTGAGTTGTCATGTCCGCATGATTGCAATACACATACGAGCGTATGGTGTAGGTTTATGAGGAAGGGTCGATCATACACGGGGAATTATACTAAATAAAGAAGTGTGATTATTTAATTTGTATCTAATTAACCGGAAGTTTTCCGCCGCCGTATCCCAATCCATCCTACCGCCCAGACTGACACACCTAAATATTGTTTTATTTCGGTACGAATTGTCTTGAGAATGACGTAAGCAGTTGTCCAATGGAGATAACTTGACCGGTGGTATGAGAAAACAAGAGCTGTAGGAGAACAGCATAGATCGACTACGAGGCATAGCTTGACAAACAAGGTGGCTGCGGCCTGCATAAAAACCTTAACCAATGTTGACTAAAAACCTTAACCAACGGACATTAAGTAAGTAATTCAAGGTTAAATGCAGGTCAATGTCAGATATAGGTCAGGGGTTATTGATGTACATGACTAGGAGATGAAGTTTTCCAAGTATGGTTGCTGTAGGCCCAGGAGTATTTCATATACAAGCTTGACTAAAAACCCTAACCAAGGGGAAATAACTAAGTAATCCAAGGATAAAAGCAGGTGAAGGTCAAATATAGGTCAAGGATTATTGACGTACATCAATAGGATATGAAGTTGTCAAAGTATGGTTGATGTAGGCCCAGGAGTATACACGCTTGACTATAAACATTAACCAAGTAATTCAAGGTTAAATGTAGGTGAAGGTAAAATATAGGTCAGGGGTTATTGATGTACATCCCTATGAGAAAAAGTTATCAAAGTATGGTGTCTGTATGCACAATAATATTCCATGTACAAGCTTGAGTAAAACCCTTAACCAAGGTTGACTAAAAACCTTAACCAAGGTGAATTAAGTAAGTAATTCAAGGTTAATTGTAGGTCAAAGTGAAATATAGGTCAGGGTTTTTTGATGTACATCACTAGGAGATGAATTTGTCCAAGTATGGTTAGTGTAGGGCCAGGAGTATTCCATCTACAAGCTTGACTAAAAACCTTAACCAAGGGGAATTAACTAAGTAATTGAGGAGGAAATGTAGGTCAAGGTCAACTATAGATCAGGGGTTATTGATGTACATCACTAGGAGATGAAGTTGTCCAAGTATGGTGGGTGTAGGGCCAGTAGTATTCCATATACAAGCTTGACTAAAAATCTTAACCAAGGGGAATTAAGTAAGTAATTCAAGAGGAAATGTAGGTCAAGGTCAAATATTGATCTGGGGGTTATTAATGTACATCACTAGGAGATGAAGTTGTCCAAGTATGGTGGGTGTAGGGCCAGTAGTATTCCATGTACAAGCTTGACTAAAAACCTTAACCAAGGTTGACTGAAAACCTTAACCAAGGGGAATTAACTAGGTAATTAAAGAGGAAATGTAGGTCAAGGTCAAATATAGATCAGGGGTTATTGATGTACATTACTAGGATATGAAATTGTCCAAGTATGGTGGGTGTAGGACCAGTAGTATTCCATATACAAGGTTGACTAAAAACCTTAACCAAAGCGTGACGGTGACGCCGACGCCGACGCCGACGCCGACGCCGGGGTGACAAAATAAGCTCTAACTATTCTTCGAATAGTCGAGCTAAAAATGAAACTACGTTCTTCATGTTCTTTGTTGCCGATTTATTAAACACGGGTAGATTTTCTTACATCGTGAGGTATTTTTTTATTATCATAAACATTTACTGTAGTAGCCGCTTTAATCGAAATAAAATAAAAGAACATAGTAAGCAGGCGTATTTATGCCAATAAGTAAAAAAAATGCATACATATAGACAAGACAATGACGCTACATGTAACGTCTGCTTTGTCCAAACAGCGCGAAGATTACGCAGTTTTTGTAACGTCATAACTCGTTACGTCGCTGTTACCGATAAGGGAGGGTTTCGCTTCGCTGTCACATATATAATATCCAATCTACCAAATGATACGAATGTTGATTAGCCTAGTAGTCATAGTGAAAAATAAATTTATGTGACAATGGTTTATTTTGGTAAGCTATATTTTGCTTATGGATTTTGCGAACAGTGGAGATCCAGATCAGCCTGTGTATCCGCAATCTGATCAGGCGCTGCATTGTTCGCCATGCCATCAATGCAACACTCGTCTTGCCTCTAACAAGCCATACAGATCGTTATCAGGCTATAGCAGTCAGTGGTGTGCTATTTGTACAGAAGCTAGATTTATCACGTCTATTTTTTAGATTTACATACCGACTAGTGGAAAGTGTACATCCTGGTCATATAGAATTATAATATGTACATGTATCAATCACAGAGATCCACGTTCCAAATGACGAATAGTATATATCCGGATAAACTGAAATAACTATGTACATGAACAGATTATAGTAAAATTTATTGGACTAAATGGAGAACAATCATTATTATATTCAGACCTACTAATACCCTCATTTTCCTGCATATATTTCCGGAAAATGTACCTTATGGCCAAATTTTTACATTTTTACTTTTTGACGTTTTCCGACGCAGAGTTCATTTCTGAACATACTGATATTTGTTGTATGCAATTCCGGCTGATTTAGTCAACTTTTAGCACATACATTGAATGCGATTTGAACGTCACGTCGCTCATTATTGTGACGTCGCTACTTTTTTCTGACGTCACATTAATTACCTCAGGACAAAGTAATCGTATTTCGTTTGACCCCCATGTATTTCGTTTTACGCCATGTATGATACATATGTAGCTTATAACATACAATTACCATGTAGAGGCGAATATGTGAAGCAATAGAGAACTGAACGTAATTAGTATAAGCCGTGTTTGAAATATTAGAAAATGGTTCCTCAAAATGTTTAGAGATTGGGCGGGCGGGCACATTTCCTCTCTCACATGATATATGGTCACAGTTTTGATGAGTCACGGTGGTTATCACATTGTGTGTAATACAATTCCATCGTTACTGATACGTGCAATTGTTTACCAAATACGAAATTCTATTCACTAAATGCAATCTGACACACATAAATGAAATTGAATCGGAAACAGATACGCGTATAAAGCAAGGAAGACGCTATGTAACATGTACTGTAACGTTTACGACTACATGTACGTTTTTTAGCTTTCACACTAGCATTACATAGCATTTTATCCATATAATATCACATATCTACTGTACATACATGTATGTAAAATCTCGGTAAACGATAAACTAACACAAAAAGAAAAACATTTATCGGGTCCATATGCGAACTGGCCTGCCGACACCACCAGCTCACATGCTACTCAACATTACTCGTTTCTGATCATTCATTTTCATAACAACCCCGAGAACGTACATTTATATGTTGACATAAAATGGTAATTAAAATAGTCAATGGTCTACATACAATTGGTTTGTTTCGCTAATGGTACACCGACTAGCACACGATAATACACTTATATCGTCTGTCATTACCAGATGTCAACAACGACGTCAGCCATGTCAAGAGCGTAAATGGAAGCGACGTTTCCGACCTCATTTACTCGATAACGCCATTTTCGCACGACGCGGCTCATATAATGTTTGAAGAGGTAAGCCGATGTTCACACTGGTAGTCTACCTTTGAGGGTGTATTTGTGGCATATTTGTGGGGCATTTTAGTAAAATATACACGTATCCCAAAAAGTCCGGACATTAATAAAGATCAGTGTCTACACTTATACATAAAATAGGTTATACAAATTCTGATAACGTAAGGAGAGCATACACTGATATGTTTGAGTGTGTATTTGTGGCATATTTATATATATTAAACTATATTTGCATGTATTTCCCATATGATTGGTGATTCAATGTGCATTAATCGAACATATGGCCAATTTAACAGATGTATTTGACTACATATGTCAATTATATGATGTATTTTGTGTCAATATATGCTTTACACTACTGTCTGACACTATCTAGGAGGTATTTGTGGTATATTTATATGTACGAGAGATGATCTAGAAGTTCGTGGACACCGTCTATAATTAATGAACACAAAGTTATAGATGGTTCAATATTTTCTCACAATCAAGTTGTTATATACTCAAATGATTTTTATACTTTTAGTGACTTTATATAAAACCACGATATGCGGAGCAGTAGCAAAATTGACGTCAAATCAAACTTATTCCTGCGACATCCGCGTTAATATTTATAATCACCTTAAAGTAAATTGCGCAGAACCTTGGAAAACGTTTATAATGTTCATCCAGCATCAGGATTGTATATTATGACGTCATTTGATGTTATGGTGTGAATTTGAGAGCGAAAACTGCGACAGCCTATAGTGATTTACTCGAATACAAACATAGCGTCATCAGAAAGTGAGAAAACGAGGACTATCATTCAATATTGTGTACACTTTGGGACAACGCCCGTAGAAACAAAGCAACGTATGGAAATTGCATCAGGAATGAAAAGGGTGTGGCAATCTCTAGTTTATAAATGACTTAAAAGGATTCCCGACTGTAAGATGAACGTTACGGACGATTCTCGGGGCGATAGACCGACGAAGAAACGTTACGCTGGTAAACGCTAAGCTAGACGAAGACCGGAGAATAACGCTGCATCAATTAAGTGAACAGCTAAGCTTGTAATATGAAATAGTATATCAGACTAAATGGAATTTTTAAGTGCTCCTTGGGCTCCAATGATATTGTGTACAGAAAAAATCATTACAGTAGACGAATTGTGGCTATACCATTATAACCCAGAATCAAAACAGTCCAGTCAGTGGAAATGTGAGCCATCACCCCCACCAAGTTGGGTGCGGAAATGTTCAAACATCGCCCATGTTCACCCGACCTTTCACCTTGTGAGTTTGCGTTATTCCTGCGATTGAAGAGTGAACTAATGGGAAGACGATTCACAGATATATCAGACTTACGGACTGAAACTACAAACATATTAAGCTCTTTCGAACCACAGTGGTATAAAAGATCTCCGCAAGTGGGTTGAGTGGCATCAGAAATTAATTTCTGTCGGTGGAATATATTTCGGAAAACAATTATGTGAGTAACGTCGAAGTATTGTCCGCATAACGTAACGTCACAACAAGTGATGTCGTGACCTGCGCTGCTATGCTCTGACCACCATTGTTCACGCCAACACAGCAACTATAAATAACCAGATATGTTCACGAAAGTTCATACATATACTCATTATATATAAAGACACATGCCTGCAACATATTTCAAGAATACCTCCATGTTCGGTCTGTTAACTGACGTTGTCCACGAACTTCTGGATCAGCACTCGTATTTAGACTATATTTGGGTGGATTTTGGTGTATTTGGGTGCTTCGTGTAACCGTGCCCCGGACTCCCCCCCCCCCCCCCCCCCCCCCCCCCCCCCCCCCCCCCCCCCCCCCCCCACCTTCTAGCATTCTCACGAACTTTGCTCGTTCGACGGTATGGCCGCACCACTTTTCAATACCTCCTACGCCGCTGATCATCTTCCGATGTCGTTACAGTTCACCGTCATAGCTATACCCCATACCCTCCCCCACCCCGATTTTTATTTTTTTCATTATCCGCAAAAGCGTATAGGCCGGGCCTACAGTGCATATACGGAGCTACGCCACTGACATGACCATATTGGGTCAAAAATAATTTTTTACCCCAATTTGACCCCACGGGCTACACCCATTTTTGACCCCGGGGTCACCATTTTAACAACTCTGAAAGAGTATTCTACATCGATCATTTCCACCAGGTTTTGTCGAAATCCGGTTGGCGGTTCTTGAGAAGAAGATTTTTGAAAAAGTTGTGCTATCTTTAGACGGCGGCCATCTTGGATTACGTGATGACGTCATTTTAACAATTTTGTAATCCCCCTACCTAAGGACCATGACCATGAAGTCTGGTGACTATAGGCCCAATGGTTACCGAGGAGAAGACGTTTGAAAATGTTCACGGACGACGAAGACGGACGACGGACGACGACGGACGACGACGGACGACGGACACATTGCGGTAACAATAGCTCACATGAGCTTCGCTCAGGTGAGCTAAGCAAATAATTCCACGTCCCCTGCGGGGCTCCGTAAAAATATGCAGGGCGTTGATGTTCATATTGAGAGAAACTTTTACAATATGAGACACAAATTGTATCATAAACTCACCTAATACGGGTGTATTAGCAACATTCTTAGGTCACTCTCCACGAAGTAGAAAGCAAACAAATAACGCTTCAAACACAAATTTGGAAATAATACTTTGTCATAACTCTAATGTAATGCAGTGTAATGTAAATTAGAGTTATGTACTCAGACCTAACGTGATACTAATAAATAAACTGAGAAATATTGTTTACCATGGCAAATGGGCACGTCTTTGATAAACGACTTACCAACGCCACTTTGTCGCCGAATTGCTTCATTCTGTCAAGCATCCATCGTCCAAAATTCATCTCAGGGATATCAGCAAGCTCCATCTTTTTCGACATTATAGCGTCTCTGAATAATAGTTAATAGTTACTGTTCATAAGGTGATTTCCTGCAAGTAGTGTGCATATGGATGAAGTGGTATTTTAGCACAGTGATGTGGCGTAGTGGTGCGGAGTTACTGGCGATAGTATTGTGTTACAATTCCCTTCATGAACGATAGTCGTTTGTGGCCGAGTGGCTGGCGAAATGTAGCATATGATAGTTGTGACCAGTGGAGCTTCTGATCAAACTAGATGGCCGCGGCCTGCATGTCGCGCCTTGTGGCGAGGCATGGACACTAAAAAAAAAGATATAGTATAACGAAAAACTTTAACCAAAAAACTTAATCAAAAACATTAACCAAAAATCTTAACCAAAAAACTTAACCAAAAACTTTAACCAAAAAACTTAACCAAAAACTTCAAAGTAATTTGACCTTGACATTGGGCACAGGGGCCGCACGGGAGGGGGGTAGAATGAAAATATAGATGATGATAAACACCCATGTGAAGTTTCAAGGTAATGGGCAAAGCAGTTGCAGAGATATAGTATGACAAAAAACTTTAACCAAAAATCTTAACCAAAAAACTTAACCAAAAACTTTAACCAAAAAACTTAACCAAAAACTTCAAAGTAATTTGACCTTGACATTGGGCACAGGAGCCGCACGGGAGGGAGCTAGAATGAAAATATAGATGATGATAAAAACCCATGTGAAGTTTCAAGGTAATGGGCAAAGCAGTTGCAGAGATATAGTATAACGAAAAACTTTAACAAAAAAAACTTAACCAAAAAACTTAACCAAAAACTTTAACAAAAAAAACTTAACCAAAAAACTTAACCAAAAACTTTAACCAAAAATCTTAACCAAAAAACTTAACCAAAAACTTTCACCAAAGAACTTAACCAAAGACTTCAAAGTAATTTGACCTTGACATTGGGCACAGGGGCCGCACGGGAGGGGGGTAGAATGAAAATATAGATGATGATAAACACCCATGTGAAGTTTCAAGGTAATGGGCAAAGCAGTTGCAGAGATATTGTATAACGAAAAACTTTAACCAAAAAACTTAACCAAAAAACTTAACCAAAAACTTTAAACGAAAAACTTAGCCAACAACTTCAAAGTAATTTGACCTTGACATTGGGCACAGGGGCCGCACGGGAGGGGGGTAGAATGAAAACATAGATGATGATAAACACCCATGTGAAGTTTCAAGGTAATGGGCAAAGCATTTGCAGAGATATAGTATAACGAAAAACTTTAACCAAAAAACTTAACCAAAAAACTTAACCAAAAACTTTAACCAAAGAACTTAACCAAAAATTTAACCAAAAACTTTAACCAAAAAACTTAACCAAACAACTTAACCAAAACGTACGTACGTAGGTACGCCAAAGTGCCGACTATATCGCGTTATCCGCAAGCGGGCGCAACAATAACACATCCGTGTAGCTTGAAAATGATCTACCTGACGCATGACGGGTGGTTCAATAATGGAATTGCGAACAGTGCACATCCTGATCAGACCGTGCGAAAGCACAGGCTGATCTGGATCTACACTGATCGCAAAACCCTTAAGCCCGATCTCTCGAGTCACAGCCGTATATAGAGTGTGACCTTTCGCTTGACCAATCAGATTACGCATTGCCGTATGCATATTAGGTGGCGCGGTGACCTCATTTATTTCCTGGAAATGGGCTATATATACATGTATTCCGTGTATATTACTGAACTCGGAACTGGTCTTACAGGTAGTGTGTGTTTAAAGAGACCGGTCCGTTTGGCATTGTATTTGCATCATTATCTTCGACTGTATTATCATGGTTGAATACGTGTATGTAGACATATGGATAATATTTGATTTACACTCACAAAATAATCGTGGTGCATATAGTCGCCGCTCCGTCCGTCTGTATGTCTGCCCACGTGTCTGTCTGATCGTGAACGTTCAGGTACCTATCTCTGCAACTGTACGTCGGATTGGCTCGAAATGTCATATGTTTATTAGTCAGTTTCCATTGTTTCATTCTGTGGCCCACTCATGCGGCTCCTGTGCCCTTGATCGAGGTAATTAGTTTAGACGTTTGCGTATAGTTTCTGTCAAAATTTGCGTAGAAATTGTCGGGTAGCAACTACATCGTTGCATTGGCGTGAATACTAAGTGATGACCCTGATCAGAATGCGCGCATGCGCATGCTGAGCTGGGTCTAAACTGGACGCATAGGCAATAAGCCCGGCGGTTCTGTCAGATCGGGATACACGATTTGAATACATCTGTGAGCAAGTTTACTACAACACACTTTATTTCAGGCAAAACTGTCCTTGTGTATCATTATGTCATGTATGCACATTAAAACATTATCATATATTTGAACTTTGAGTAAACCAGTGCGTGTAAAACGTCGCTGACTCTCATTAAAACATCAAACATTAAAATACTGCACATACGTACAGGGATATTTCTACGTTGTATGTCAAATTAGTTGAAACAATATTTATTTCAGTTGGAGTTTAAACTCAGCACTGGAAAATATAAATATAAAACGCGCAGCTGTGGCTGGAGAAATGGGGCTTCTGGGATTTGTGACCAGTGTAGCTCCGGATCAAATAACACACGCATGTAGCCTGATACAAATTTATATTCCTTCTTAGAAGCATGACGGTGCTTCATTTACGGAATGGCGAACAGTGCAGATCCTGATCAGACTGTGCGCATGCACATGCTGATCTGGATCTACACTGGTCGCAGAACACATATGCCCCATTTCTCCATTCACAGCCAGAAACATACGAAGCAGGCTTCGAACAATGGTCAATTATATTATGAATGCATGCATTTGTTCTCAATAAAAAGTAGTATGTATATGAAACTGCTCGGTCACGAGATCCATGTTTGAATTAACAATCGTGTTTCATGACGTCATTAGTCACCAATTATGCGAAAATTAATCCCGACACATATATGTGAAATGTCACAATGGTCTGGCAAACGTTTTATAACGATCAGAAAATACATGTCCAAGACTTAGGCATGATAGCATAGCTGTTGTCTGTGAAAGATAGAATAGCATGCAAGTGTCTATTTATATCAAGTTTATGAGGCAAGGCTATGAAACGCGTAGGAATTCTGAGGCTCACCGAGGAATTCCTACCGTTTTCAAGCCTAGCCCGATACTAGTAAACGTGATATCAAGACACCAGCATGGTAATCATGGTATTTATCAGGTAACGTCTTAGGCTACAAAATGATGGTTTTCGTTGAAAATAACGCGTACTTGTTTCCGTGATGTCATTCCATTGAAGTGATTCAGTAACGTCATGTGACGCCGTTCGACCAACAAAACGCCACTTTTCAATTTGCTGTAACCCGGATATACGTATCAAGTCAATGCCTGATACATTATGTTATATCAGTTCGTGCGTTTCCGGCCAATACTCGTTATCTGATAACATGATTTGTTCTCGTTCCCACGACATAGCATCTCGTTCCCATGATATACATGCAGGGTCTCGTTACACCGAGTTGGCTATCTCGTTACCACGACACAGCATCTCGTTCCCAAGAGATAGTATCTCGTTACCAGGAGACAGGATCTCGTTCCCACGACATAGTCAACCAATCAAAAGCTAGCAGCAATGTCATGCAAGATGCTGGAGTAATATCTGCTATTCTATTGGTTGATTATGTCGTTTGAACGAGATACTATGATATTCCCGAAAGTGTGGGCCGCTTTTGTCCCATAGAAACGAACAGACGTGTGGACGTGCAATAGTCTCTCTCATGTGTTGAACGTCTAATTCCCGCCACTGAAATTGTGTCGCTGTCTAATTCCCACCGTGTGGACCGCCGAGCAGGGAAGGCATTGATAGATTGATAAATTCATACTGAAATCGCACCTTACAAGAACTACACAACCGCTTGCGTTAATCTTGCCCATATGTCAACGCAATATAAACTCGCCAACAAGTAGTTAGCACAGCTTAGGCACAACCAATCAAGCTGCCTGCTTTCAAGCACAATATTCAATCTTTTTGAAACAAATGAAACACAAATATTGGCAAGATCAGCGCAGCAATGGTGTAATCCACCAGGCGATGTTGTACAGAGACGATTTGTTGACGATTCCATCAGAAACAAACGAAAACGAAGTGAAAGCGATCGCTTTGTACAACGATATTCGTGTTCTAGACGCGGAAATGATAGTTTTGTTTGATATCCGCCTCCCAACTATTTAGACGCCTGTCGTTTCTTTCAACGCATGTATTGTCGTTTTTTGTCACTGCATGTCGTGTCGTTTACAAATGCTTTTCGTTTTTTAATTAGAAAAGGTTTCACTGGCTTAAAAGTGACATGTTTAAATCAACGAGACATCGTTTCAAATTAAAAAGGAAACGACAACGATGTGAACACGATGTATAAACGATCGGCAATCGTTCGTTTGTGGAACCGTGAACACATCCGGGCTGTACGGAATGAGCAAAACAATAGACATTTTGCACTTTTACAGAATACACATAAAACAACATCATTACATTTTTTAACTTGTAAAATGGACCATCAATTCAATTCAATTCAATTCAGTGTATTAGCATTTAAGCACAATTTGCTTCTCGCCAGAATACATTATTCCGATGTGTCCGTGGAAATCACAATATGAAGACCAGTTTTTATGCAAATTGTCCCTACCGTTTATTTGCTTACTCAGCGATTGTCATATCAGTTAACTAAAATTAATATTACATATACAATTACTGACCGACTTATGAAGAGAAAAAAACGACCACGTATATGTACGTATACAAGTATTTTGTGTATGAGCCGGCGATAAACGGATCGCTGTTTGAATTGACGATTTTATGCAGCGACGGTTAAAGGTGTTGTGTCTACGGAGCCCCGCAGGGGACATGGATTATTTTTATTAATTCGTTCCCACGAAATAACAATTCGTTCCCACGATATAACAATTCGTTCAGACGAATTAACAATTCGTTCCCTCGAAATGACAATTCGTTCCCTCAATGTAACAATTCGCTCCCTCGAATTAATAATTCGTTCACATGATATAACAATTCGTCCCCACGTAATAACAATTCTTCCCGTGGGAACGAATTGTTATTTCGTGGGAACGAATTGTTAAATTGAGGGAACGAATTGTTAACTCTTGGGAACGAATTCTTAATTCGTGGGAACGAATTGTTAAATTGAGAGAACGAATTGTTATTACGTGGGAACGAATTGTTATTTCGTGGGAACGAATTAATAAAAAAAAGAATTCTACGTCCCCAGCGGGGCTCCATATGTGTCTGACTTATGGGTCGCGACTAATCACCTTAACGTAATGGGTGACCGACCATAAGTATACTGTAATCTTCAACAGATGGATTTAGGCCCTGGGCGCGTTAGGGTTGTCAGTACCATTCGAGCGCACCAAAGATTTCTGGTGTCAATGTGTTTAAATACATATACTGTATATATTTCTGTATGATAGACTTTTCAAAGTAGTAGCTTAAACCCACTAATTTGCATAAACAAAATGGCCGCCAGTGAAAAAAAGCATCGGCTACCGTAGGATATATATTACATTGTGGAACCAATATTTGATGGGACAATTTGGCGCATCTTAATTTATTTAATAGCTAATACATTACCGAATATATAACAATCGATTAAGCCTGAACCGAGCTATTGAAAATCCAATATGGCCGCCATTGTATTGGAATTTGCTAAAATATGAAAATAAATGGACAAGGACGTGCTATCAGTGTGGGTACCAAACACTAGTTCGGAAGTAATATGGCCACAGGTCGTTCACATATATGTATCCTAAACATTACATGTGTTAGAAGAATCATAACAGTCGTGCACACTGGCTAGGTTCGACAAACAAGATGGCAGTAATTGTTGAAAATTATATATGGGCCGCGCCATACGAAAACCGGGCTTAATGACAACGTCATGAAAAGCGGTAAACGACGTCGGAAAAACGACGTTTGCAGCGTTGCTGTAAAAGTTCACATTTTGCCCTCCCATTTACGTTTACTGGGGTCAGTTAACATTAAGTGTGAACAGAAAACGGAAAATTATAACTTACTGAAACTTTCACTAATATGAGTCGCGATGCCTTGCACCTTAATACACATATTATGACGTCATGACTTTATGTCACGTACTTGTGACGTCATTGAACGTGATGACGTTATGACCATGGTGTCGTGACAAAATATTATAGCAAGGATACTTACACGACTTCCTCGCAGCATCAATGACTTAGAAATGATTCAGGCGCTGTGCATTGTCGCCTAACTGTCGTTCTTTGACATTGTCACTCTTTTTCGTCGGTTATCCTTATGAATTAAAAATGTTTAACGCATAATTTAACTGGCTAAATATCATCGAAGTATTCGCTTACACTGCACCTTGAATCATAAATAATCTTACATATGAACAACCTAGTGTATGCCAACGATATTACCATCTATTATCTTGGTAAATTGAGATACTTTTGATCAATTCTATCCAGTACTTAGCGAATGATATGCCATTTAATGCCACTCATTTTATCATAAATGGAGGTAAACACGCAGCTATATAATGACATATATATCCAGGGATTGTATTGAATTTGGCAAAACAAATGCATCAAAATCTCTCTAATAGATTCAGAATCAGTGATTTCAATGCAGCTCCTTCATTGTTTGTGTATAAGCAATACATAATGCACAAAACACACAGTGAGGTCGGTGGAGTTTTCGAAAAGTCTTGAAATTAATTGGAAATTTGATTTTTGGCAAATTCCAACACGTTCAGATTTGCCGCGATCTCTGAACGTAGACATGACAATGGGCGTGTCCCCGACGATAACTAACGCATGAGAAACGTTTTAGTAACGTTTAGGAGCGTTTTGGTAACGTTCCATTGACACCTGTTTTAAATCTGTGAGTGTTTCCCAGCGTTCGATTAACGTTCGACTAACGTTTGACAGTAATGCTCAACGACCAACAAGGATAATAACAGCATTGATAGAAAGCACGAGGATGTTTTTTACAGCCGCCACACTGCACAAACTACAGAGCTGTGAGAATAAACAGAACATGACAAAGTCGAGCGATCCTTGGAACACCACTAACAGACGAATATGTCGCGAACAGGGTTTGATTTCGTTCGTTCATCTGTGTCACAGACTATGACAAAATAGTGAACATAAAATATTTCATCAACCCTTTCAACACAAAGTAGCTGACATGGACTGGTCCATGATATTTTTAGACCAATCACTTCATCAGAAAATTATATTTCGACCAGTCCATTTATAACAATAGGTTTTTTTTTTGTCTAAAAACAGTAAAATGACTTGCAAAAAGTGCAGATCCATGGTCGATCTGCACAGCACCGAAACTGGCACACGAATAATTGAGCAGATCATCCATTTTTATATACCCAGGAGCGTTGACTCACGCCTACGCTAGCCCAACTGTACCTGCACGTTCTGAGAACGGTTTGCTAACGCTATGGCTTCGCTGAGTTCGTGTTGTGGACGTCCACATATGTTTATGATCGCCACCAATACGCTATACAATCGTTTTAAAGACTTTCTTTGAACGCTGGTAATGCTCCATTGAAGCGCTTGTAACACGCTAGATAAGGGATGAACGAATATAAACGTTTACAACGCACACCAAACGCATGAGGAACGATAGCCCAACGAAGTTAACGATTTCATAACGTTTGTATAACGTTCTGTGAATGTTTCACAACGTTTCCGTTCAAACATTGGACCGAGAAAAAGGTTTTGTGAATGTTCAAAAAAAAATCCGGCCCCAGCGTGTCTCTGCGTTTGCCGACGACTGCGTAACGTTACAAACGCATGCCTAACGATAGCAAAACGACCATGAACATTTACCAACGTTTCCCAAAACTGGAAAACGCTAGGCGTGCGCTGGCCTAGTCGGCATGATGTGACGGGGCCATTAGGTGTAGTACGTCTTTACAAGCTGGTAATAAAGTGATATATTGAAAGTACTCAGATTTGGTGGTGCGATCTATTACTATCAGAGCGATATAAATCACACCGACGCACACACTCAGGGTAAGTGCCCAATGTGCATATATGTGGCTGTGACAGGAGATTGGCATTATGGGTTTACGACCAGTGTAGATCCAGTAGACCATATACCGGTCATTGGTTAGTATTGACCGACAGCCAGCAGTTTAGTCAGTCCACAGGTGCAAGAATCGGACATTTGATCTGAACAAAGCCCAATATAAATAAATTACCATTGCCACACACACACATATTGTCTTACTATACGTTACGTTTATATATGGGCCGCGCCATACGAAAACCGGGCTTAATGACAACGTCATGAAAAGCGGTAAACAACGTCCGAAAAAACGACGATTCAAATTGTCTAACGTCGCCGTAAAACTTCACATTTTGCCATCCCATTTACGTTTACTGGTGTCAGTTAACATTAAGTGTGAACAGAAAACGGAAAATGATAACTTACTGAAACCTTCACTAATTTGAGACGCGATGCATTGTACCTCAGTACACAAATTATGACGTCATGATGTGACGTCACTGAACGTGAATCCTTGTTTGACGCTATGGCCATAGTATCGTGACAAAATATTATATCAAGGATACTTGCACGAGTTCCTCGCAGCATCAATGACTTAGAACGGCTTGAGGTGCTGTACATTGTCGCCTAACTGTCGTTCTTTGACATTGTCTCTCTTTTTCGTCGGTGAACGCATAATTTAACTGGCTACATATCAGCGAAGTCTTCGCTTACACAGCACTTTGATTCCTAAATAATCTTAAATATGAACAACCTAGTGTATGTCAACGATATTACCATCTATTATCTTCGTAAATTTAGACTTTTGAACAATTCTAGCCTGTACTTAGCGAATGATATGCCATTTAAAGGTACATGCCCACTTAGTAGGCACAAACTGTTATTTATATGATTTAAATACGTGTATAATTGTGTCACTATTCCACCCGCTATACGGATATAATAATTTAGTAATACATGTATTTATTTTACTGATATTGACGCGCGGTGGTATCAGGCTATTTACATATGCAAATGAGGCATGACATTTTTTAATTACTTATACTAATGAAATGCGTCACCTGAACAACTAATATTTACGACAGACTATAAGGTATGATCATTGCACATCGAAAAATAAATACAGAGAATAAATAGTATTGTCCGTCAACATTTAAGCATACACGGTTATCGACCCTGATATCAGTGTGGAGTGAGTGAGTGAATAGGGTTTACCGCTTTTCTGACATAGAGGTACAAGCCTCAGGGAGTCTACACGCAGACGGGTCAACGGGGTCGTGTCCCGTATCCACCTGTCCGAGGGGGGTAAATCCCAACTTCAAAACTCAATATTTACAATCAAAATATATATTCAGTCCTGAAATTAGAACAACCTGATCTGGTGCCAGGCCCTCGCCACACCAGCATCATTTATCCCATCCCCTAAAAGTAATAGGATTAGCGCTAATCTTACTTTTATATATGGGGCATAGCCTGACTCAACTCTCACATACAAGAAAGCCAAAAATGTACATGAGGGACAAATCCGGTATAGTGGGTTCCGGAAAGTATGAACCCAATCGTTAAGCCAGTTTAGTCGACTTTTACGACAAGCAATGGCTACTGCAGCACTATTCTCAGGATCAGTTGATCCCGCCCCGGTGCCTGCACGGGGCGATATCAGTGTGGAAATTTACTTCTGATATAAAATGTATAATAGTGACAATCCATAGGTGGGGTAATGGTGAATGAATGTTTATTTGCCAGAAAATGTCTCAGCTGATGTCTCTGGTATAAAGAACAGTTTGTGCCTACTGCTTGGGTATGTATCTTTAATGCCACTAATTTTATCATAAACGGAGGTGATATAAAAATATCCGGCAAGGCTCAATAATTTCTTTATTTCTCATCAGAAGTATATGTTGTGACCACTCATTTGAACCGTCTCGCCGAGACGGTTCAAATGAGTGGTCACAACATATACTTTGGTTCAGAAATAAGGAAAATAGATAGAGAATAGTAGGTTAGTGCCGTGAATGGGAAAAAATATCTGGCAAGGCTCAGGAAACGGGATGGGCGAGGCTCTGCCGAGCACATCCCGTTTCTGTGCCGCGCCAGATATGTTTTCCCATTCACGGCACTAACCTACTATTCTATGTATCCCGTCAACACCTTCAAATGGCTGTAAAATGCAAAAATAGTATTGACTGGATATCAAAAATGTTTCACGGCACATACGCACTGTGTTGACGGGATAAATAAGAACATATGTATCCGGGTTTGTATTGAATTTGGCAAAATAAATGCATCAAAATCTCTCTAGTAGATTCAGAATCAGTGATTTCAATGCAGCTTCTTGATTGTTTGTGTATAAGCAATGCATAATGCACAAAACACACAGTGAGGTCGGTGGAGTTTTCGAAAAGTCTTGAAATTAATTGGAAATTGTATGGTCATAAACTTGCTTTTCGCACGATTTGTAGTATCAAATCATCAGATTATCACCTGACAGTATAATAATGTATGTCTGAATCAGGCGATGGTAATGCGATCCACACGGCGAAAATTATAAGGTATCACGCTACAAAATCTTCCAGACGTCGTGTTTTGTCACAAAGTTAATGTTATATGCGGCCTATTGCAGATGTACACGTCCATTTGCAGCAATTCCGTACACATCCTTATATAATATTGGAATAGAAAACAATTATCGTGAAAATTACGTGTGGGCACAATCATATGATCCGGCGACGAGGGGTGGGGATTGGGGATTCGGGGACAAGCGCCCCTTGGGAATATAGTTCATCACTGAATGCCAATCGGTGTGTCTGAAATGTATTTCATATTGAAATGAAATGAAAAAGAAATTGAAAGTTTTTACGTGATATTTTTATCACTTCTTTCTATCTATGTGTGTCTGTAGTAATTAAAATAACACAACGTTATCATCATATGAAAGTCATTCGTCACACATATCTAAAATGAGCTTCCAGCTGTGCCGGATTTATATGGGGGTAATTATATATATGGGCCGCGCTTTGTGAACGTCGCAAAGTTACGCTTAAATTTACCAACGTCACGTCGGATTTTGACACTTGAAATCGTTGCGTCATTGCAATAAGTTGTCCTATGTATAGCCGTACGCATTACTAATTGTGGCTCACAAATATTTCAATGTTGGATATGCGTGGCAGAATTTTACAGTTGTTTTCATAGTAGTTCAGTTGTCAGTTTTTTTCGGTTTCCTTCAAGGAAACACGTAGTGATTTTGTTGATTATTTGTATACAAATGGGCATATTGCAAATGATTTTCATAATATTATATGGACGACTTGTAAATGACATTTGAAACTAAAATAACCATATGACCGGTATTTTTAGATAACACATCACAAAATAAGTATGATGTAATCATAATGCTAATATTTCTTTTAAACTTTATTTATATAACAATTACAAACAAACGTGAGAACATTTGTAGTCGGCGTAGATGGAGGCGTCTGCATGTTTCATAATTTGGGTTGAAACCGGAATGCTCAAAGAAAACAAACGTATCCTGTCTGACGACCACCGTCAGATATACATGCCCATAGGCGTAACAACGAGTGCGGCCGTTTAACCCCATCTGTTTAATGTAGCGAGTAATTTTTCCAATCGGTTATCTGGCGTGTTTGATATGTTAGCAATATAAAACTGTCAAAGCTGTATCAATAAAGTATTAATAAAGAACATACATGTCGCGTGACACGTGAATTCTTGTACATTCCGAATTTCCGTATAATTAGGTTTGAGGCGGCTTTCAGCTGCGCCGAAAACCTATTGTATTCGTTGGTTTTTTCTTTTTTGTTTTTCTTTCTTTTTTTTATTCAGCCGTTCAGTCTACAGCCCAAACCGCTGGTCGGATCGACTTCAAATGTTGCATGCCGATTCGGATCAAGTGTGAGCAGAGACTCAGAGATTTTCAGAAATCTCTTAAAGCCACTTTCCACGAAACCGGAAGTGACGTCATACTTTCTATAACTTCCTTATTTTCCAACCGATTTCAAAAATTCATTTTGCATTGGAAAGCTGACAAAATTCACTATCTCGAACTCACTGACAGTTCTCGGCTATCTGGTCAAATAAGAGAGCTATAGGCATTTGAAGTTGAAAAATGTACATACTTTTCAAGGATTTTGCCGATTTTTTGCCGAATTTCGGCTGATAACGGGTGGTCTTTACAAACGTTTTCCAATTTGTACAGTAATGTCAGCAACATAATTTCTTGCCAGTGTGATAGGGGAGTGTCATGCGCATAAAAGATGATAATTTTCAGAGGTCTATCTTGATTACTTCCGGTTCTATTGGATGTCAAATATGAACGTCTTTTATTCAAGTTTTCAAGTTTTCAAAATACAGCAAACGGATGTGACGTCAGCTTCGTTATTTATCAATAGATTTCAAAATTTCTTGCTGCGGTCGATATTTCAGTCCTTTAGCTAAAACTTTCCCGCTTTGTGCCATGCCTATGGTTAAAAACAAACGAAAACTTCACTGGCGGAATATTGCACATATTTAATTTTATTAGGCGTATTTACAAATGGCGTAAACTGCAATTTAAGGGCGATAACTATCGAAAAATAATCATCCGCTGACTTACGGGCTCCCTCCATCTACACCAAACCGCTGGTCGGATCGACTTCAAATTTTGCTTGCCGATTCGGATCAAGTGTGAGCAGAAACTCCGAGATTTTCAGATATCTCTTAAAGCTACTTTCCACGAAAACTGAAGTGACGTCATACTTCCTATAACTTCCTTATTTTCCAACCGATTGCAAGAATTCTTTTTGCATTGGAAAGCTGACAAAATGTTCTATCTCAAATTTACTGAAAGTTTTCGGCTATCTGCTCAAATAAAAGAGCTATATGCATTTTGAAGTTGAAAAATGTACATACTTTTCAACGATTTTGCCGAATTTCGGCTGATAACGGGTGGTCTTTATGAACGTTTTCCAATTTGTACAGTACTGTCAGCAACATAATTTCTTGCCAGGGTGATAGGGGAATGTCAGCCGCATGAAAGATGATAATTTTCAGAGCTATATCTTGACTACTTACGGCTCTATTCGATGTCAAAGATGAACGTATTTTTTCAAGTTTTCAAAATAGAGCAAACGAATGTGACGTCAGCTTCGTTATTTATCATTCGATTTCAATTGTTTTTGCTGTAGTCGATATTTCAGTCCTTTAGCTAAAACTTTGGCTCAGGATCGAACCCGGTATCCCTCGCTCCGAGTCCATCGCTCTACCTCTAAGCTAACCGGCCCCACATCGGTGTGATGATGCGAACACAATAATGTTGGACTGTTCATTCTAAAACTTCAGAAATTCTTTTTGCAACCGATAGTTTACACCTTTGGCTAAAGCTTAGTTACACATGAAATCAATGTTTGAGGCTCAAACCGTTGATGCAGCTCAAGCTGCTCTAGTTGTATATGTGTGATGTGTGGTAATGTTTTGTATTGTTGTGCGTACTATTGATTTCACATACCTGTGATTCCACATACCTGTGATTTCACACACCTGTGATTTTTACATACCTGAGATTTAGCATGTACATTTGCCATGTGCAATGTGCGTGTAATAAGGGGGCGTATGTTCTATTGGTGGAAATACGTTTATGCGTGTCCTTTTTGCGGATTTAAATACACGTCCATTTTATGAGCCATGTTTTACTGATGTCACGCCATATTTGCCACAGACTATGCATGTGTGTGGTAGAGAACTCGTTGACTGCGTGTGCTGGTTTCGCTAGGGAAAAGACCCCTTTTAGTATTACGGATGTCCACTATCCGTGCCGGCCGAGTTTGTCCGTGTGTTAGTTGTTCACCAGATAAGGGATATTCTGTAGGTGAAGCCAGTATATAGCGCAGACCATACCATGGTCTGCCCTGTTATGTATGCTACGGGTTAGTGTTTCAGCATAGCCTGGTACTGGCCAACACTGATATATCAGATGCCATACTGGTGATGCTTTGTGTCGTGATATTTCCGTAAATGACCACGATATTTGAGTTTAGTATGTGCTACACTCTCATTTGAGTGTACAGCCCGTAGGACCGATATGGAGGGGTTTGCCGGGGCCAAAAAGCGACTTTCGCATGTCGAGACCAGTCAAGTAGATTTCGCATTATGAGATCTGGGTCTATAGTGTGCAGATTTATGGTAGTGTGAGATATACCATGTTGGATGGTATTTATTCCGCGAAGGCTGTACACTAGTTTGGTTGAATTTATGGCGTGGGAACATATATTTATGCCAAATATAACCCACGGGTGAAATGGCAAAAGCCATGGTTTTGTAATATGTATGTGAGATGTCGAACGAGGGGTAGGCATATTCATTATTCCGTGCGTGGTTTCACTGGTGCGTATATAAGCGATGTCTCGCTATGTGTTGGTGGGACACATATTTTCTGGTAACAGAAGAGCAGTACTGTATTCACCAGTGACACGGAGGATTTTGGTATGTACCTACAACATTTTATTTCAGCTGTGATTTGCCGTTGTTCGATTCCCATTTTAGTCCGTTGTGCATCCTGTCTGTCTGTGCGTATTCGTCCAGTAATTGGAGACACATTTCATTTTTGTAGCCTCTTGAGATCGCTCCAGCGAGCCACATTGGACGTTTTGGTCCACTCGTTGAGGGCAGACCCCAGTCAGTGCAGAGTACCGGGTCGTCCGAGTGTCCGTAACGTCTGTCTGGGCACAGTTGTGTGTACAGCTCCGGGTACAGGCCTGTATAGAGCAGTGTGTGATTGCTACATCGTGTTCAGCAGACAGTCACAGCCATAGATTAGTGAAGTGAAACGCCATACACACATCATATCATTATACTACCACCGAGTTGAATGTCACCTAAGTGAAACTTTTCCCGGCGTCTTAGCCAACGTGATAATCGCCATTTGTATTATATCGGAACTTTACATCCGGTCTACCACTTCCGGTATTACAACCCATTGATTCACCATGGATACTTTATATCCGGTCCACCACATCCGGGTTGCTACAGTCGAGTGATACCATAGGAACTTTACATCTGGTCCACCATTTCCGGAAATAATAATACCTTTGGAACTTTACTTCCGGTACCAGCTTCCGGAACATTATCGTTATTGACTATCATGTGATGTAACCACATCCGGCTTTGACTTTGACATTCATACTTTGGAAATATATTGCATAGGCAATACATATGTATACTTTGATAGTGTATGGTGATACTCCTATCATGGCATATCATGGCTAAGGGATTGTAGTAAGACTACATTTATTGTTTATTGATTAATCCACTTCAAGTTGGATTATACCCATAGTGTTGACTAGACCTCGTACTGCGGGTGAGGCAGACCTTGGGACCCTGAATACTCAGAGGTTACCACTATCTATTGAGATACGCCAGCACTGGGGTAGCTCAGATGATTGTCATTTGTCCTCCAATGTTTCGTTCTGCCATGTTATACTTGTATGTTATTTCACTTTGATTAGCGATCATCAAAGTACTTGTGCATTCATACTATTGTCCACTACGGGACCATTGAGATACCACATACCGAGTTTATTCGTCTATAGCTTTTAAGTTGCGTTAAAGCATAACAGTTGATTGGCTTAAAACCTTGTAGTAATTGAATAGTATCATGCACAGTACAGTGATGTTCGCATATCGATGTATCGTGTATTCCTGTGTGTTCCCCATATAATATAGTGTACATTATATAAGTGATTAAGTGACTGCGTGTACTTATCTACTCTAGCCTATCCCTTACACTTCAACTGCATTGTTACCATTTTTCGTTCGTCAGATCAAGCTATATTGGCCATAACGTCATAACAATTGAAGGATACTTGGTTCTTATGATAATAGGGGAGACAATTTGTCTCGATCATTCCTGACCTTGGTAATGACCTTGACAATACACATGCAGAAATTGGTTATTTTAAGGTGTTTATCTGACATTTACATGTACATCTTGTAAATTTGAAAGCTTCATTTCGTTATGTTGAATGTTTAACAACCACTAGAGAAAAGATGGATTCCATGGGAAAATGATTTCCCTATTCTATTATGTTGGGCAATTTACTAGCTATACATCAAAGATTATTTGTTTAAAGGTATAAAATATAAATTTTTTGAATGGGTCAAATTGTAGCCGTAGATAACATATCGGAGGCGAATTTGTGTAGCTAGCTCCGTATGTACTGTACCGTGAGACCTAAAGATAATAGCTGCTGTATTCATACGCACGAACTGTCTTGATTCGTATTTTCCAACATTTAACTGATAAACGGAGCCTAAAACTGTGAAAACTATAGAGAATAGTATATGTAGAGTTTTGTATACAAAGCAAGACAGACCAAAACACAATAGGATAAGTTGGCACAGGGCACTATGTTCTTGGTCGTACACGCCGTTTAGGCGCAGCACGACAATGGCTGCCCCCATAGAAATTTGCGTGACACAATACCACAGGTGGAAGACTGGGACCTAGGACCTGATAAATGTCTCATTTGTAAACCGTTACCCCACCAAACAATTTCCGTACAATAGAAACCGGAAACGGGTGGGTGGAGTAACGTTTTTCAAATGAGCCATTTATTGGGTCCTATAGTCTGCTTCACGAAAGCTGCCCAAATGTTACGGCTATATAGACAATTCAAAAACAACATTATTTTCGATAATATTAAATTAAAGGAAAATTTAATGAGCCTTTTTATTTCGTGAAATTCGGTCAAATATTGATTTTATTACGAAAAATTAATTTGTCTATGGGAATTTAACATGGGGGAAAAAGATGTAAGGAAGTGTGGGAGGAGTCAAAAAACGAAAAATTTTGGAAATTGACTCCGAAACCTGACTATATAGCTTGGATATGATCTAACTAAGAAAACAAGTTAAATTTTAAAAATCGGTCCAGTATTTCAAAAATTCCCCATGTTAAAGACATCTTCACGGAGTGAAGATGTCTATGGGGATTTAACATGGGGAAAAAAAATGTTCGCAATAAAATCAATATTTGACCAAATTTCACGAAATAAAAAGAAGGCTCATTCTTAATTTTTCCTTTAATTTAATATTATCAAAATAAATCTTGTTTTTGAATTGCTTATATAGCCGTAAAATTTGGGCAACTTTCGTGAAACAGACGGTAGATCCGAGTCTTCCACGTGTGGACTTTACATGACGTCGGAAATATCATTTACCGGCGACGTGTGTTGTTGTAACGAATTGTCATTGTTATATTATTTATAAATTAAATATAAATGTTTTGAAATATCGCTAAGTATATATTAATAATAATAATATACATGTAGTGCATAAATATGTGCATTGTCATGAAGCAAAGAGAAGTTTCTGTGTGAGTACAATTGTAGCACGAAAACGTCACGACGCTGTCCGCAAATATTGATAACGACGACGTAACGTACGTATTGTCAAAACAACGTCGATGCGACAAAGTGATGTCGGATATATATCTTTGTTGGTCTAGAAAGATGGTTTATCAGTTGAATACAACATTGGCTTATACATCATATTGTTCGAGATATACATCATATTGTTCGAGATATCAAATTTTCTAAGAATCACGGTTGAAAACTCAATTTCGCATGTTTGACCCATAAAGGAGGTTTTCGCTTGGCGCGTCACATATTATGTTCAGTTTTGATGAGTCATGGTGGTTATCACATTGTGTGTAATACAATTCCCTCGTCACTGATACATGCAAGAGTTTACCAAATACGAAATTGTATTCACTAAATGCAATTTGACACACGTAAAGAAAATTAAATCAGAAACAGATACGCTTATAAAGCCAGCCCAGCAAACACACGACGTCGGTACGACGTCGGATCTAGGTCGGATCCAGGTCGCGACGTCGGCGAATCAAATCCAACGTCAGCCCGACGTCGAATCCCCGACGTCGAAACGACGTCGGATTACGACGTCGTACTGACGTTGTTTGCTAGTCGTAGTTCGTCGCGACACAAACACAACGTCGGGTTGACGTCGGAATCACGTCGGATCAACGTCTGGTCCAGGTCGTGATTGGTATACACTAAAAGGTGACTCCATGTCAGCAGATCTATCTCTACGTTAGCCTATAAATACGCCAATGGAAGAGCAGCTGATCTGATTTCCACACCAACTTAATTCAGTTTAACCTTTATTTACGACATGTTTAGGCCTATGTAATTAATCATTTTATATCCTAGACGATTAATTTTGCGTATGTATTTTGGTTGGGCTGGGCGTACGTGCAATTTCATTAACGTCGCAGAATTCTAGGTCAAGATTCTCGTGCGCGCTCGGAGTGTTGACAACTGACATGCTTTATTAGCGTCCGTGTCAAATGCCACTGGACCTGGTTCCCGCGTTACTGCATAGCGGTAGCCACAGATACAGTAATACGCTGGTAAACAGCCGACCTGACTCATTCGGAACTATCTCGGATCTTTTCGCCAAAGCGGAGGTCTGGTTAATCTAAAAAATCCCCGAGGTGCTCCAATTGTGTTTAGGTTATCCCGCCATTTCCGTTTTCTCTTTGTGATTTTAATTTGAAATTGGGGAAAGATCGACGTAATTTGAAGAAATTAACTTCCTTATGTAAATATAGTGATGCATGCGTGTCAGCTAACATGTTTTCAATAACATTTTTAATACAAATACATGACAACGCCGTGATCAGTTGATTCTCGTTTCAATTCGTGAAATTATTTCGCCCCGTCTCACTTCGCACATTCCTATTCATGTGTTAATATATTGTCGCTATTCACCATTTACAAACTGCATGCATTATCATATAATTGTGCCTTTAATGGAGGTCTATGCGGTCGCGTTTTCTCAAAACTTGAGATTTTGTCATCGTTACATACTGTCTTTGTGAAACTATTCGCCTTAGATAATCATAATGGCGCATATACTCAAAGTTTATTCGAATTGTACATCAAACTGTACATGTACGGAGCCACCCAGGGGACGTAGAATTCTTTTTTGTTTTGTTAATTTGTTCCCACGAAATAACAATTCGTTCCCTCAATTTAGCAATTCGTTCCCACGAATTAACAATTCGTTCCCGTGGGAACGAATTATTATTTCGTGGGAACGAATTGTTAAATTGAGGGAACGCATTGTTATTTCGTGGGAACGAATTAATATAAAAAAAAATTCTACGTCCCCTGCGGGGCTCCGTAAAAAGGAAGTATGCTGATTTATACACATATTTCTTGGTGAAATTACTTTCTTACATGAGTGGCTATTTATAGAACGAATTTGCAAGTTTCATAGGAACCTGCGAACAAAGACCACCTGTGAACAAAAGCCAAATTGTTCTCTTCCCATGGCTGTCCTTTATTCACAGGTGTCACTGTACCTCATGTTATCATGTCAATATGACCCGAGTGAATAAGCGAATTTCAATAATTATACGTGTTACATGTATATACAGTGCAACCTCTCTACAACAGCCACCCACGGGAAGACACAAAACTGGCTGTTGTAGAGAGGTGGCTGTTGTAGGGAGGTCAATGCTGAATTATATTTTGTCGTCTGCTGTTTATTTATTGTATTCGATTATTCTCATAAAAAACATGCTTTGTGAGCATTTTAGAATCATTTCCAATGGAAATGATTCTAAAGTGCTGCCAAACCATGTTTTTATTGAGAATTAACGCAAAATATAAAGCAACAGCAGACGACAATTTTCGTGCTCAGAAGTCTAAATATAGTGGACATCATCGATTTGCGATATGCAATAGTGGCTGTTACAGAGAGGTTGTTGTAGAGAGGTGGCCGTTCAGGTAGGTTCGACTGTACGGTGTTAGATACTGTCATGTACATATGTACATGACTGAGTGGTGTCTGGTGGAAATGTTAATATCAGGGTCACGCTCTAATCACCCTGGTGAAAATAATAATTTGGACGTGTTACGTTCAGTGGCATGCATGTATATGCACATATATATATTTCTATAAATAATGTGATTTCACGTACCTATATATATATATAGCAATAACTAGTTCTATACCGCTGCATGAGTCTAATGCAATGCAATATAATATAATGTATCAAGGGCATCGTTATCACTAACTTCAAGCCGATCCCCTCACTGACAGCCTCCGTAATAACAAAAGTAACAGTTTGCCTTACAAATAAGGTGAACACAAGTCCTCAGTGACATTGACCTTGTGTCGTATGCAAACCAAGGCACTTAGACATACAGTGTGGCCAAACATTATCAAAATCGGCTAAGCAGTTCATGAGTTATTGAAAAATGAAAGGTACGTACGTACATGGACTGACGCTATATCTCCTCTTCATGATCTACACTGTTCGCAATTTGATCAACGAAACACCCGTCATGCTTCTAACAAGCAATAAATATCGTGATCAGACTACAAGAATGTGCTATTTGATCAGGAGCTACACTGGTCAGAAATCCCATAAGCCAAATTTCTCCAGTAAGAGCAACATGTGTAGCTATGCATGTACCACTTACATTATATTAAAGGTACACAGATAAAGAATTAGTAATTGAGTATTTTCACTCCATCATTTCTGAAGCAATTGGGTATTTCAAAATTGTAATTGGGTCATAGAGAATAGTAGGTTAGTGCCGTGAATGGGAAAAAATATATGGCAAGGCTCAGGAAACGGGATGGGCGAGGCTTTGCCGAGCACATCCAGTTTCCGTGCCGCGCCAGATATTTTTTCCCATTCACAGCACTAACCTACTATTCTATTTATCCCGTCAACAGCTACAAATGGCTGTAAAATGCAAAAAATGTATTGACTGGATATCAAAAATGTTTCACGGCACCGTGTTTCACGGCACATACGCACTGTGTTGACGGGATAAAAATAAAATCACACTACTGTGTACACATCAACAGACAGCAATTATTGAATTAGTTTGCTTCAAAATGAAAACATGGCTTGGAATTTCAATAGAATTGTCTCCTTGATTTCATGGAAAATAAGAAACATATTCTATAGTTGCGGTCTGTTTGTTTTCTGCAGCATGATAAAGGTACAACAAAATTGTTATTGCTTTTTGATACTCGCTACTTCTGATTTCAATTGGGTTTTTGGCAATTTTAATTGGGTATTTAAGCAAATACGCAGCTTATCTGGATCTCTGGGTACATGTCCACTCACAAAATGTTCTTTATATGAATTGAATATGTGACATTGTGACACTATTCCGCCAGTTCTAAACATTACGAGTGCCCATTATACAGATATAATCATTTGTTAATATTCATTTTACTGATAGTGACATGCGGTGGTATCAGGCTATTTCATATGCAAATGAGGCATGATATTTTGTAATTATTTATACTAACTAAATGCGTCACCTGAAAAATTAGTTAGTTAGAAGCTGTATTATTAGTTTTACTGAAAAATAAAATGCCAAAAAAACAAATATCAGTCACCCGACGCAACTTCGTTGGGTCGGTGATGTTCTCGACAAGTTTACCCTTTGCAACACGACTTACATGTATACGCATCGCGATACTTCAAACACGAATATTCGTGTTTCAATTATCGGCATGCATATACATGTAGCATGTAGACTCCTCATACATACATGAACATGTACATTTGTAGATAGATAATAATATGGGAATGAATGGCCTTTTTGTGGAATTTATCGGGGTATAAACTTGGAAAAGTCCCGGGAATACTGGACGAAGGCCGGAAGGCCTCGTCCAGTATTCCCGCGACTTTTCCAAGTTTATATCCCCGATAAGTTCCACAAAAAGGCCATTCATTCCTTATAATTCCAGCATTCATCAAGAAAATGTGTTTATTTTCCGTTTTCTTAAGAATTATTTTAACTGCGCCTGACTGTTACGGAAAGTAGTTCGGCATGGAGTTTACTGGGATATAAATTTTGGACAGAGACTTGCTACGGACCAACCAAATGTTAGGGAATTGTGTAAATATTTTTGTGCAGGAATTATTATAACATTACATTACATTACATCGCACACATTGACTATAACGCGGAAAACATACATAATTAAAACAGGTAAATGTGGTGCGTTGCCATATGGAATACAATATGAAACTATGTTTTCTCTTATTGATCGTTTGTTAGTTTGTTTATTGGTGTTTAACGGCCTATCAACAGCTAAGGTCATATAAGGCCGGGCAAACGGGTTCGATCCCGTTTTAACCTGCTGCATTGGGGCGAAAATTACAAAATCAGAACTGAATATTTTCATCGAGAAACAATATATTCAGCCCTGAAATTAGAATAACCTGACCTGGTCCATACCACACCACCAAAGTCACTTAGCCCCTTCCCTTAAAATAGGACTACGAATTATCGTAAAACTCACATAAGGGGTATAACCAGATTCAACTGTCACATACAAAATGCCAAAGACGTATGCGAGGGCCAAACCAGGTCTCCAGTCGGGATTCCGGTAAGGATGAACCACGATCGTTAAATTACCCATCGCTTGCACCCACCTTCCACCCACTCTTATTGATCGTATACAATTACATTTATATCAATACCGACCGATATTATAGCAAACATACACGTTATGTTCATTGTACATTGTACTGCATGCAATTTGAAATGACAATCTATTCAGTTTTGATCAACATATCGATTAGGTCACGTAGACAGGATATTTTAATACACAGCTGCAATGTCGTTCAGACATCATGGGCGGATTCAGCGGAGGGCTGACCCGGCGCGCGTCCCCACCTCCCTAAAATTCGCCGAGTAAAGTTTTTTAAAGTTACAAGGCACGTTTCATGCCAAGTGCCATGTATTCCATGCATTTTTCGGTCGTTTTCTTATTGTTTCAATATTTAAACGTGTTCAATCAAAAATCATGTCTAAACATACTGTGACAGTGTCAATACTTTTGCTCCAAAATGCGCCAGAACGCAGGAAATGCGATGTAGATTTCAAAAAATGTCCAGGGGGAATGCCCCCGGAACCCGCTAGTGCTATCCCGAGCTCTGCTCGGTCGACTATTTTGCAATACTTGCAATATAGTCAAGTATTGCAAAATAGTTACGCCCCCCCACCCCCTAACCCGAAATCCTGGATCCGCGCCTGGACATACCCGGCAATACCGACCTATATTGTATCAAACATATATGATATGTACTGAAGGTAATTTGATATTACATATACAGTGGAAACCCCTCTAAACCCGACACTACATATACAGTGGAAACCCCTCTAAACCCGACACCCTGGGATGTACCCAGGGTGTCCGGCTTAGAGAGGTTTCACTGTAAATCTGACATTTGATCATTCTGAGCCATAGTTGTCTGGCTATGTGATCACGAACAGACATTATCCCCCCGAGATAAATGACCAAGAAACTCATCAAAAATAAGATCACATGTATTGTCTTGGTGTCCGGTTTAAAAAGGTTTCACTGTATAGTATATTCAGTTTCGATCAACAGATCGATTATGCCACAGAGACCGGGAGGGGGTGGCCCATTTCACTAAACGTCGTACGACTAAGAAGTTCGTACGTGCAAAATTGAAATTCACAATAACATTTGTTCCGACATTCGATTTTGGAAATTTGTTCGTGGACGTGCTACAATTAATTAATGACATGAACCCGTAGGTACAAAATGATAGCATTTGAGATACACGTTAATGTGAGTAGCAAATTCATAGAAATGTTCGTAGGAACATTTTTATCGTACAAAGTTTAGTGAAACGGGCCCCGGATTTTTGAATAAACAGATACAATGTGTACGTGGCTCAACGTACATTTGTATTTCATACATACCCGGCACCACATACCTATATTGTATCAAACATACATGGTGTGTAGTTTATGTATTTTAATACAGAACCTCTCTAAACCGGACACAACAAAACATACGTGACATTAGTGTCATGGTTTTCTTCGCTATGTAGCGCACATGATTATGTATGTTCATGCTTGCAAAGACACACATATGTATCAGATTGGTCATATGTCTGATTTACAATGGAACATCTCTAAGCCGGACACCCTGGGGACCTCCCAGGAGGTCCCCAGGGTGTCCGGTTTAGAGGGGTTTCACTATATGCAGGTGGACCCGGCCGGAGATCGGATATTTTAATCAACAGATACAATGTCTGCCAACGTGTTCATACATACCCGGTAGTCTTATATCCTCATAGTAGACACCATGTGGCATAATATATAGTATTACGGTGTAAACGCACACGGCAGAACTGTGTTGGACATACTAAATGTAGTATATAGTTTCACAGGTAACGTGTACCACAGGTGGAAGACTCGGACCTGTGACAAAATTAAATGTCCATTACAAAAATCCATTACCCCACCCACTTGGTCTCATACAGTATTATCTTCTTATAATAAGAAGATAATACTGTATGAGACCAAGTGGGTGGGGTAATTTTTGTAATGGACATTTTTATTTCCGCAGGTCCGAGTCTTCCACCTGTGGCGTGTACACTCAAATGCTACTCTAGGTTAGACACCACCAAATAGTTTTACTATATAATTTAACCAAATGACATCCAATAAGGCGCAGTCTCTCCTACTTTCACTATTCGTATGGATGCTGTGGGACACACTTGTCCATGATCTGCAGCCAGTCTGTACTGGTTCTGCATGAAATAAACAATAGGTTCATCGCAATTGGCGATACAAATTAAAAATATATATATTCTTTTTTTTTTTTGAAGTGGCGATTTTCCCCAGCGGAATCCCTGGGTTTTCGTATAAACATATTTTATTAAATAATAATATACATCATTTTTAGGTATACAATTAGTGTAAAGAGGATTGGAACGAAATATTGCTATATTTTAGAGTTCCTCTCCTTGGATGGTTTTCTGCATGTGATTTCTGTTATCATCGGCTAGCGGCTTACAAAATATAGTTTGAACTTTATTTCGAGTCTATTTTATTGGCCTTTATATGCAACATGTGAATCCAATGAGATAAGTATACTTTGCAATGTTTGTGAAATATGCTACAGATTTAATGACTACATGTTCGACAGGCTAATTATAAGTATGTTATAGTTCATATATTGGATTTTTAAGAAACAAAATGCTGCGGTCACAAATGCTCCCTAGCATTTTGTTCCTTTAAAACTCCACTTTGTGAACAATAACTTATACCTGAATATTTTCATCGAGAAACAATATATGAAAAGTCGCAATATGTTTTTTTTACATACGGATCGGTGGTGATTTAAGTAATAGTTATAGTTCACATATTGAATTTTTAATAAATTAGTTAATTAAAAATTCAATATGTAAATTATAACTTCTGTTTTGCCACGCACCATCGCGTACTCGTGTTACGTTTGAGCATAGCGCTATCCCTACACGCTGTCAAATCCCGATACTATTACAGTC
Organism: Conchocele bisecta; assembly: GCA_029237695.1. Lineage (NCBI taxonomy): Eukaryota > Metazoa > Mollusca > Bivalvia > Lucinida > Thyasiridae > Conchocele > Conchocele bisecta. Next base: position 6,202,238 of record CM055281.1, read on the forward strand.
GAACCTCCCCGAACGGCCACCTCTCTACAACAGCCACCTCTCTGTAACAGCCGCTATTTTATATCCCAAATGGATGATTTCCTCTATATCTAACCCTTACACTGCTGAGCATGAACATTGTCGTTTGATGTTGATTTTGCATTCTTTCTCAATACAAACGTGTTTTGACAGCATTTTAGAATCATTTCCATTGGAAATGATTCTAAAATGCTGTCAAAACATGTTTTTATTGAGAATTATTGAAGAAAATAAATAAACATCGGACGATAAAATAGTATTCAGCATTAACCTCCCTACAACAGCCACCTCTCTATAACAGCCAATTTTGCCTCTTCCCATGGGTGGCTGTTGTAGAGGTTGCACTGTACGTGATTGGCGGTTTTACAACGAATAGATCATGCGCACTCGGTGACATGGTTTCATCTGTTACTAAATATAACTGCACGTATTACAATAGTAATACTTATTTTAATATAATGATATTGATGAATGCGTCGCAATATGCGATTAATTCAGTCGAAATGCTGTGCTTGCATTGGTCGAGAAACTAGGGCAAACAATAATATAACTTCTAGTTCACCCTACTTTCTAAGCCAGCCGTTGGACAGTATTGTGCTCCACTTATTTCACATATTACAATAATTCCAGCACAAAAATATTTACTCAATTCACTAACATTTGATTGGTCCATAGCAAGTCTCTGTACAAAATTTATATCCCAGTAAACTCCCATGCCGAACTACTTTCCGTAACCGTGAGGGGCAGTTAAAATAATTCTTAAGAAAATGCAAAATAAACACATTTTCTTGATGAATTTATTTCAAATGCTGGAATTATAAGGAATGAATGGCCTTTTTGTGGAATTTATCGGGGACATAAACTTGGAAAAGTCGCGGGAATACTGGACGAGGCCTTCCGGCCTTCGTCCAGTATTCCCGCGACTTTTCCAAGTTTATACCCCGATAAATTCCACAAAAAGGCCATTCATTCCTATAATGTTTAACGCCAATAAGTTGACTGTGTACATGTATTACCAGATTTAATGATTAACGGTTCGACATGAAATGAAATATTAATACTCGGATGGGACATTGCAGTGTACACTTGGCTGAACTACACGTCAGTCATTGTTCACATATGTATAAGTTATAGTTCACAATATTAATTTTTTTATAAATTAATTTCGTGGCGAGTTGTTTGCCACGCCCCATCACGTGCTCGGGTTACGTTTGAACGGAGCACCGCCCCCGACACGCCTGCAAATCCCGATATTATTACATGATTGGCGATGATTGGTTGATTTACAACGAATCGATCATTCACACGATACGCGTCACGGGAGATTTCGTCTACAAGGTGGAGCCTTTTGTGGTAAAAATAGCTTTCCACGTATTGAAACATTTGGTGATTAATTTAATAGATATTGGCGAAAGCGTCGCAATATGCGATTATTAATTTAGACGAAATGTTATGCTTTCATTGGTCGAGAAACTATGGCAAACAATAATGGATATTTCAGGAACTAAATGTTGTAGCGCTCAATAGCATTTAATTCCTTAAGAATTCAATATGTGAACAATAACTTGTACATCCTCCAGTCGCAGCCACATATCACCTCAAATAATACGGGGTATCGAGAGTGTAGCTGGTACTTCAGTTCATATAGTCTAGGTAAACATTAGGTTACACGACCGCCTACGTTAATCTTGCCAAAATGTCAACATTTCTGAACACCCATTTGCAATCTCAACTCGCAAGCAAGCAGCGTGATTGGCTGAGCCTGAGCTGTCACGCTGCTTGATTTCAAGCACCATATTGCAAGAAAAACATGACAAATGTTGGAAAGATTAGCGCAGTCGGTGGTGTAGCAATAAGTCACATCGGTTTTATTATTCCTGTTTGGAGAGCCGTGCCCGAAGCACCCGTCTGAGAATTTTCCCGGAAAGACTTCGAGGTATATCCGTGACGAATTCAGCTCCGCCGCGCAGCTTCAAATGTGGCGCCACCAAACCTGTAAATAGGCAAGAAGTAAATCGTTTTCTTACATTTCAGCCAGTGTCTGGCATTCATTTATAATTCGCCCTACTTTCTATGTCAATCGCTGCGCTCCACTTATTTCACATATTACAAGATGTAACCCCACTAAGTTACATATTACCAGATTTAATGATTACCTCTTCGACAGGAAATGTGAAATAAATACTAGGATTTAAGACTACATTATGAACCTGTATAATGATAAGTGTGTTATGTATGTTTTAAAGAACTAAATCTGTGGTCGCAAACGCTCCCTCGCATTTGATTCCTTAAAGGGGCAAATCAGGAATTTTTTTAAAAATACTATAAAAAATAAAAACGTGTTTTCATCATGGCCCTGTGTGATGATTTAACTGAGGATATGATACTAGGAACGCTGGAGTGTTGCTATTTTCTGTATATCTGTAGCCTATTTCATCAACATTGCAAAGTATACTTTACTAGCAAAGTATACTTTGAGGGAGTAATCATTTATTTTTCCTGAAATGCATTATTTCATATAGAACTAACAAATGCATGTATTTCATGATTAAAAGTATGCAGAATTATTATACTGAATTTATTTCATTATCACAGCCATAATGGCTGTGATAATGTAATAAATTTATCATAAAATTGAAAATTTCTCCCTCAAAGTATACTTTGCTACTAAAGTATACTTTGCAATGTTGATGAAATAGGCTACTGGGGGCCGTTTCACTAAACTTCTTACGACTAAAATGTTCGTAAGTGCAAATTTAGGATCGTCTGGAAATATCAATTGATGGATTTACATTTATTGAGCATGCAGCCTATGCTCAAAAAATGTAAATCCAATAATTGTTTACAAGAAAACATTGTTAATGTGAAATTTACAGACTATCAAAAGTTTGCACTGACGAACATTTTAGTCGTACGAAGTTTAATGACACGGCCCCTAGATTATTGGCTATATAAGTGCATGCGATGGTGAATGTACATCGGGATGTGATAACACAATCTACGCTCGTCCACCTTTACCGGCGATACTCGATTGTCTCCTAGTGCATATGGACGAACGTGATCGAACTGGGGCAAGATTAATGCTAGAAACAAAATTGCTACCCCGCTCCATACCTCTCACGAGGGCAGCAATTTAACCCCATCTCTTTAATGTAACACACGGAAGAGTGATTTTTACAATCGGTTATCCGGCGTGTTTGATATGTTAGCGATATAAAACTGACAAAACTGTATCAAACATGCGGAAATTGTTTAGTTTACCTTGTCAAGGTGTTTATCTGACATTTACATGTAAATCTTGTAAATTTGAAAGCTTCATTTCATTATGTTCAATGTAACAACAACAAGAGAAAATATGGCTTCCATGGGAACATTATTTCCCTGTTCTATTATTTTTGGCAATTTACTAGTTATACATCAAATATTATTTGTTTAAATGTATAAAATATACAGTTTACTAAAGTTTGACCTACATACAACAGGTTTGGGTATGCACTCCGGTTCCTCACATTTTTGAATGGGTCAAATTGTAGCCGTAGATAACATATCGGAGGTGAATTATTGCAGCTAGATCTAACTGGTTTATTGTATCCATACCTGCAACGAACTCCTGCAATTCGGACTCCGTGACGTCATGTCCGGCCTTTTTGACCACGAAGGCTCTCGGTAACTCTCCGGCCTCTTCGTTGGCTATTCCTATATAATACATTTAAAGGCACTGGGTCGCATATATACATAAAAAGTGATGAAACAGCATATACAAAATAGTTTATTTGTAGAATTATATCGTTGTTCTTAATTTAATTGTACATATACATGTATAAAACTGGGGATTGGCAAACACAATGTTTATAATACTGAAAAACTAGAAATGGACGCTTGTCGACAAGCGCATGTGTATCCCCCTCCCCAGATACACAAGTAGTTTGAAAAAAGGGTGTTCGAGTTATGCTCCGGAGACAAAATCAGTGACGGAAAAACAAAGGGAGATAACTAAAGAATTAGTGATGCAAGAGTTGTCATTCTTGCGGGACACACCTTTAGGGTCGTGGTCTATGCATGTGTGAAGTTTCATGAAAATATTCCAAAGGGTGTTCGAGTTATGCTCCAGACACGAAATCAGTGCACGAAACAACAAAGGGAGATAACTAAGAAATTAACGACGCAAGAGTTGTCATTCTTACGTGCGACACACCTTTGGGTCGTCTTTCTATGCATGTGTGAAGTTTAATAAACTAGAAAATGTGTTCATAGAACACGGATGTCCCACATATCGCTTTGATAATAAATGAGGCCAAATTGCAAGTCAAAATTTTCTTTTACCTGAGCGTTAAAGTTTTTGAAGCACCAAGTATGTGACCTTCACCCTGGGCTTGGCGGGGGCAGGACAAACGTGGATTTGGCACAGGGCGGTAGAGGACCATTAGAGCAATGCATATATGAAATATGAAGCTGATCCGTGAAAGAAAACAGAAATTTTAAGATATTTACCTGAGCATTAAAGTTTTTGAAGCACTAAGTATATGATGTTAACCCTGGGCTTGGCGGGGGCGGGACGAACGTGGATTTGGCACAGGGCGGTAGAGGACCATCAGAGCAACGCATATATGAAATATGAAGTTGATCCGTGAATGGAAAGAAAAATTATACGATATTTACCTGAGCATTAAAGTTTTTGAAGCACCAAGTATGTGACCTTGACCCTGGGATTGGCGGGGGCAGGACGAACGTGGATTTGGCACAGGGCGGTAGAGGACCATTAGAGCAATGCGTATATGAAATATGAAGATGATCCATGAAAGAAAACAGAAATTATAAGATATTTACCCGAGCGTTAAAGTTTTTGAAGCACTAAGTATGTGACCTTGACCCTGGGCTTGGCGGGGGCAGGACGAACGTGGATTTGGCACAGGGCGGTAGACGACCATTAGAGCAACGCGTATTATGAAAATATGAAGTTGATCCGTGAATGGAAATAAAAATTATAAGATATTTACCTGAGCGTTAAAGTTTTTGAAGCACCAAGTATGTGACCTTGACCCTGGGATTGGTGGGGCAGGACGAACGTGGATTTGGCACAGGGCGGTAGAGGACCATTAGAGCAATGCGTATATGAAAATATGAAGATGATCCATGATCCATGAAAGAAAACAGAAAGTATAAGATATTTACCCAAGCGTTAATGTTTTTGAAGCACTAAGTATGTGACCTTGACCCTGGGCTTGACGGGGGCAGAACGAACGTGGATTTGGCACAGGGCGGTAGAGGACCATTAGAGCAATGCGTATATGCGTGTTCGAGTTATGCTTTGGATACAAAATCAGAGCACGAAACAACAAAGGGAGATAAGTAAACAAGAATTCCGCGGAATCAGATGCCTCGCCTTGTCCCGCCTTGACCTCGAGCCTGGCCGAAAGCAATTTTCACTGGCCCGAACATATTATACAATTATTGACTAGTGAACCATAGAATATCAGATTATATTCTATGGCTCACTAGTCAATAATTGTTTTATTATATGATAATAGTCTGTATATAGCACTTACGACCTTATGCTACTAGACAAAAATTTAAAAAGAATTTGAAAAAAAAAATGAAAAAAAAAAATGGAAAAAAAGTTTAAAAATTAAAAATAATAATGCTTGCTACTGGAGCCCAGAATTTTTTTTAATAGTCCTATATTTATCTACATATATCTGCACAGGTCCACATAATGCCACAATATTTTCAACACAGTTTACGGAAATGTAATATAATCATTTACCTGTATAAATTACCTGTAAGTGGTCAGTGGTCAGTTGCACATGCTAGCACATGTACATGTGAATAGTCTGTATATAGCACTTACGACCTTCTGCTACTGGACAAAAATTGAAAAATAATTTGAAAAAAAAAATGAAAAAAAAAAAATGGAAAATTTTTTTTTAAAAATAATAATGCTTGCTATTGGAGCCCAGATTTTTTTTCCAGTCAAACTGAAAAATAATTCGAAAAAAAAAATGAAAAAAAATAATGAAAAAAAAAAAAAAAAAAAATTAAAAAAAAAAGTTTAAAAATAATAATGCTTGCTATTGGAGACCAGATTTTTTTTTAATAGTCCTATATTTATCTACATATATCTGCAGAGGTCCACATAATGCCACAATATTTTCAACACAGTACCCAATGTAGTGATTTACCTGTATAAATTACCTGGTCAGCAGTGGTCAAGCAGTGGTCAAGCAGTGGCCATCTACACATGCTAGCCCATGCTTAGCACATGGTTCTCCCAGTTTCTATTGTTCTCACTACAGGTAAGGTGTACAGAGCACACCAGAAAAGGAAAAGGGATACAGAGCAGACGAGAAAACAGGTCTTCATGCATTATTGTCCAGTTTGTAGAGTGCGCAAAACAAAAAAGGGAGATAACGAAAAATTAGCTACGCAAGAGTTGTCATTCTTGTGCGCGACACACCTCCGGGTCGTGGTCTATGTATGTGTGAAGTTTCATGAAAATATTCCAAAGGGTGGTCGAGTTATGCTCCGGACAGGAAATCAGTGAGCGAAAACAAAAAAGGGAGATAACTCAAAAATTAGCTATGCAAGAGTTGTCATTCTTGTGCACGACACACCTTCGGTTCGTGGTCTAATTGAATGTGTTAAGTTTCATAAAAATATTCCAAAGGGTGGTCGAGTTATGGTCAATCATGCGCGAAACAAAAAAGGGAGATAACTCAAAAATTAGCTGCAAGAGTTGTCATTCTTGTGCGCGACACACCTCGGGTCGTGGTCTATGCATGTGTGAAGTTTCATGAAAATATTCGAAAGGGTGGTGGAGTTATGCTCCGGACACGAAATCAGTGCGAGAAACAAAAAATGGAGATAACTAAAAAAAATTAGCTATGCAAGAGTTGTCATTCTTGTGCGCGACACACCTTCGGGTCGTGGTCTATGCATGTGTGAAGTTTCATGAAAATATTCCAAATGGGTGTTCGAGTTATGCTCCGGACAAGAAGTGTCTACGGCGGAGCGGACCGCGGACGCGGAACGGAGGAAGCGGACGGCGGACGCGGACGCGGACGCGGACGCGGACGCGGACGCGGCGCGCTGTCAAATCCATTAGTAGCCCCCGACGGTAGTCTGGGGGATACAATAATAGCGTTTGCATGCATGCCACCCCCTCCCCCCCCCCACACACCTGTACTTGCCATTCCTTGTGTAGTATTACAATTGAAACCAGTAGCCTATTTCACCAACATTGCAAAGTATACTTATGTAGCAAAGTATACTTTGAACTGGAGATATTTTTAATTTCAGGATAAATTTATTAATTTTTATTATACTGAATTCATTACATTATCACATCCATTTTGGCTGTGATAATGTAATAAATTCAGTATAATAATTTTGCACATTTGTAATCATCAAATATATGCAGTCGTTAGTTTTATATGAAATAATGCATTTCAGGGAAAATAACAATATAGCTTCCTCAGGGAGATAAGCCACAATATTCCCCTCAACTAACGGCAGTATTTATATAATATAAAACGCCGCTACAGACTCGCTTCTTAGATTTACAAGCATACCGGGGGAATAAATCCCCTGATTCAAAACGTTAGTTGAAAATAGTCTTTAAAAAGGCCAATATATTCATTACGTGCAGGTTTTACCTATGACGCCGACGTCAGCGACGGCGTCGTGACGTAACAAGATGTCCTCGAGCGTTGCCGGTGCGACTTGGTAGCCCTTGTATTTGATCAGTTCCTTTAGTCGGTCGACGACAAATAGAAACCCCTCCTCGTCCTCGTACCCTATATCACCTGTTGAAAAAATGGACACGTGGTTTGTAGTACACGTGTATCAGTTGCGAAAAGAAACTCATGAAATCTACCCCAGTACTGTTCGTAGTTTGCTACGGATGGTACGGGGGTAGATTGCAAGAAACACTCTTCGCAACTAACATGCATCTATGATCACGTGAACTTTGTTTCGTGACCAAGGCTACATGTTTAGCCAGGTTTATTCTGAAATTAGACTGACCGATTTGATCACAGACAAACGGGTATCACCCTCCTCTTCCTTCCCGATGTCGCCTGGGAAATGAACACGTTACATGTATATATACATAGAGAATAGTAGGTTAGTGCCGTGAATGGGAAAACATATCTGGCAAGGCTCAGGAAACGGGATGGGCGAGGCTCTGCCGAGCACATCCCGTTTCCATGCCGCGCCAGATATGTTTTCCCATTCACGGCACTAACCTACTATTCTATTTATCCCATCAACACCTACACATGGCTGTAAAATGCAAAAAATGTATTGACTGGATATCAAAAATGTTTCACGGCACCGTGTTTCACGGCACACACGCACTGTGTTGACGGGATAAAGGCACTTTGTGGTATGGCCGACACGAGCCTCCTTAAATCGTACCCAAGTTTACTCCGATATTACATATCTACAAGGTACGACACTCGCCATGTTTTTCAATCAACGGAAGTGGAGTATTTACCTTGGGCCCGTCTCGAGAATTCAGTAATTGTGACGCACGTGAAGGCCGGAACCGTGCTGGTCCCGGGCTTCGTACGCATTACCATTACTGAATTAGAGAGCCGGGCCCAAGACGAGTTTACTGATTTCATAAGAAACGATGCTATGTTGAGTTTCTTACGAAATCAATTACCGAATTTAGTATAAAGATGAATTTAAATGAGTGTCGATTTATTAACATATGTATTACACGAGTTCATAAGAAACGACTTTCGAGGCTATGCCGAGTGGTGACGACGAGTTCACTGAATACCACAGTAAACGTAACCAGTAGCTTATTTAACCAACATTGCAAAGTATACTTTTCTATCAAAGTATACTTTGAGGGAGAAATTTTCAGTTTTAGGATAAATTTATTAATTTGTATTATACTTAATTTATTACATTATCATAGCCAAAATGGCTGTGATAATGTAATAAATTCAGTATAACAATTCTGCATACTTTTAATCATCTAATATATATGCAGTTGGTAGTTCTATATGAAATAATGCATTTCGGGAAAAATAAATGATTACTCCCTCAAAGTATACTTTGCTAGAAAAGTATACTTTGCAATGTTGGTGAAATCGGCTACAGAATTGTTTGGCCGACTTGCTTGGCTTACATACATGTAAGTCGTCCTGTGTGACAGTCAAAACGTTCGGGTTACAGTATACGTGGCAGTCGATCGTTTTATCAGCATTACCCACCTGTGCGGACCCAGCCGTCGTCTAGGAACATGTCCTTTGTCTGGTCGGGCCGGTTGAGGTAGCCCAGAGTCGCCTGTGGGCCCCGGAGCCAAATTTCTCCTTCATCCCCGACCCCCAGGGCCTTCACCGTGTCCACGTCCACAATCTACAGCGAACATGTATTGAAGGTTCCCAGACTTAACAAGGGCTTCGTTATTATGAAGTTTATCCCCTCGCTGGCAGCCTTGATAATACAATAAACACCCCCCCCAAAAAAAAAAAAAGAAAAGAAATAACATTTAACGCATTTGCCTTACAAACAAGGTGAACAGAAGTCCTCAGTGACATTGGGCGGTCTAACGTGGACCATATGCAGAGCAAAGCACCATCCCTATACACACATTGTGGCCAAATAATATCAAAAGCGGTTCGTAAGTTATTGCAAAATAATTCCAGCACAAAAATATTTACACAATTCCCTAACATTTGATTGGCCCGTAGCAAGTCTCTGTCCAAAATTTATATCCCAGTAAACTCCCACGCCGAACTACTTTCCGTAACCGTGAGGCGTAGTTAAAATAATTCTTAAGAAAACGGAAAATAAACACATTTTCTTATTTCAAATGCTGGAATTATAAGGAATGAATGGCCTTTTTGTGGAATTTATCGGGGATATAAACTTGGAAAAGTCGCGGGAATACTGGACGAGGCCTTAAAAAAATTGCCTTAAAAAAATTACAATTTTCTAAAAAATTTAGAAAATTGTAATTTTTTATCGCTTCGTCCAGTATTCCCGCGACTTTTCCAAGTTTATACCCCGATAAATTCCACAAAAAGGCCATTCATTCCTATAATGAAAGGTGCTACTAACTAACGCTATATTCGCTCCTGCCTATCGACGACGGGATTAACTTACATATATGCATATACAGGCGGATTGACAGACAATTAGACGTGTAAGTGTATGAACATTTCTGTCTGCATGGACGCATAACATGAGAACCATTTCGGGCATGTGCGGTATCTTTGGTAAATGACGGCGATTGTTGGCGAAAGTCTCCAGAGTAGACTTAAGAACACAATTTAAATACCGAGTTTGACATATGTTTTGCCTATGACGGTTTATCAAGTGCGTTTCGAGTAAGCAGACAATCTGGAAATTCTTTACTTGCTTTTAAATGCGGAGATAATCCATGGAGCATAGTTACATGTATAATCAATAACGGAAATTCATTATAGGGTTAACTGTATTGTAATTTTCAAATTTGCGGCGTATATCAGAAAATGATAAGTCGGAAAATCTGTTTAATGGCGACGCAGTTAACCTATTTCTAATGCACTCCTTTACTACTGGCGTAGGAATACATATTGAAATCATTTGCGACCGTTCATCAACGATGATATACCTGTAATGTATGACCATCAGCCAATCTGGGAGTGATATTTATAGAGTGCATTAGAATTGTGCATATACACACCATGAGAAATAATATCATGTGTACATGAAGTCCCACTCAGCTCGGAATCGTTAGGAATTCCTCGGCGAGCCTCGGAATTCCGACCCGTTTCCTAGCCCCGCCTGATAAACCCGATACAAACAACATGTACTCGAGCTTGGTAATCTCGATAGATGTATACAGCGAAGATTTGTTTGAAATTGTCCCATGAAACGCACACAAACGAAAGAAAAACGTTTTGGATAGGAACAAATATCCTGTCAAATATTTCAACGCATGTCGTTTCTCTTTCAACGCATCGTTGTCACATCGGTTTTGCTGTGTTTAATTATAAAATGATGTTTTCGTTGGTTTAAACGTTTCACGTTTAAACCAACGAAAACATCGTTTTATAATTATAACAAGAGTGCCGAAGGTCACAATATACGCCCTTCGAGGCAAGGCCAGTCAACAAGGGTAGAAAATTGAAAACCAATAGGGTTCATCTTGCCGTGACAAATATGTATACAGAATTTGGTTACGATCGGTCAAGTAGAACATGTATTATTGCGTGGACAAGGGTACAGAGTGCGAACATTAAAAATGGCCGCCAATGGGAAAGAGGACATAGGAATTGTTTGACAATTATAGGCCTTCTTCGTCTTGCCGTGAACATTATTCCGAATTTGGTTATGATCGGTCAAGTAGAACTTCACTTTTTGCGTGGACAAGGATATAGAGTGCGAAAATTTAAAATGGCCGCCACGGGGAGATAAGTCAGTGGAAATATGTGTACAAGCTATGTACGCCCGCCAGCCCGGCGCCCGCAAGCTATCATTTTTTTTTAAACGGGCGTATAAAAACGATAACTGTCAAAACGAAGGCAATCGTTCGTTTGTGGAACCAGGGACAAATCCCAGCTATACATGTACCTTTACTCCGGCCTGTGGTACCAGCTTGCCCACCGATTTTCGTTTGAATTCGGTATTTGTGTTGGCATGTGTCACCCCCGTTTCCGTCATTCCATAGCCTGTAGTACACACACATGTACACATTACAGTCATCGCTCAACCCGTTCACCCCTATATAAGTAACTGGAATGTACAAGCCAATATAATTGTTCAGACTACAATGCATTTCATTTATCAGAAAGGGTTTCCTATGGAAGCGTCGTGGTGCTAATGCTAAAATATTTTCTTTCTAATTAGGAGTTAGTATCTCCTAATTAGGAGATACTAACTCCTAATTAGGAGATACTATATGTGTCAATGCTATAAAATGTTTTATCTCCTAAGTCCTAATTATGAGATACTAACTCCTAAGTAGGAGATAGTAAGTCGTAATTAGGAGATACTAAGTCATAATTAGGAGATAGTAAGTCCTAATGAGGAGATAAATATGTTTTAGCATTGACACGAGAGCGCTTCCATAGGTTTATGTGCTGCTTTTGGAAATAAGAAACAATCAGCAAATGGTGCTGATCCTGATGAGACGGGCACGCTACGGGTCGGCTTATCTTGATCTACACTGTTGGAAAGCATTATGATAGATGTCTGTAGTGTTGAAGTGGTTAACTTAATGTGTTTCTACAAATGTACTTTAACGTGCAGTACACATGTATGTATGCACACGATAACGCGTTTTATTAAATTACGGTACACCTTCTGGGGCATTCATTCAATAGGGCATTGACGTTAAAATTGGTGGAATGTGACTGTTTTACGTCATAGCTTAAACCAACAAACTCCGTTGATTAACCTTTTAAGCACTACATACCGCTTTTGTGATGTTTGCAAACTGTTTAGATTCATAGTGGTATTGGCAAACAGTGTATATCCAGATAAGCCGGCTCGTAACGAGCCGTCTCACTAGGATCTGCACTTTTTACAAGTATTTTGTATAGTTTTTATAAAAATACAAACCCTTTTTTATAAATGAACTAGTCTTAAAATTATTTTGTGACAATTGGATGGATCCTTAAAATCACAGTCCATTCAAGTTACTTAGGGGTGAAAGGGTTAATGCCCCAGAGTTATAAAGGAAGTTACAGTCGTATGGAACGCCAACATAAACTCATATAATTAATGCTAGTTCTAAATATTTAATGCTACCTCTAAATATTTAGATCTAGCATTAATTATTTGAGTTTATGTGGCGTTCCATACAGTCACAGTAGTGACTGCGTTTTTGTGTTGTGTTTCGAATTGACACGTGGACTTTTGGTTTTACCCACGTTTGGCTCATGTTTATATATACACTACCGCCTGCGCTAATCTTGCCAATATTTCTAAACGTACAAAATACTTGAATGTTGTGCTTGAAATCAAGCAGCTTGATTGACTGAGCCCGAGTTGTTCTACAAGCAATCAAATTGCTTGATTACGAACCGTTCAGAAACATTGATAATGTGGGAAAGTTTAATGCAGGCGATTGTGTACATGTGGCTGTGACTGGGAAAATGCGGCTTATGGGATTAGCTACCATTGTAGCTCCTGATCAATAGCACACTCCTGTAACCTGGGGCCCGTTTCACTAAACTTCGTACAACTAAAATGTTCGTAAGTGCAAAAGTATGATACAGCAGTCTGTAAATTGCACATTAACAAGGTTGTCTGTAAATTGCACATTAACAATGTTTTCTTGTAAACAATTATTGGATTTACATTTATTGAGCATAGGCTGCATAAATGTGAATCCATCAATTGAAATTTCCAGACGAACCTAAATTTTCACTTACGAACCTCTGATATATTGCTCATAAGAAATAGGACGGGTGATTTAATGATGGAATAACAAACGTTAGGATGTATGGATTCACCGGCTGATCTGGATCTACACTGATCGCAAACACCATAAGACCATCTCGCCAGTCACAACAACATATACGAGATGGCATACAGGGGCGGATCCAGCATTTGGGGAACGGGGGGGGGGCGGTTGTCTAGTTGCGAAGGTAACTCTTGCAATCTACTCACGTACCGTCCGTACGGACGGTACAGGAGTAATTGCAAGAGTTACCGTTCGCAACTAGGGGGTTGTCCTATATTCGAGCTCTTCGAAATGCACTTTCCTGTGTTTTATGGCATTTAAATTCAGACTCCAACTGGTGGTAAACTGTGATCTATGTAAACTCCGTGGCTGAACGGGGGGGGGGGTGCAACCCCGGAACACCCCCCACCCACCCATCCCTCTAAATCAGCCCCTGACATACCCTGTGTGATATGCTCCAGATTAAGTCGATTCTTCACCACCGTTTCGATTTCCTCGCTCAATGGCGCTGCTCCGCAGACAATGTTGGTGACAGACGACAAATCATACTCGGATACCTTTGGATGTTTCGCCAACATCACCATGACGGGTGGTACCGTGTGCAGAAAAGTACTCTGTAATGTATACATACACTTAAGGACCCGTCGTACCCCTGATCATCACATACACGATTATATATATATATATATATATAACTGAACGTCCAGAAATTCTTCGCAGTATGTGTTTGTGGACGACACATATATCAATAATTAATCTAGAGTAGAAAGTGTTTCGCGAAAATAAGAGGGGAATTTCACACCAGCAACAACAACCAGCAACAACAACAACAACGAGTTAAAAATATATTTTTGGAAAACCGCAAGATTGTATTCGTGCCCCGAACCATGGAGTTACGAATCGCGAATAATCGAGTATGGCTGTTAATCGGAAACATTTGCAATAACATAAATTTAGCACAAAGGAAAGCAAACAAAACAGTTTTCACACTGAAAAGGCGATCAAGCGAAGCTGATAGAACTATTTTGTATGGCGTAATAAGTGTTGTGATATACCATTTATACATGTGAATGGTGTATACAGGTTGTATAACTATGTGGTTTAAATCTCTACTGCAGCATGCCATTTAGTTATCTACCCTGCTGTATTTGATACCTATATATATAGTGCTGCTATGCTGCTAATTACTACGTTCACATTACGCTCTCTCCGTGAACAGTCATATATATATATGTTTATATATATATGTTTATGTATAATAAAGTTTAAAGTTAGAATACCAAGTCATTCTTCATTACATACATACCAAATACATAACATTACATGAACAGAAAACATACCTGTCAGCGAAAGACTGCGAATTCCACGACAGAGATGAAATGATCAGTTACCGTATCGTGTTTGGGACAAATTTCCAAAAGGTTCGCGAGCGTCTAATCAATGAAGGTGCAGACCTGACATTAGACAATGAAAGCTATTCAAATAGCACAGGGATACCAATATTCCCAGAAACAACTGCGAACGATGGGTACTCAACAGCATAACGTACATGAAGTACACAACAGGCGTCCAAAGACGAAATCGAGACGAGAGAGGCCGAAACCATGCGAAGACGACGAACACCGGATCCACGAAGACGTGCGGTAGTTGTGGATTCAAACACAACAAACATGACATGTGTCGTGCCAAGGGACAACAGTGTGATTATTGTAAACATTGGCACCACTTTGCGTCTGTGTATCGAAAGAAAAAAAACAGAACAGGGCTAAACAATCTGTGAACGAAGTGAATTACGAGAAAACCAGTTGCGACTCTGCAGGTGATGATTTGGATTTCTTTGTGGATAGTGTAGAATCCGATCCTGTTAAAAATGGCCAGGCATTTGTGGAGGTTGAGGTAGGCCCTATATTTGTTAATATCAATTTCAAACTTGACACAGGTTCGCAAGTAAATATTTTGCCCGAGCACATGAACCGCAAACTGGATCTACAGCATGTATTTGCAGGCGTGCACACAAGGATATGTATATTCGTTTCCATGTTGTCAGTACAGACTCACCACCCATACTTGGTCTCAATACATGCATTGACCTTCAGTTGGTCAAATTGGCATACTCAGACTGACTGCCAATCCCTTAACAAGGAAACTGTCTTGTCTGAATATGCAGACTTTTCAAAGGAATATGTACGTTTTCTGGTGAATGTACTATACAAGTCGATCCGCACGCTCAGCCTGTAGTACACCCACCACGGCGTGTACATGTAGCACTGCGTGACCGACTCAAAAAGGAGCTTGACAAAATGGAAGAGCAATCCATTATCACATAGGTCATTGAACCTACTGAATGGGTCAATTCCATGGTCGTTGTAGAAAAAACCCAGACAGGCGAATTAAGAGTATGCCTTGACCCACATAACCTCAACAAAGCAATCTTAAGACCACATTACCCCATGCGAACACTTGAGGACATACTGCCGAACCTAGCGGGTTCACAGTATTACACTAAGCTGGATACACGATCAGCTTACTGAACGTGTAAACTGTCTGATGACAGCTCGGTCCTGATAACGTTCAATTCCCCATATGGTCGTTATCGTTATTTACGACTACCCTATGGTCTTAAGAGCTCACAAGACATGTTTCAACGTAAACTTGATCAGCGCCTTGAAGGTCTAGATGGAGTAGTTTCAATTGTTTATGATGTTATCGTTCGTGGGAAAACACGCCAAGAACATGACCAAAATATGCACAAAGTTCTACGTCGCCCGTCGAAAAAAGGCATCAAACTTAACGAAGAAAAGTTAAGATGTCGGTGTGACAGAGGTTCCATATTTTGGACACATCTTGAGTACACAAGGTCTCAAGCCAGACACAGCAAATGTGTCTGCAATCAAAGATATGGACCCGCCGCGCACTCATGCGGAACTGCAAACAATCCTGGGCATGGTTAATTATCTGTCCAAGTTTTCCCCAAATCTCGCCGAGATCACAAGCCCCTTGCGCCAAGAATGTACTTTTCTCATCGGACAAACCACAGGATGATGCTTTCCGAAAGGTCAAAGATCTTATCACACAGAATCCAGTCTTGTCATATTATGACTCGACAAAGACAGTGACAGTCCAGACTAACGCATCTTGATCTAGAATAGGTTGAGTTCTGATACAGTAAGGCAAGCCAGTGGTTTATGTTTCCAAATCACTGACTACCGCAGAAACCTTATACGCCATGATCGAACTCGGAATTGTTTGGTATTTTATTTGGCCTGGAAAGGTTTCACCAGTATGTGCACGGACGGACAGTACAAGTGCAAACAGACCACTTGCCTCTCATAGCTATTATGGGAAAACCACTCCATTGATGCCCCGCCAGATTACTGCTTGTATTACTATTAAATATGATCTGTCAGTGGAACATGTTCCTCGCCAAAAAACATACCAGTTGCTGATATGCTATCCCAAAGTCAGTACCAGACACATACCCCAACCTTATTAAAGGTATGGATTTACAGGTACGTGACGTATTGGCGAACTTACTGTCAGTGACCGCAAGTTGCAAGAAATTGCAAACTTGACTGAGCAAGACACACAATTGACTTTGCTCAAAGAAACCTAACGGGATGGCTCAATTGCAGAAAGCAATGTCCACCGGAAATAGTGGAGTATTGGAATTACAGAGATGAACTGACTATAGCAGATTATAGCAGATTATCTTATCATGAAAGGATCCAAACTCATAATTCCTACTGCACTCAGATCCAAGATGTTGCAAGCTGTGCACATTGGCCATCTATGCATTCAGAAATACCTGAGGCGAGCGCGAAATATCATGTTCTGGCCGAACATATAAGCTGATATCACCAAAATGGTAGAAAGCTGTTCAATTTGCCTTGAACATAGAAACTCAACCGCCAAAGAGCCTCTGCTATCACATGTTGTACCAAACCACCCATGGCAAACTGTTGCTACGGACATTTTCACGTGGAATGACAAGGACTTTCTGGTAACTGTCGACTATTACAGTACAACAGTTACACAGCATTAAATCCAAAACTGTCATTGCCAAAAGTGTGTACAGCAGGCATGGTGTACCAATTACACTTGTGTCAGATGGAGGTCCGCAATTTACATACCAGGAATTTGCTGACTTTGCAAAAGAATGGGATTTCCATCATGCCACCTCCAGTCAGATGTATCCCAGGTCAAATGGCTTAGCTGAACGAACGGTGGGCATTGTGAAACACATTTTCACGAAAGCTAAAGCGGCAGGTACAGATCCATATTTGGGCATACTGGAATATCGAACCACCCCCATAACTGGTTTGGAATGGTCACCAGCACAGTTTTTGATGGGACGGCGGCTTCGCTCCAGTTTACCGACCACCTGTGAGCAGTTATTGCCTATAACACCGGATACTGTTTCTGTTCGTGAAAAAATCACATCCAGTCACAAACAGAGCAAGAAATACCACGATAAAAATGCCATAGCTTTAAAACAGCTGAACACTGGCGACCCTGTGAGTTCAGAAAGACAAGAAACTCTGGAAACCAGCAGTTGTAGTCCAGACACATAATGACAGATCCTACATTGTTCAAACTGCAGATAGCGCAAACTATCGCCGTAACAGACACTTTCTAATGAAAACAAGGGAGAATCCCATTATGCCACAAACAGCTGAATGTCAGTTAATGTTTCAAAAACAAAATGACATTCCAGGCAAACCACAAGCTCCACAAATCTGGCAAAGACCTTGTAACAAAAAATTATCCTATATAGATTCACCTAGTCCACAGGGAAATTCCAAATTACCAGCTGCAGGTATGCGACTGCGCAGTGGTCGTATTGTATAGATAAGAACGCATAAAACTGTATCTACATTGATACATAGTGTACAAAACAATAATCTAGGACATACAGACAGTGTACATCAATGTGATGAAACTCAGTGACAGTTCTGAACATTGACTAGTCTACAAGAATTCTCGTCAGCCATAATTAGCCTTTGCCGACAGATAAACTGCGTTCACTAGGTACAGGGCAGGACAATCTAATCGATTTGTAATGAGTCGAATCAAGGGTTAATGTAACCAGTCTCCAAACTCTTTGTAAAATATAGCAGGCGCAAATTAATATGTCAAATTCACTCGGGAGTGTTTGTATCAACGGTTTATCTAATTACATGTATCAGTCAACAATTATATAGTCCTATGAAATCACATTTTATATGATTTCAACTTTGCTTTAAAGGGATCCACTCGATATGCACAGCATTTTGATACCAAGAGCTGTAGGAGAACAGCATAGCTCGACTACGAGGGTGTCGATGTACACATAGCTTGACAAAGAAGGTGGCTGAGGCCTACATAAAAACCTTAACCAAGGTTGACTAAAAACATTAACCAAGGGAAACTAGAAATGTGGCCTGTCGGCACACGAATACCCCCACTGGCAGCCAAAGAAAACGAGGCATTTTTGATCATAAGCCATTTAGCCGAGCGTTAAGGTTTCAAACGCATCAAGTCTGTGACCTTAACCCTGGGCATAGTGTGATAATGCATGCATCGGTGTAGAAGATATAGAGCGGAAGGGAATTTCAATAGGTTTGACATTTGACCTTCAAACTATGACCCTTGACCTTGGACGTAGGTGCGTGGTTATTGATCGAGACACACCTTCTCATCCTGAGAAACATTTGTGCCAAGGCATTTGATAATGCATGCATCGGTGTAGAAGATATAGAGCGGAAGGGAATTTCAATAGGTTTGACCTTTGACCTTCAACTGTGACCTTGACCTTGGACGTAGGTGCGTGGTTATTGATTGCGACACACCTTCACATCATGAGAAACATCTGTGCCAAGCCATTTGATAATCCATGCATCGGTGTAGAAGATATAGAGCGGAAGGGAATTTCGATAGGTTTGACCTTTGACCTTCAACTGTGACCTTGGACGTAGGTGCGTGGTTAGCAATTTGATAATCCATGCATCAGTGTAGAAGATATGAGCGGAAGGAAATTTCAATAGGTTGACCTTTGACCTTCAACTGTGACCTTGACCTTGGACATAGGTGCGTGGTTATTGATCGGGACACACCTTCTCATCACGAGAAACACATTGTGCCAAGCCATTTGATAATCCATGCATCGGTGTAGAAGACATAGAGGAAGGGAAGTTCAATAGGTTTGACCTTTGACCTTCAACAGTGACCTTGACCTTGGACGTAGGTGCGTGGTTATTGATCGCGACACACCTTCTCATCGTGAGAAACATTTGTGCCAAGCCATTTGGGAATTTCAATATTTTTTACCTTTGAGCTTCAACTGTGACCTTGACCTTGGATGTAGGTGCGTGGTTATTGATCGCGACACACCTTCTCATCCTGAGAAACATTTGTGCCAAGGCATTTGATAATCCATGCATCGGTGTAGAAGATATAGAGCGGAAGGGAATTTCAATAGTTTTGACCTTTGACCTTCAACTGTGACCTTGACCTTGGACGTAGGTGCGTGGTTATTGATTGTGACACACATTCTCAACATGAGAAACATCTGTGCCAAGCCATTTGATAATCCATGAATTGGTGTAGAAGATATAGAGCGGAAGGGAATTTCAATAGGTTTGACCTTCAACTGTGACCTTGAACGTAGGTGCGTGGTTAGCAATTTGATAATCCATGCATCAGTGTAGAAGATATAGAGCGGAAGGGAATTTCAATAGGTTTGACCTTTGACCTTCAACTGTGACCTTGACCTTGGACGTAGGTGCGTGGTTATTGATGGCGACACACCTTCTCATCATGAGAAACATTTGTGCCAAGCCATTTGATAATCCATGCATCGGTGTAGAAGATATAGAGCGGAAGGGAATTTCAATAGGTTTGACCTTTGACCTTCAACAGTGACCTTGACCTTTGACGTAGATGCATGGTTTTCCAAGTATGGTTGCTGTAGGCCCAGGAGTATTCCATATACAAGCTTGAGTAAAAAACGTAACCAAGGGGAGATAAGTAAGTAATCCAAGGATAAAAGTAGGTCAAGGTGAAATATAGGTCAGGGATTATTGATGTACATCACTAGGAGATGAAGTTGTCCAAGTATGGTTGATGTAGGCCCAGAAGTATTCCATATACAAGCTTGACTATAAACATTAACCAAGTAATTGAAGGTTAAATGTAGGTGAAGGTAAAATAAAGGTCAGGGGTTATTGATGTACATCCATATGAGAAAAAGTTATCCAAGTATGGTGTATGTATGCACAATAGTATTCCATCTACAAGCTTGACTAAAAACCTTAACCAAGGTTGAGTAAAAACCTTAACCAAGGGGAATTAAGTAAGTAATTTAAAAGGTTAAATGTAGGTCAAGGTCAAATATAGGTCAGGGGTTGTTGATGTACATCACTAGGAGATGAAGTTGTCCAAGTATGGTTGGTGTAGGGCCATGAGTATTCCATCTACAAGCTTGACTAAAAACCTTAACCAAAGAGAATTAAGTAAGTAATTCAAGAGGAAATGTAGGTCAAGGTCAAATATAGATCAGGGGTTATTGATGTACATCACTATGAGAAAAGGTTGTCCAATTATGGTGTCCTGTTATGCACAATAGTATTCCATGTACAAGCTTGAGTAAAAAGCTTAACCAAGGTAGAGTAAAAACCTTAACCAAGGGGAATTAAGTAAGTAATTCAAGGTTAAATGTAGGTCAAGGTCAAATATAGGTCAGGGGTTCTTGATGTACATCACTAGGAGATGAAGTTGTCCAAGTATGGTTGGTGTAGAGCCAGGAGTATTCCATCTACAAGCTTGACTAAAAACGTTAACCAAGGGGAATTAAGCAATTGAAGTGGAAATGTAGGTCAAGGTCAAATATAGATCAGGGGTTGTTGATGTACATCACTAGGAGATGAAGTTGTCCAAGTATGGTGGGTGTAGGGCCAGTAGTATTCCATATAGAAGGTTGACTAAAAACCTTAACCAAAAGGAATTAAGTAAGTAATTGAAGAGGAAATGTAGGTGAAGGTCAAATATAGATCAGGGGTTATTGATGTACATACCTATGAGAAAAGGTTGTCGAAGTATGGTGTCTGGATGCACAATAGTATTCAATGTACAAGCTTGAAAAAAAAAACTTAACCAAGGTTGACTAAAAACCTTAACCAAGGGGAATTAAGTAAATAATTCAAGAGGAAATGTAGGTCAAGGTCAAATATAGATCAGGGGTTATTGATGTGCATCACTAGGAGATGAAGTTGTCCAAGTATGGTGGGTGTAGGCCAGTAGTATTGCATATACAAACTTGACTAAAAACCTTAACCAAGGTTGACTATAAACCTTAACCAAGGGGAATTAATTAACCAAGTAATTCAAGAGGAAATGTAGGTCAAGGTCAAATATAGATCAGGGGTTATTGATGTACATCACTAGGAGATGAAGTTGTCCAAGTATGGTGGGTGTAGGGCCAGTAGTATTCCATATACAAGCTTGACTAAAAACCTTAACCAAGGCGTGACGGTGACGCCGACGCCGACGCCGACGCCGACGCCGGGGTGACAACATAAGCTCTACTTATTCTTCGAATAGTCCAGCTAAAAAGGGAGATATCAAAGTTATATAATGCTCGCTACAAATGATTTCGATAGCTCTCCAAATGATTTCGAGATATCATTAATTGATTTCGAGAGCTCCCCAAATGATTTCGAGAGCTCTCCAAATGATTTAGAGATAGCTCCAAATCAAATGTTATATAATGCTCGCTCCAAATGATTTTGAGAGCTCTCCAAATGATTTCGAGATATCATTAATTGATTTCGAGAGCTCTCCAAATGATTTCGAGAGCTCTCCAAATATTTATTGCTAGCTCTAAATATTTGTTGCTAGCAATATATATTTGAGTTTATGTAGATTTGGCGTTCCATATAAATGATGTATACAGGTTGTGTAACTATGTAGTTTAAACCTCTACTGCAGCATGCCATGTAGTTTTCTACCCTGCTGTATTTGATACCTATATATATAGTGCTGCTATGCTGTTAATTACTACTTTCACATTACGTTCTCTCAGTGAACAGTCATATATATGTTTATGTATAATAAAGTGTATAGTTAGAATACCAAGTCGTTCAACCCGCAAACTATGTGCTGCGACCAGTATTAGCTCATTTGCATACAAGCGGGAAGACCTGAAATGTGGATGTTGGTTGTATAGTTCGAAAAATAACATATGTGAACATTTCCTCATTACTGTTATCTTTGTGTGTTCAAGCCAGCTTCCAGGGACCCGTTTCACTAAACTTCGTACGACTAAAATGTTCGTAAGTGCAAAATTATGATAGTCTGTAAATTTCACATTAACAATGTTCTCTTGTGAACAATTATTAGATTTACATTTATGGAGCATAGGCTGCATGCAGCCTATGCTCAATAAATGGAAATCCATCAATTGAAATTTCCAGACGATTCTAAATTTGCACTTATGAACATTTGTGTCGTACGAAGTTTAGTGAAACTGGCCTCTGTTTCCTATCTTGTGCCAGTCAATGTCCATGTGTTATTGCACGTGTGTCATATCCCATTTATCAAATGGACTACAACACGTTATAACAAGGTGTCCATCTAATAAAAAGTGAAAGGGTGTAACGTCCCACCAAAAGCTAATGTCATATAGAGACGGGACCACACTTTAAAGTCTCATCCGACAGACCAATGAGATGGAAATACTACGTCCAAGTCGAGGTTTGAAACCACAACCTCCGGATTGGAAGCTATGTGTCCTAACCCCTAGGCCACAACCCATTCATATTCCATGTAATAACTCACCTTATGCGTTTGTATTAGCTTCAGGTATGTTTCAGGATCGAACTTTGGCATGACGATCAGCGTAAACCCTGAGTAGTGGCTGACCGTCAGCATGACGTAGATCCCGTATAGATGAAACATCGGCACAAAGCAGATACTGTTGTCCGTGAACGCTTCCACCGAGCTGAAATGTGGTCGTGTTTGTGTGTTTGTTGGTGTTTAACGGCCTATCAACAGCTAAGGTAATTTAAGGCTGGGCCAACTGGTTCGATACCTTAGTCAACCTGCTGCAATTGGGGGGAATCCCAAAATCAAAACGGAAAATTTACATCGAACATAATATATATATTCAGCCCTGAAATTAAAATAACCTGACCTGGTGCCAGGTCCATACCACACCAAAGTTATCTGGCCCCTTCCCAGAAAAGTAATAGGATAAGGAGTAATCATATTACTCATATAAGGAGTATAACCAGATTAAACTCTCACATACAAGAAAGCCAAAGACGGACATGAGGCCCAAACCAGGTCTCTGGTCGGGATTCCGAAAAGAATTTTTTTTTTGTTATCTTATATATATATATATATATATATATATAGTGTAGGAATTGGCTCGAGAACCTTCCAAACCCGGGCATTTGAGCCCAAAAAGTGTCAGGCCAATGAACGTTGGCCCGTGAAATTCGGAAAGGATGAATCACGATCGTTAAAATACCCACCAAGGTTGCGACTGGAGAAATTGGGCTTATGGGATTTGTGACCAGTGCAGCTCCTGATATAATCTTGTTTGTTTGTTGGGGTTTAGCGGCCTATCAACAGCCAAGGTCATTTCAGGCCGGGTCAATGGGTTTAGTACTAAATCCCATATAGTACCTGTACATGTACATGTACATGTTCAAATACATGTACAAATGGGAGGAAAATCCCAAAGCCAGAACTGAATATTTACAATAAAAAAATCTATATTCAGCCCTGAAATCAGAATAATCCTGATCTGATTCCAGGTCCTCGCCACACAATAATCACTTGGCCCCCTCCCAAAAGCAGTAGGATCAGTAATAATCTTACTACTTTTATAATGGGCAATAACCTAATTCAACTCCCAGATAACAAAAGAGTCAAAGATAAAAACGTACCGGAGGGCCAAACCAGGCAAATCGTGATGCCTATAAGGAGGAACCCCACCGTTAATTTACGCCGTCGCGTTCACCCGACCAACCACCCACCCTGATACAATATAGAACATTTCTGTAGCCTGATAACGATCTATATTGCCTGCTGGAAGCATTACGGATGTTCTATTGAAGCAATGGCAAACAGTGCAGATCCTGATCAGACATACGTAACCACATATGTGACTGTGCTAGAGAAATGGGGAGTATGCGTTTTGCGACCGGTGTAGATCCAGATCAGCCTGTGCATCCGCAGTCTGATCAGGATCTGCACTGTTCGTAATTCCATCAATGAAATACCTGGTCATGCTTCTAACAAAGTATATAAAACTTATTATCAGGCAACAGAAGTGTGTAATTTGATCATGAGCTACACTGGTCACAAATCATATAAACCTCATTTCTCCAGAAGACATACATATGGACATGTACACATTGTGCATGTATGTGTTTTTCTTTGTTTATATTCACTTTCTTTATACATGTAGTATGCCAATACGTATATACATGTACATGCGGTAATGTTTAACCAGGAAATCAGCAACATTGACGTATGTACCCACGAAAAGCATTAACATTTTGCCTCGAACTGGAGTACATCGGTCACATGGGTTGTCTATATTATTGAAAATAAATTGTGGATAATGATAAATAAGTATATTCGTAGCCGAAAACTTAAACGCAAATCTCGGGAACGAATTGTTATTTCGTGGGAACGAATTGTTAAATTGAGGGAAAGAATTGTTAATTCGTCGAAAGATATTATATATCCACTGTGGGGCTCCGTACTCCATAGTTGGTTTCGAGCTACATAAAACTAGTATTTCTTACACAATCTTGAATATCTTGACAATACTACAGATGCAGATGAGGTTGCTGATAAAGAGTGTTTGCAAATGTTGGTTAGATGGTATGTAGGGTTTAAAGGATTTAAACTAATACCCATGGTATATTATGGATGCGTCCTGGTGTCAATGCTAAAATATATTTATCTGCTAATTAGGAGATACTAAGTCCTAATTAGGAGATTATATCTCCTAATTAGAACTTAGTATCTGTTAATTAGGAGAGTGTAAGTCTAATTAGGAGATAGTATAGCATTATGATTTAGTATCTCCTAATTAGGACTTACTATCTCATAATTAGGAGTTAGTATCTCCTAATTAGGAGTTAGTATCTCCTAATTTGGAGATACAACAGTTTTTAGCATTGACACAGATAGCCCTAATTAGGAGATAGTAAGTCCTATTTACGACATAGTAAGTCCAAATTAGGAGATACTAAGTCCTAAGTAGGAGATACTAAGTCCTAAGTATGAGATAGTAAGTTCTAATTAGGAGACAATATTGTTAATTCGAGGGAAAAATTGTTAAATTGTTAATTTGAGGGAACGAATTAATAAAAAATTAATAAAAACATATCCATGTCCCCTGCAGGGCTCGGAGGTTAGACACTTACTGTAGCTGCAATGTGTTGGCGACGGTACTGTAATGGGACAACATCACCATCTTGGGTACGCCCGTAGTTCCACTAGATGATAGGAGGGAGAGCGTGGTAGTTTTTGGGTCACACTCAGGGGTCACGTAGTCGCCGTGCTCGGGGTCAAGTAGGGATTTGAATAGCATGCACCCGTCGGATTCTACGTCATCAATCATTATGATCTGTGACGAAAACAGAGAATACTTCGGTTAGTGATTTCTTTATATCAAGTTTCTCGGGCAAGGCTAGGAAACGCGTAGGGATTCCGAGTCTTGCCGATGAATTCCTACCGTTTCAGAGCCGAGCCTGAGAAACTTGATATAAAAATACACTAGCATGGTATTCTATATATCAGGCAACGCTTTATGCTACAAAATGAGCAATCATGATATGGTTTTCGTTAAAAAAAACGCCGACATGTTTATGTTGCGTCATCACACTGACGTCATTCGGTAACGCCACGTGACACCGTTTGGTCAATGGAACATGAGTTTCAAATTCGTTGTAACGTGGATATTCGGACCAGGTCAATGCCTCATACGACGTTATGTTACAGTCAGTATTCGACCAATACAAAGTTCGTTACCTGATAACATAGGAGGTATGAATGACGAATTGAACATTAGGACTACTGTCTGTTTCACGAAAGCTGCCCAAATTTTACGGCTATATAAACAATGCAAAAACAAGATTTCTTTTGATAATATTAAATTAAAGGAAAATTTAAGAATGAGCCTTCTTTTTATTTCGTGAAATTTGGTCAAATATTTATTTTATTGCGAAAAAACAATTTCCGCATGTTAAATCCCCATAGACATCTTCACGGAGTGAAGATGTCTATGGCGATTTAACATGGGGAAATTTTTGAATTTTAGAAATACTGGACCGATTTTTAAAATTTCTTAGATCATATCCAAGCTATCTAGTCCGGTTTCGGAGTCAATTTCCAAAATATTTCGTTTTTTGACTCCTCCCACACTTCCTTACCACTTTTTCCCCCATGTTAAATTCCCATAGACAAATCAATTTTTCGTAATAAAATCAATATTTGACCGAATTTCACGAAATAAAAAGAAGGCTCATTCTTAAATTTTCCTTTAAATTAATATTGTCGAAAAAAATATTGTTTTTGCATTGTTTATATGGCCGTAAAATTTGTGCAGCTTTCGTGAAACAGACAGTAGTATGTACGGGGCGCCATGCAGGACAGGTTAATTATGTGTACAAAATTGAGTTTTGTAACACTAAAAATCACAAAATTCAATTCTGTGTCACAAAATTCAATTCTGTGTCACAAAATTCAATTCTGTCAATTCTGTGTCACAAAATTGAATTCTGTGTCACAAAATTGAATTCTGTGTCACAAAATTCAATTTTGTGAAGACAGAATTCATTTTTGTCCACAAAAATTAGTTGCGTATGTCATCTCTACGTTGATTGGTCTTAGTCCATTTTACTAGATGGTGGAGTACACTTGCAGGTTTAAATATTTCAATGCGAAAATATAACCCAATATATCAATATTATACTTCTTTATGGACAGTTATTTTGGTTATATTATGATTACAAATGAGTGGTCACACCATATAAGCATATATACTTTGAAGGAGAAATAAGAAAAATATTCAGAATTTTCCCTCAATTATTGTAAACAGGGTCAAACATAAAGTAGCCGTGATATAGCTAGACCTGAGAGCATGCCTATATATAGAGAATACCAGGCTAGTGTATTTTGATATCAAGTTTATCAGGCAAGGCTAGGAAACGCGTAGGAATTCCCAGGCTTGCCGATGAATTCCTACCGTTTCCGAACCGAGCCTGATAAACTTGATATTAAAATACACTAGCCTGGTATTCTATTTATCAGGTAACGTTTTATGCTCGAAAATGACATTAGATGACGTCGTATTCTAACAGTAGATCTAACCTTGTGAAACAAATGGTATTGGATCTGTGTCTACTAGTTGCGAAGTTACGTGTTCGCAACTTTGTGTCTACATGCATTATTTACAGTATACACCATCTTAGTACATGTATCCATGGTATCTACACAAATACTACAAATGGTTTCCTCAAATGGCCCAATACACACATTCTGTTTATAAACACAGACAGCAGTCAGAACACAGGCCACAGCGCGTGTATTATTGATTTAACTGGGGCAAATGTACCTTGCGATACACACTAAATGACGTCAGTACTCGCGGGAGATCTACATGTACATTAATTATGTGTACAATTATAACGCAAATGAGTTTAAATACGAATGGGTTTGTCATCGTTTGACTGTTTGGAGATAGTTGAAGCAAAATGGCAGAATGAGAAATGAATCATCGGCAGAATGAGAAATAAATCATCGACATTGAATGTGTAGATCGGCGACCGTGACCCATTTCTCCAGTGCAGTTTCTGACCAATGGTAGTCCTTCTTACATGCGTGTGCAGAATTGACAGAATTGAATTTTGTGACACAGAATTGAATTCTGTGACACAAAAGTGAATTTTGTGACACAGAATTGAATTTTGTGGCACAAAAATGAATTTTGTTGACAAAATTGAGCCATGTCCCACTTGGCGCCCCGTAGTATGGCCAATTACAGTGTATATTTTGGTCACTACACTACCGCCTGTGCTAATCTTATCACCATTTGTCAATATCTTTATTTCATAATACTTAAATAGTTTACTTGACGTAAAGCAGCTTGATTGCGACTTGGCATAGCCAATAGGTGTTCAGAAACGTTGATAATCTGGACAAGATTAACGCAGACGGTTTTTTATGTGTCTATTTCCGTTTACGGTAGCGATTGTTCGAGGAATTATATTTTCCTCAAACAGAAACAGACATGTTGCGGTAACCATAAGAACGTCCATATATATATTATTTCTTGAAATACTACACCACTACCTGCATTAATCTTGCGCAGATGTCAACGTCTCTGAACATCAATTTCAACGCGCAAGCAAGCGGTTTGACTAGCTCCCTAGCTCAGGCACAACCAATTAAGCTGCCTGCTTTCAATCTCAATCTTCAAGTATTTTAAAATACAAATGTTGGCAAGATTAGTGGTGGTGTATTAGTCAGTACCTTTATATGCGCGTACTTCGTGTCAGATGCAACAGCGTCCTTGACCTTCGACACGAATATCGATGTGGTTATGATGACCTTTGTTTCCGCTTCAGTGAACACGCGAGCTACATCGTCTGCAACATAATTACATACATGTGACCATTGTTTCAAAATACTATATACGTGTATGAAAGAAACGACCGGCGTTTAATTTGTGGCAGTGTGAAATTTAAATGAAAATATATATTTCGCGATATTCGTCTGTATGCATATATCGGTAAAAGGGGCGTTATATAGTCATAAAAGAAATAAAATATTTGTTTTCTTCAGTGTAAGATCGAATTTTATTTCATCGAGTGGACGAAAAATGTCGGATTTTCACGAGTGGCGAAGCCACGAGTGAAAATCAGACATTTTTCGTCCACGAGATGAAATAAAATCGATCTTACACTGAAGAAAACAAATATCCTCTATTTAGTTGTACACAAGTTGTTTTCCATACGCTTTTGTTTCTTTCGTTTGGGAATCTTTGGTAACAAGTGTTTGCTGTACGAAGGTGTTGCTTCTAGCATAAATGATATACTCTGTCAACGCATCCATGCCGATGTGAGGCTTACAGCTCGAATCATACTTGCTTGCATTTGAGAGAACAAAATAAACGTTACAGAGCAGACTGCATACTATATTTTATTAATTTACTTATTATTTTGGTGTTTAACGACCTGTCAACAACTAAGGTTATTTTAGGCCGAGTTAACTGGGTCGATGCTGATCTTTCACCTGTTGTGCTGGAGGAAAATCCCAAATTCAGAACTGAATATATACAGGAAAATAAATATATTCAGTCCTGAAATGAGAATAACCAGTAGCCGATTTCATCAACATTGCAAAGTATATTTTAGTAGCAAAGTATACTTTGAGGGAGAAATTTTCAATTTTAGGATACATTTATTAATTTTTATTATACTGAATTTATTACATTATCACAGCCATTTTGGCTGTGATAATGTAATAAATTCAGTATAATAATTCTGCATACTTTTAATCATCAAATATATGCAGTAGTTAGTTCTATATGAAATAATGCATTTCAGGAAAAATAAATGATTGCTCCCTCAAAGTATACTTTGTTAGAAAAGTATACTTTGCAATGTTGGTGAAATTGGCTACTGATCTGGTGCCAGGTCCTCACTACATCAGACTCAATTATTCCATAAATATAATAAGATTATTACTAATCTTGCTAATGTTATAACCGGATTCAACTTTTAAGTAGTTAGAAAACAAAAATGTACCTGAGGGTCAAACTATGGATATAGGGATTCCAGCCGTTAAAGCTACCATTCGCATTTTCCTTAACCAACCACATAATAGGTTACATGATAAACGTACATATACCAAGTTGAGATAAAACACAGTAGCAACATCATCTACCTTGTGTATACAGCGGATTGATTGGCTGAAGCACACCGGTGGCAAGTGCAACTCCATATGAGACGACGCCGTAGTCAAGGTGATTGGGTGACATGATGCAGATGACGTCACCCTTTGAAACGCCGATCCCCTGTAGCCCAGCGGCCAGACGCTCGCTTCGGTAAACTACGTCATTGTACGTGTACGACTTCTCTGTAAATCCGTCCACCTGTAACCAAGGCCCGTGGTTAAAATGAGTTGTCTATCGTCTACACATCGTTTTCACATCGTGTTCGTTTTTTAATTAGAAAACGATGTTTTCGTTGGTTTAAACGTGACACGTTTAAACCAACAAAAATATCGTTTTCTAATTAAAACAAACTGAAACAATGTCAAAACCACAGGTACCTGAAATAAAATCGTCTAATTATCTAACATAAATTAACACTTATTATACAAACGATACTGACATGCGCTATTTTTCAATCAACTGTGGTCAAAAGGTAGTTACAATCATTTACCTCCGATATGCGTATCTTCACGAGAGGTATCGTAGCCAGGTAGCAGTTTTGTTTCTAGTCAACATAATGCATTGAAAGAAACGAGATGCGTCTAAGTAGCAAGTAGTTGTTTGTCGGATATTTAAACGACCATATTGTTTTCGTGTACACGAAAAACTAACGATAATCGTTTCTATGCATATCGTTGTACAAAACGATCGTTTTCACTACGTTTTCCATTTGTTTTCATTTGCCAGAAGAGGTGAAATTGGCTGATGGCATGAAGACACAAAGTTGGCCGAAGTGGTGACTCCATATGCCGTATTGGATATAGTAACAAGAGTGCCGAAGGTCACAATATACGCCCGTCGAGGCAAGGCCAGTCAACAAGGGGAGATAACTCATTGACGTGATAAACATATAAACCAAATTTGGTTACGATCGGTCAAGTAGAACTTTATTTATTGCGTGGACAATGATACAGAGTGCGAAAATTAAAAATGGCTGCCAAGGGGAGATAAGTATCGGCACATTTTCAAAATCAATATGCTTCTTTGTCTAGCCGTGATAAACTTGTATACCGAATTTGGTTATGATCGGTCAAGTAGAACGTGGGCAAGGAACCAGAGTGCGAAAATTAACAATAGTTGTCAGAAGACAACGAAGCTCGCCTGTTGGCAGCCTTCACTCAAACTTGGCACGGTTGCATACACAAACATGAATATTATATATAATTGACCTTGGGTTAAGGGGGCGTGCGGTGGACCTTGACATTGGGGTCGGTGGTGCAAGTTGGGTCGTGGGTTTGCTATAGCATAATATAGCATATTAAGATGAATGCATATATGAAATATCAATGCACTCCCTGAAAACAGAAGTAAAACAAAATTTAACCCAACAAGTTTATGAACGCATTAAGTTGGTGATTTTCTACAGCATGATAGCTATTCACACGAGGAATGCATGTATGAATGTGCTAAGTTTGAGACCTTGGGGAAAGGGGTGTGGGTGGGTCATGTATTTGCTGTAGCACAATAGAGGATCATCAGATGAATGCATATCTGAAATATCAAAGCGTTCCCTGTAAAGAAACATAAGTTAAACAACATTTACCCCCAACGTAAAGTTTATGAACATGCTAACATTGTGACCTTGACCTTGGGGTAAGGGTTGGGTGGTGGATTGTGGATTTGCTACAGCATGATAGAGGGTCATCTGAGGAATGCATGTATAAAATACCAAGGTGTTCCATGAAAGAAAACAGATGTTATAAGACATTTACTGTGGGTCATGGATTCGCTATAGCACGATAGAGTTTCATCAGATGAATGAAATATCAAGGCGTTCCATGAAAGGAAAAAGATGTTAAGACATTTACCCCAACTTTAAGTTTATGAATGTGCTATATTTGTGACCTCGACCTTGGGGAAAGGGGTGGGGTGGGTCATGGATTTGCTATAGCACGATAGAGTATCATCAGATGAATCCATGTATGAACTATCAAGGCGTTCCCTGTAAAGTAACAGAAGTTATAAAAAATACATTTAAGTTTATGATGTTGATCTTGGGGAAAGGGGTGGGGGGTGTGGGTCATGGATTTGCTGTAGTACAATAGAGGATCATCTGATGAATGCATGTATGAAATATCAAAGCGTTCCATGTAAAGAAACAGAAGTTACACAACATGTATCCCAACGTCAAGTTTATGAACATGCTAAGTTTGTGACCTTGACCTTGGGGTAAGGGCTGGGTGGTGGGTCGTGGATTTGCTACAGCATGATAGAGGGTCATCTGAGGAATGCATGTATGAAATATCAAGGCGTTCCATGAAAGGAAACAGATGTTATAAGACATTTACCCCAACGTTAAGTTTATGAATATGCTAAGTTTGTGACCTTGACCTTGGGGTAAGGGGTGGGTCATGGATTTTCTATATCACAATAGAGTATCATCAGATGAATGCATGTATGAAATATCAAGGCGTTCCATGAAAGGAAACAGATGTTATATAATACATTTACCCCAACATTATTTTTAAGTCTATGAATGTGCTAAGTTTGTGACCTTGACCTTCGGGAAAGGGGTTGGAGGTGGGTCATGGATTTTCTATAGTACGATAGAGTTTCATCAGATGAATACATGTATGAAATATCAAGGTATTCCCTGTAAATAAACAGAAGTTACACAACATTTACCCCAACGTTAAGTTTATGAATGTGCTAGGTTTGTGACCTTGACCTTGGGGTAAGGGTTGGGTGGTGAGTCGTGGATTTGCTACAGCATGATAGAGGGTCATCTGAGGAATGCATGTATGAAATAGCAAGGCGTTCCATGAAAGGAAACATATGTTATATAAGACATTTACCCCAACGTTAAGTTTATGAATGTGCTAAGTTTGTGACCTTGACCTTGGAGTAAGGGATGGGCGGTGGGTCATGGATTTGTAATATCACGATAGAGTATCATCAGATGAATCCATGTATGAAATATGAAGGCGTTCCCTGTAAATAAACAGAAATCACACAACATTTACCCCAACGTTAAGTTTATGAACATGCTAAGTTTATTACCTTGACCTTGGGTTAGGGTTGGGTGGTGGATGGTGGATTTGCAACAGCATGATAGAGGGTAAGCAGATGAATGCATTTATGAAATATGAAGGCATTCCTGTAAATAAACAGAAGTTACACAACATTTACCCCAACGTTAAGTTTGTGAACATGCTAAGTTTGTGACCTTGACCTTGGGGTAAGGGTTGTGTGGTGGGTCGTGGATGTGCTACAGCATGATAGAGGGTCATCTGAGGAATGAATGTATGAAACATCAAGGTGTTCCATGAAACAGATGTTATAAGAAATTTACCCCAACGTTAAGTTTATGAATGTGCTAAGTTTGTGACCTTGACCTTGGGGTAAGGGTTGGGTGGTGGGTCATGGATTTGCTACAGCATGAGAGAGGGTGATCTGAGGAATGCATGTATGAAATAACAAGGTGTTCCATGAAAGGAAACAGAAGTTAGAAGACATTTACCCAACGTTAAGTTTGTGGACGCCGACGCCGACGCCGACGCCGACGGGGGGGTATGCCTAAGCTATTATGCACTTCGTGCAGGCGAGCTAAAAATGGCTGCCAAGGGGAGATAGGTCATAAGGAAGTTTTGAAAGTCGCTATGCGTCTTCGGATTGCCGATATAAACATGTGTGCCACATTTGGTTACAATCCGTCAAGTGGTACTCTTAGACTAGTTATTGCGTGGCCACCCGCCAGCCGGTACAAGATGAATACATTTTTGAAACGGGCGTATAAAAAGGCACTGTTCACATATATAATTATGGTATATGTATATCTATCACATTTACGCGGCAATTATCTTTGAAATCATATCATGATCAGGTAAATGACGGGTAATTAATATGGCTAAACGTGGACCTAGACAGGTCACCAAGTCATTTAATTAATCATAAACCTTGCCCCGTAGCCAAAATGACAAAATACGTGTAGAGTTGAAATTATGTATACAAATATTGGAACACATGTAATGTCGCCACCAGGCACTTAAAATGTAACCTTACAACCTGAACAATTATGTTACACTGTCAATATAATAGCTTAGATTTTAAATACCTAGTACATGTACATGCAACATGACCAACAATACACGACGGTGGCAGTGGCCTATATATATTGATACATTATAGGAATGAATGGCATTTTTGTGGAATTTATAGGGGTATAAACTTGGAAAAGTCGCGGGAATACTGGACGAAGGCCGGAAGGCCTCGTCCAGTATTCCCGCGACTTTTCCAAGTTTATATCCCCGATAAATTCCACAAAAAGGCGGTTCATTCCTTATAATTCCAGCATTTGAAATACATTCATCAAGAAAATGTGTTATTTTCAGTTTTCTTAAGAATTATTTTAACTGCGTCTCACGGTTACGGAAATTAGTTCGGCGTGGGAGTTTCCTGGGATATACATTTTGGACAGACTTGCTACGGGCCAATCAAATGTTAGGGAATTGTGTAAATATTTTTGTGCTGGAATTATTGGTGTTTAACGGCCAGGACCCGGTTGCTCAAAGCTTCTGTTAGCTTAACAGACTGTTAAATCCTTAAGCTAACAGAGGTTTTGAGCAACTAGGCCCTGATAACAACTATGGTCATTTGAAACCGGGCCAACGGGTTCAATCCCGCAGTTAACCCGCTGCATTGGGGGCGGGGGCGGGGGTGGGGGCATCCCAGAATCGGACGCAATACTTACATCGAAAAAATATATATTAAGAATTAGAATAACGGGACCGGGTGCCAGGTCCATACCACACCAAAGTCACTTGGCCCCTTCGCTTAAAATTAATATCATACGGAATGATCGCATTACTCTTATAAGGGGTATAACCAGATTCAACTCACATACAATTATATCCAAAGACGTACCCGAGAGCAAAATCAGGTATCGAGTCGGGGTTCCGGTAAGGATGAATCCCGATCGTTAAATGAATCATCGCAAGCTCCTAACCACACAACCACCACATGTCTAGATAGAAAACCCAGGTTGGTGGATTTTGATATATACTGAGCAAAACTAGAAACGTCCCTCCATGTTTAAGGAAAGATTCATCAAAAACCAAAAGGGTTACTTTTAAAAATCAAAATGGAAAAACAAGTTCATTCATTTCTGTATCAAAGCCAATAAATTGCATTTTGATATCTTGTTAAATATTCGAGAGATAACCGGCCAAGGGCGGTAGGGGTCAAAATCAAAAATCACAAAAACTCAGAAATGTGTTACTTAACATTGTCAATCTGATGGTTAGCTCGTGCTTTGCGGCCCAGCTCATCCCATATGTGCTCAATGGGATTGAGATCCGGGGAGACCGCGGGCCATGGCATGACGTCGACGTTGTTTTGCTGTAAGTATTAAGTGGTGACCCTGGCTACGTGAGGGCGGGCATTGTCGTGCATCAATGTCACACCAGGACCATGCTGACGGATAAATGGTAAGGCATGTGCATTTAGCACATCTCCAACATAACGTTGTGCATTGATGTTGCCCTGTACAACAACCAAATCTGTCTTCCGGTTTCCCATGATCCCACCCCAGACCATTACGCTCCCTCCCCCAAACCTGTTCTTCTCAACAATGCAACAATCGGTGAATCTTTAATTTTTACGCCTGTATACCCGTAATCTTCCGTCAGCATGACTAACTGTGAACCGAGATTCATCGGTGAACAAAACTCGGTTCCAGTCAGCCCTTCTCCAGTTCAGATGACGTCGCGCCCATAACAGTCTGGCAGCACGGTGACGTTTGGGTCATTATCTGACCAGTGTACGGGCGGCGTGCCCGGATTGGTTGGGCGTTACGACGTAACCGGTTGCGAATGGTCTGCCCTGAGACACCGTATCGCCTAGCAGTGACTGTGGCTGCCAATCGACGTTGACGTAAGTGCGTCAACGTAATGTAACGATCGGCTCTAGCCGTCGTTACACGAGGCCTACCAGGTCGCTGCCGGTCGTGAACAGCCCCAGTCTGCTGGTACCGGGCTGCAAGACGACCAATCGTCTTCCGACAGCAACCAAACCGAGGCGCGACCGCCCTGGCGGCCATCCCACCCGCAAGCATCCCAATTGCCTGATTTCGCTCGTTTTCGGAAAGCCGTGGCATATCGAAAACAGTGAAAAATTAAAAAAGTTTTTTAATTTTCCGAATAGCCCCTATCGCATGAATGGTACGACATGAACTGAATCACCTTATTGATGACAAGTATAGCGTGCACGTGCAAAAAGTGGAAATCAACGTTCCGGTCACTGGCCGCTATGTAAACCGTGTGTATCGGCTAAACTCTACACGATCGTATTCTGAACATCGCCACAGTTTAAAATACATGTACTTTGAACATGTGGTACATACATAGACAGAGCTACACCGGCTATAAAACAGGGACGTTTCTAGTTTTGTTGAGTATATATTATGTTCATCACGCGAGGATAGGAAATGCTTAGCCGAGATAATTTCGACTAGAATGGATGTACATTGTATTTTACTCCTTCGTCTGTCTTTTATATATTTCTGTATATTTTCGTTATCCTAATATGTGGCTGTGACTGGCGAATTGTGGCTTATGGGTTTTCAGACCAGTGTAGATCCAGATCAGCATGTACATCCGCACAGTCTGATCAGGATCTGCATTGTTAAGCATTTCATCAATGAAGCACCCGGCATGGTTCTACCCAGAGATATAGATCGTTATCAGGCTAAAGGACAGTGTTATTTCATCAAGAGCTACACTGGTCACAAATCTCATAAGCCGTATTTGTTACAGTCACAGCCATATATCAGAATACGGAAAATATAAAAGTCAGGCCCGTACGCAGAGGGGGTGCGACGGGTGCGTTAGCACACACCTTAACCATTTCAACACCACAGCTTGGATCTGGATCTAGACTTTTTTGCCAATACCACTTATACACACCTGTATAAGTCGTATTGGCAAAAACGTGTAGATCCAGATGAGCCGGCTCGTAACGAGCCGTCTCATCAGGATCTGCACATTTTGCATGTAATTTTCATAATTTTGAGAACAAAAACACCCCATGTTCATAAATGGACTGGTCTGAAAATCTGATGATTGGATTGGTTGCAAAAGGTCATTTAAAGGTCATACAAAAGTCACCGTAACCCCATCTCGCCCTGCTATCATACAAGGTTCTGCCACACATAATTGGTCGCATTTAAAGTACGAAATATGTTCCTCTTATATATCGCTATAAAAATAGATTCGTTTTAACAATATTACGGGTCGCCTGTTTTGGGTTCAAGGTCATATTCAAGATAATTTTCCCAAAAATAGTAAATAATTGCCTCTATCACGCCATAATGAACAGTTGTAATGATCATGGTGGCTATAATAAGGTGTTGCATAGTCCTGGATAAATTGATGAACTTTTCAGAGCGATTTAGGTTTCATTTTATACTCTAAGGGTCAAGGTCAATGTCATTTTGGATCCCCAAAATACACACAAAACCTTGAGAATGCCTTATATTCGGCACACACGATCCGATTTGAACGAATTTGGTAATTATCTTATTTGTTTCCATTGTGCCATATCGATTAATGAATGTCTCGGAGTGATGGGGGTTAAATTTATAGTACGAGGGTCAAGGTCAATGTCATGTTTGACCTCCAATAATACGCATAATACATTGAAAATGCTATATCTAATGCACAAATGGTCAGGTTTTAATGTTTGTTTGTTTGTTTATTGGTGTTTAACGGCCTATCAACAGCTAAGGTCATGTAAGGTCATATAAGATTACTCTTATAAGGGGTATAACCAGATTCAACTGTCACATACAAAATGCCAAAGACGTATGTGAGGGCCAAACCAGGTCTCCAGTCGGGATTCCGGTAAGGATGAACCCCGATCGTTAAATTACCCATCGCATGCTCCCACCTGCCACCCACCAGGTTTTAATGAGTCTGACGTTGTATCTAATGGGTTTTCATGGTCCTGATTAAATGAATGAATTTTCCAGAGCGAATGTGGATCAACAGTATACTTTAAAGGTCATGTCAAGGTCATTGAACTTCATACATGAAGTCGAAAAAGTGTCAACATTAGTTTTCATTTTAATGTTCGGTACAAAACGTGTACATTGTTTTGCATATAATAACACAGTGCGCCTTAATGAATACTAGGATTGCACTGTGAGAATGTCAATACTATTGATCATCAAAAATGGAATAAAATTTAACCTTTATTGACAATTGTCTCTAGTTCAGTGGGTATGGTAGACAATGTATGTTTTTTCGATTTGTCATCGGAATATTTTCCTACGCGACATGTATATTTGTATGTGTCGTTCCTATTATATTTAAAACTTATAATAAACTAGGGAATTGTACTGATCGACTATGAACTGAAACATATACTAGCGCATCTCCGACATCTTTCGATCTGTGTGGCATTTGTTTCCATTTATCATTTGTGTTCTCGCCAAATTTTATCCTACTTTTTGGGAGCGTATACCGCTAGTCATAGAGTGCACATGTGTGCGTGTTGAAGACTTCGATTACCACTATACGTTAGCTATGCTTGGCATATTAATTGCATTCATCGTTAGTTCCGGGCTCTTCGACTCTCCTTTGGGCATCAATTACTATTTTTCAATATCCGGGTTATATGTCACCAGTATGAAGAAATAAGTATAATTCAGTAAGTCTAATCGTCATCACTATCTGACTCGATATCAGGTACTGTTGGATGACAGTCTGTGTGGTTCTAATATGTGTTTTCGTTTAGACTACATTTGCAAAGTTCTGTACACACAATACTAGCTTTACGGCATGTACACCTTGCTGTCAAACACTGACGTATTTGACAACTACAACGTACAAGTCCTAGTAATGCTTTTGGAACGAGCTCCATTGTAGTAACAACGGGTACATACGTGTCATTTTGCACCATCCATCCGAATTCAGTTGGTGTGGGGTAATTTGGTTTAGCATCATCGGAGTGAGCCCATACCAGTGACTGATATGCAACGCGGAGGGTGTGCTGGAGCAGCGCGCCTCTTGTGGGTGGAAGCCTATCAGATTCCGCCTGTGACATTTTAAATAATTCCCATCGGAAATCGGCTAACTCTGTGGCATGAGAACCTTTCTACTTATACATGGCACAGACGAATTCTTCTAGCGCGTTTACAGTGTCGACATCTACTTTGTCCGATTTGCCAAGCTCTGCAAATGCGTTTGTAATGCGAGCTGGCTGTTTCTGCAAGGTGTTCCAGCATGTGACTTTGCCTTTGACTTGATGAAACCGCCCACACGTGTCGCACCCGGTGAATGCGTGAACCCCGGGCAGAGCAGCAGCTATAGCTGGACCGATGGCACGGTACACAGGCAGCAGAGGAATGGTCGTTCGCGTTGCTCCCACACCGGTTTCAATTCTGGGATGTTTTCCCAACATCTTCGATCGCGAAACAGCTAATACGAACACATCCGTATCAGGAGACACTATGTCAATATCACACCCTCGTTTTACAGCGTCCAGAGCATGTAATATCAAGATAATATCGGCTTCTTCATGGGTCGATGATAGATGCTCTACATCAAGTTTGTTTGATTGGGCACCTTGGCTGGTTGACACAACTACTGGGGATAAGGATTCTTTACAACTGTCCAGAAGCTTATCCGCAAGATAAAGTGTCAGACCATGCTTTGTCTTTGTATTCGACATGAACTTAACAAATGATGACCGTATTGGTGTTACATCTTTGCACACATGAAATTGTTCTCGTTCTCCCTTGCTGCGCCTATCTCTGGTAGTTGTCTTCAATGATTTGTCTACATCATAATGGTCAAATATAATGTGTGCTTCATGATACTGTTTTATCATATGATTTGTGCGGTTCACAAATTCTTTTGCAAACTGTTCGCATGTCTTGACTGGTTTAGCGCTCAGTTCATTTACCACTGCCATAGCATCAATCAGTACAGCACGACCGTTTCTCGCATCATTACAAGCCTCCTCCGAGTTCTGATCTGGAGGGTCGGATGTGCTGTTTATTTTGTGCATGAGCTGTGACTTGTCTGTACATGGTAGCTACGGGGCGCCATGCAGGGCAGGTTAATTATGTGTACAAAATTGAGTTTTGTAACACTAAAAATCACAAAATTCAATTCTGTGTCACAAAATTCAATTCTGTCAATTCTGTGTCACAAAATTCAATTCTGTGTCACAAAATTCAATTCTGCATACGTTTCGTATACAAAATTCATTTTGTTATAAAGGATTCAATTTTGTAAGACAGAATTGAGTTTTGTGAAGAAAATTCAGTTTTGTGGGACAGAATTCATTTTTGTCCACAAAAATTAGTTTGCGTAGGATAGTCTATGTCATCTCTACGTTGATTGGTTGAGATCGGTCTTAGTCCATTTTACTAGATGGTGGAGTAAACTTGCAGGTTTAAATTTTTCAATGCGAAAATATAACACCATATATCAATATTATACTTCTTTATGGACAGTTATTTTGGTTATATTATGATTACAAATGAGTGGTCACACCATATAAGCATATATACTTTGAAGGAGAAATAAGAAAAATATTCAGAATTTTCCCTCATTTATGTAAACAGGGTCAAACATAAAGTAGCCGGGACATAGCTAGACCTGAGAGCATGCCCATATATAGAGAATACCAGGCTAGTGTATTTTGATATCAAGTTTATCAGGCAAGGCTAGGAAACGCGTAGGAATTCCGAGGCTTGCCGAGGAATTCCTACCGTTTCCGAGCCGAGCCTGATAAACTTGATATTAAAATACACTAGCCTGGTATTCTATTTATCAGGTAACGTTTTATGCTCGACAATGACATTATATGACGTCGTATTCTAACAGTAGATCTAACCTTGTGAACAAATGGTATTGGATCTGTGTCTACTAGTTGCGAAGTTACGTGTTCGCAACTATGTGTCTACATGCATTGTTTACAGTATACACCATCTTAGTATCCATGGTATCTACACAAATACTACAAATGGTTTCCTCAAATGGCCCAATACACACATTCTGTTTATAAACACAGACAGCAGTCAGAACACAGGCCACAGTGCGTGTATTATTGATTTAACTGGGGCAGATGTATAAATGACAGACGATAATAAGTTGCTGGAGGTCAATCGATGAGTCCAAATATAGGTAGACCACGTGTATTATCATATCCTAGCCTCGTGCTCGTGCATAATAGCTACATGATAAAGTGCACATGCATGCATGTCAATATAATAATGTATCTTGGTGCGCAAACTAGACATGTAGTGTGGCTCAGTGGTAATGAAGCGGGAGAATATCCGTTTGCAGAACTTTTATTCATTTTATTTGGTCGAGAGTTCGAACCTCACAAACTCATTACTTTTGCCGATATAATTCTGTTCTTTTTATGACTTATTGCTGGAGAAGGGAATAAGTGGAACGGCGATGTGACATGATCGGCGAGAACATACTCTTCAAGTATACAGATATGAAATGTGCATTCAGTTATTAGCTTTCTTCAAAGTGAGACCAACGTTCTACATGTAATCTCATGCTTTGTTAAATGAATGCAATTTGTATGAGGAACACGTACGCATAAAAAATAAATATATAATAAAATATAAAGAAATCAAAATATATGTGTATATACATGTATGTATGCAAAACTAAGATTCGAACTCACTACCTACGGCATTGATATCCGCCACTCTAACCCCTCGACTACATAAGACTTGATGAGTAATCTCAAAATCAATATTGAAAAGGAATACTGGCATGGGTATATTTACCTGTCTCACCTATTATGTGGTTTGTTTATGACCGGATTGTTTGTAAACAAGTAGCAAGTTATCGTCTGCGGACTATACCTTGCGATACACACTAAATGACGTCAGTACTCGCGGGAGATCTACATGTACATGAATTATGTGTACAATTATAACGCAAATGAGTTTAAATACGAATGGGTTTGTCAACGTTTGACTGTTTGGAGATAGTTGAAGCAAAATGGCAGAATGAGAAATGAATCATCGGCAGAATGAGAAATGAATCATCGACATTGAATGTGTAGATCGGCGACCGTGACCCATTTCTCCAGTGCAGTTTCTGACCAATGGTAGTCCTTCTTACATGCGTGTGCAGAATTGACAGAATTGAATTTTGTGACACAGAATTGAATTTTGTGGCACAAAAGTGAATTTTGTGACACAGAATTGAATTTTGTGACACAGAATTGAATTCTGTGGCACAAGACACATAATTGAATTCTGTGGCACAAAAGTGAATTTTGTGACACAGAATTGAATTTTGTGGCACAAAAATGAATTTTGTTGACAAAATTGAGCCATGTCCCACTTGGCGCCCCGTAGTAGCAGGCTTTGCTGATTTGTCCGTACTTTTCCAGTGTTTCAGTTTCATTTTTGTCATTCTGTCCCAAAGATTTCTGGAGCCTTTTATGCGTTCTCGAACAAACTCCGAATATGCTTCTTCACCAGTTCTGGGCCTCCCAGGGTGTCCGGTTTAGAGAGGTTTCACTATACTAACAATGTCATGTTTTATAGCCAACAGTAGTGTTTTTGTGGGTGGGGTAGAAGCACTTGATTAACATTTCTTCGTCATAAATCAGTGAAATAACTTCAAGTGATGAATGGCATTTTTGTTCAATGTCGAAACGTATGGATTTTTTTATTATTAATTAGTTCCCACGAAATAACAATTCGTTCCCTCAAGTTAACAATTCATTCTCTCTAATTAACAATTAGTTTCCACGATATAACAATTTGTTCCTGGAATTAACAATTCGTTCCCACGATATAACAATTCGTTCCCACGATATAACAATTCGTTCCCTAAATTTAACAATTCGTTCCCTAAATTTAACAATTCGTTCGCTCAATTTAACAATTCGTTCCCACGATATAACAATTCGTTCCCACGATATAACAATTCGTTCCCACGAATTAACAATTCGTTCCCGTGGGAACGAATTGTTCTTTCTTGGATGGGAACGAATTGGTTAAATTAGACGGGGAACGAATTGGTTTTATTATTTCGTGGGAACGAATTGTTAAAAATTGAGGGAACGAATTGTTTTAATTAATTTCGTTGGGGAACGAACAGTTAATTCGTGGGAACGAATTAATAAACAAGAGGGCCATGATGGCCCTAATTCGCACACCTGGCTCCATGAACACCAGAGGAGAATGTGACATTGAGTTCATATGTGCTATTTTTAGATGGCGGTCATCTTGGATTAAGCGATGACTCATTTTACCAAATCTGAAAATGCTTCACCCAAGGATCTTAACTTACTATGAAGTTTGGCCAGCATCGGCTATGTGGTTCTTGAGAAAAAGACGTTCAAAATCTAGAATAAATGGACCTTTTGGAGGCCATCCTGGATGACATAATCATCCGATTCCGACAAATATTGCACCAGAGCAATCGCCTCATCGATACGTTCAATTTGATATACGACATGAGCATATTTGGTCAAAAATAAAATTTGACCCCACGGGCCACGCCCATTTTTGACCCCGGTGTCACCATTTTAACACATTTGAAAGAGCATTCTACGTCGATCATTCCTAACAAGTTTCGTCGAAATCCGGCTGGCGGTTCATGAGAAGAAGATATTTTAAGACTTTATGCTATTTTTAGACGGCGGCCATCTTGGATTAGCGATGACCTCTATTTTTACAAATCTGAAAAAGATTTTCCCATGCACCATAACTTGCAAGTTTGGCTACCATGGGCCAAGCGGTTCATGTGAAGAAGAATTTTGAAATCTCTAATAAAAGAACGACCTTTTGACCTTTCGGCG
This sequence comes from Conchocele bisecta, assembly GCA_029237695.1. NCBI lineage: Eukaryota > Metazoa > Mollusca > Bivalvia > Lucinida > Thyasiridae > Conchocele > Conchocele bisecta. Next base: position 6,246,448 of record CM055281.1, read on the forward strand.
GCCATCTTGGATGACATAACCATCCGATTTCGACAAAAGAATGCACCAAAGTGATCGCCTCGTTGCCTTCAATTTGATATATGACATGACCATATTCGGTCAAAAATAAAATATTACCCCAATTTGACCCCACGGGCCACGCCCATTTTTGACCCTGGGGTCACCATTTTAACAAGTTAGAAAGAACATTCTACATCGATCATTTCTACCAAATTTTGTCGAAATCTGGTTGGGAAGAGAAGAAGATTTTTGAAGAATTTGTGCTATTTTCAGACGGCGGCCATCTTGGATTACGTAATGACGTCAGTTTAACAATTATGTAATCCTCCTATATAAGGACCATGATCATGAAGTTTGGTGACTATAGGCCCAATGGTTACCGAGGACAAGACGTTTGAAAATGTTCACGGACGACGAAGACGGACGACGGACGACGACGGACGATGGACACATTGCGGTAACAATAGCTCACATGAGCTTCGCTCAGGTGAGTTAAACAAAGAATTCTACGTCCCCTGCGGGGCTCCGTAAAAATATGCAGGGCGTTGATGTTCATATTGAGAGAAACGTTTACAATATGAGACGAAAATGGTATCATAAATAAACTCACCTAATGCGGGGTGTATTAACAACATTCTTAGGTCACTCTCCACGAAGTAGAAAGCAAACAAATAACGCTTCAAACGCAAATTTGAAAATAATACTTTGTGATAGCTCTAATGTAATGCAATGTAATGTAAATTAGAGTTATGTACTCAGAACGAACGTGATACTAATAAATAAACTGAGAAATATTGTTTACCATGGTAAATGGGCACATCTTTGATAAACGACTTACCAACGCCACTTTGTCGCCAAATTGCTTCATTCTGTCAAGCATCCATCGTCCAAAATTCATCTGAGGGATATCAGCAAGCTCCATCTTTTTCGACATTATAGCGTCTCTGAATAATAGTTAATAGTTACTGTTCATAAGGTGATTTCCTGCAAGTAGTGTGCATATGCATGAAGTGGTATTTTAACACAGTGATGTGGCGTAGTGGTGCGGAGTTACTGGCGACAGTATTGTGTTACAATTCCCTTCATGAACGATAGTTCGTTTGTGGCCGAGTGGCTGGCGAAATGTAGCATATGATAGTTGTGACCAGTGGAGCTTCTGATCAAATAACACATCCGTGTAGCTTGAAAACGATCTACTTGACGTATGACGGGTGGTTCAATAATGGAATTGCGAATAGTGCACATCCTGACCAGACCGTGCGAAAGCACAGGCTGATCTGGATCTACACTGATCGTAAAACCCTTAAGCCCGATCTCTCGAGTCACAGCCGTATATAGAGTGTGACCTTTCGCTTGACCAATCAGATTAAGCATTGCTGTATGCATATTAGGTGGCGCGGTGACCTCATTTATTTCCTGGAAATGGGCTATATATACATGTATTCCACGTATATTACTGAACTCGGAACTGGTCTTACAGGTATTGTGTGTTTAACCCTTTCCCTGATAGAGACGACTTTTCACGCCTCTGCAGAAGATGTCTTTCGAAAATATTGTGGGAAAAGGAGAAATTGCTTGTAATAAGCAATTTCTCCTTTTCCCACAATGTTTTCTACTCTATCAGATAATTTAACAATCATTTGACCCAGCATTTGATTCTTTTATTCAGATGTTTTAGATTTGGATGAGTCGAAATATCGCAAAACAGGGAAAGGGTTAAAGAGACCGGTCCGTTTGGCATTGTATTTGCATCATTATCTTCGACTGTATTATCATGGTTGAATACGTGTATGTAGACATATGGATAATATTGGATTTACACTCACAAAATAATCGTGGTGCATATAGTCGCCGCTCCGTCCGTCCGTCTGTCTGCCCACGTGTCTGTCTGATCGTGAACGTTCAGGTACCTATATCTGCAACTGTACGTCGGATTGGCTCGAAATGTCATATGTGTATTAGTCAGTTTCCACTGTTTCATTCTGTGGCCCACTCATGCGGCTCGTGTGCCCTTGATCGAGGTAAATAGTTTAGACGTTTGCGTATAGTTTCTGTCAAAATGTGCGTTGAAATTGTCGGGTAGCAACTACATTGTTGGATTGGCGTTAATAATAAGTGAGCAAACTTACTACAACTTGAACACGCTTTATTTCAGGCAAAACTGTCCTTGTTGTTCATTATGTCATGCATGCACAGTAAAACATTATCATATATTTGAACTTTTGAGTAAACCAGTGCATGTAAAACGCCGCTGACTCATTAAAACAACAAACATAAAAATACTGCACATACTTAAAGGGATACTTCTACTTTTTATGTCAAATTAGTTGAAACAATATTTATTTCAGTTGGAGTTTAAACTCAGCACTGGAACATATAAATATAAAACACGCAGCTGTGGCTGGAGAAATGGGGCCTCTGGGAGTTGTGACCAGTGTAGCTCCGGATCAAATAACACACGCATGTAGCCTGATACAAATTTATATTCCCTCTTAGAAGCATGACGGGTGCTTCATTTACGGAATGGTGAACAATGCAGATCCTGATCAGACTGTGCGGATGCACATGCTGATCTGGATATACACTGGTCACAGAACACATATGCCCCATTTCTCTAGTCACAGCCAGAAACGTACGAAGCAGGCTTCGAACAATGGTCAACTATATTATGAATTCATGCATTTGTTCTCAATAAAAAGTAGTTCGTATATGAAACTGCTCGGTCATGAGATGCATGTTTGAATTAACAATCCTGTTTCATGACGTCATTAGTCACCAATTATGCGAAAATTAATCCCGACACATATATGTGAAATGTCACAATGGTCTGGCAAACGTTTTATAACGATCAGAAAATACATGACCAAAACTTAGGCATGATAGCATAGCTGTTGTCTGTGAAAGAAAGAATAGCAGGCAAGTGTCTATTTATATCAAGTTTATGAGGAAAGGCTAGGAAACGAGTAGGAATTATGAGGCTCGCCGAGGAATTCCTACCGTTTTCGAGCCTAGCCCGATACTAGTAAACGTGATATCAAGACACCAGCATGGTAATCATGGTATTTATCAGGTAACGTCTTAGGCTACAAAATGGTGGTTTTCATTGAAAATAACGCGGACTTGTTTCCGTGACGTCATTACATTGAAGTGATTCGGTAACGTCATGTGAAGCCGTTCGACCAATAAAACTGGTCACTTTTCAATTTGCTGTAACCCGGATATACGTATCAAGTCAATGCCTGATACATTATGTTATATCAGTCAGTGCGTTTCCGGCCAATACTCGTTATCTGATAACATGATTTGTTTTTCTATCTTGTTCCCACGACATAGCGTTCCCATGATATACATTCAGGGTCTCGTTACACCGAGTTGGCTATCTCGTTGCCACGACAAAGCATCTCGTTCCCACGAGATAGTATCTCGTTACCACGAGACATGATCTCGTTCCCATGACATAGTCAGCCAATCAAAAGGTAGCAGCAATGTCATTCAAGATGCTGGAGTAATATCTGCTATTCTATTGGTTGATTATGTCGCTTGAACGAGATACTATGATATTCCCGAAAGTGGGGGCCGCTTTTGTCCCATAGTAACGAACAGACGTGTGGACGTGCAATAGTCTATCTCACGGAATGTGTTGAACGTCTAATTCCCGCCACTGAAATTGTGTCGCTGTCTAATTCCCACCGTGTGGACCGCCGAGCAGGGAAGACATTGATAGATTGATATATTCATACTGAAATCGCACCTTACAAGAACTACACAACCGCTTGCGTTAATCTTGCCCAGATGTCAACGCAATATAAACTCGCCAACAAGTAGTTTGAATGGCTGTGCCTGAGCTGTTGCACAGCTCAGGCACAACCAATCAAGCTGCCTGCTTTCAAGCACAATATTCAATCTTTTTGAAAGCAAATGAAAGACAAATATTGGCAAGAGTAGCGCAGGCGACTGTGTAATCCACCAGGCGATGTTGTACAGAGACGATTTGTTGACGTTTCCCAAACGAAACAAGCGAAAACGAAGTGAAAACGAGTGTGTTTCCCAAACGAAACAAGCGAAAACGATCGCTTTGTACAACGATATGCATACAAACGAATATCGTTAGCCTGAGGGTCTTCGTTCCAGACGCGGAAATGATAGTTTTGTTTGAATATCCGTCTCCCAACTACATGTATTTAAACGCCTGTCGATTCTTTCAACGCATGTCGTGTCGTTTTTGTCAACACATGTCGTGTCGTTTACACATGTTTTCGTTTTTTAATTAGAAAACAATGTTTTCGCTGGTTTAAACGTGACATGTTTAAATCAACGAGACATCGTTTCAAATTCAAAAGGAAACGACAACGATGTGAACACGATGTATAAACGATCGGCAATCGTTCGTTTGTGGAACCGTGAACAAATCCGGGCTGTACGGAATGAGCAAAACAATAGACACTTTGCACTTTTACAGAATATACACAAAACAACATAATTACATTTTTTAACTTGTAACATGGACCATCAATTCAATTCAATTTAAGCACAATTTGCTTCTCGCCAGAATACATTGTCATTGACGGTGCGAGAAGAATCATCAAGCATATTGGTTTGAGTTGAACACATTTAATTGACAATATTATACATACCCTTTCAATTAATTCTATTCCGATGTGTCCGTGGAAATCACAATATGAAGGCCAGTTTTTATGCAAATTGTCCCTACAATTTATTTGCTTACCCAGCGATTGTCATATCAGTTACCTAAAATTACTATTACACATACAAGTACTGACCGACTTATGAAGAGAAAAAAACGACCACGTATATGTACGTATACAAGTATTTTGTGTATGAGCCGGCGATAAACGGATCGTTGTTTGATTTGAAGATTTTACGCAGCAACGGTTAAAGGTGTTGTGTCTACGGAGCCCCGCAGGGGACATGGATTTTTTTGTAATTCGTTCCCACGAAATAAAAATTCGTTCCCACTATATAACAATTCGTTCAGACGAATTAACAATTCGTTCTCTCGAAATGAAAATTCGTTCCCTCAATGTAACAATTCGCTCTCTCGAATTAACAATTCGTTCCCATGATATAACAATACGTTCCCACGTAATAACAATTTGTTCCCCAGGGAACGAATTGTTAATTCTTGGGAACGAATTTTTAATTCGTGGGAACGAATTCTTAAATTGAGGGAACGAATTGTTATTTCGTGGGAACGAATTGTTATTTCGTGAGAACGAATTAATAAATAAAAAAAGAATTCTACGTCCCCAGCGGGGCTCCGTATGTGTCTGACTTTTGGGTCGCGACAAATGACCTTAACGTAATGGGTGACCGACCATAAGTATACTGTAATCCACGGTGTATGATCACGTGGTACGAACAACAACAACAAGTACCGATTCAAAATACGTATTCTTTTATAGTGTCCTTATTACCGGATTTTGATAAAATATATGGCACATCAAACGCGTCTTGTTAAGCTGCATTTGGTGGTCTCTGTATTTTCGCCTAAACTTCTGTTGTTTTTGCGAAGAATCGATTCTTCGCAAAAACGACATAAGTCTGTGCCAAACTGCATAGACCACCAAATGCAGCATATGAAGACACGTTTGCTACGCCATATTTCATAAAGATCCGTTAAGGAAAATATCAGTTCAGTTCTTAACTAAACGCTGCAATGCTACCTAGCCTGCTATAATCATATACGTTGGAAGTATTGGTTATATATATATATATATATTACATTACTGTCCGTCCGTCTTTTAAATAAATGTATATGATATTAGTCAATAATTATAACTTGTGTACATCCAGAAAGGTCAGATGTTTAGTACACAATGTGTTAATCGAGTTGATCTGTATGACACATCTACTGTTTGTGTTGGTAATATATGTCTGCACAAAACACGATTGCTACCATTGTTGGGTTTAATGTTTAAAATGTGTGTAAAGCCGATGAGTTTTCACAAGTACGTTATGTACGTAAATATATGTAGGTTATGGTGTTTATATGGAGACCGAACCACACATTCGGATATTAATAGTTTGCCGAAAGAATATTTCATACAAATTTCATGAAATCAGTATGTGCTATATCTGCATACACAATGGTCTGGTTATTTAACGTGTTTATGCAATAGTGTTAATTATACTCTGCAGTTATTATTAGTAATTCAATTAAGTACTAATTTGTATACTCCTATCACAGGCACATCCTGGCTTAACGGAAATTGCTTGTTCAGCCAATACATTGTATTACTAGTATGCGGTCGAAACAACAATGCAGCAGGCAGCAACTATAGTCTGTTTCACGAAACCTGCCCAAATTGAATGGCCATATAAACAATTCAAAAACCATATTTTTTTCGATAATATTAAATTAAAGGAAAATTTAAGAATGATCCTTCTTTTTATTTCGTGAAATTTGGTCAAATATTGATTTTATTGCAAAAACAAAATTTCCCCGTGTTAAATCCCCATAGACATGGGGACATGGGGATTTAACATGGGGACATGTTTTAGAATTTCAGAAATACTGGACCGATTTTTAAAAATTTAACTTTTGTTTTCTTAGTTAGATCATATCCAAGCTATCTAGTCATGTTTTGGAGTCAATTTCCAATTTTTTTCGTTTGTTGACTCCTCCCACACTTCCTTACCACTTTTCCCCCATGTTAAATTCCCATAGACAAATCAATTTTTCGTAATAAAATCAATATTTGACCGAATTTCACGAAATAAAAAGAAGGTTCATTCTTAAATTTTCCTTTAATTTAATATTATCGAAAATAATGTTGTTTTTGAATTGTCTATATAGCCGTACAATTTGGGCAGCTTTCGTGAAACAGACAGTAGGTGTATGCGTTGTATGATATTTATGTTATAGACGGAAGTACAGAAATAAACAAAGGAACGAAAAATACTGTCTGTTTCACCTTTTGGACAATTTTAGGCCATCAAACACATTAAATCTAAAAAATATTTAAAAGTAAGTACTTTTTCATCAATAACAAAAAAGTCAACCTCCCAAAAATAAATTATTGATTTGATTGCGAAAAAACGTATTTTAGCTGTACATGGTCCCCACACACACATATAATCTCAGGCAATCAGCTAGAAATATAACGTGAACCGCGCAGTATACATTGTTTTGGTAATCGTGTTCGGCGGGAGCCGTGGGTATCTTGACATCGTATGTAACTCTTACTTGCTTTGCCGTCATGTATCCCTGAGGTCAGTACTCAGAATAAAGTTAACAATGAATAAGGACACACTATTAAATGGATGAAGTGATATATAATGTTCACTACAGAGTTAAAGAGCTATGTCAGACGCATACACCTATGATATGCATAGACTCTATGCTACATGTTTACGTACACAAAGTGGTACAGTGCAACCTCTCTACAACAGCCACCCATGGGAAGAGGCAAAAGTGGCTGTTATAGAGAGGTGGCTGAGGTTAATGCTGAATACAATTTTATCGTCTGATGTTTATTTATTTTCTTCAATAATTCTCAATAAAAACATGTTTTGACAGCATTTTAGAATCATTTCCAATGGAAATGATTCTAAAATGCTGTCAAAACATGTTTTTGTTGAGAAAGAATGCAAAATCAACATCAAACGACAATGTTCATGCTCAGCAGTGTAAGGGTTAGATATAGAGGAAATCATCCATTTGGGATATAAAATAGCGGCTGTTACAGAGAGGTGGCTGTTGTAGAGAGGTGGCCGTTCGGGGAGGTTCGACTGTAATAACAAAACATGGTACAACAGTTATGTAATGTTGACACTTCTACTTTTCGTTTAGTCTCATTTGCAAGGTGCATGATCACATGGTTACAACAACAACAACGTCGAACCACTCCAAAGTAAGTATTATTTTATATTTTCCTTAATATGCAACGGATTTTGATGAAATATGGCACAGCAAACGCGTCTTCATGAGCTGCATTTGGTGGTCCAGTGAGTTCGGCACATACTTGTGTCATTTTTGCGAAGAATATATTTCCGTGTCGACACGGAAATCGATTATTCGAAAATACAAAGACCACCAAATTCAGCTTAACAAGACGCGTTTGATACGCCATATTTCATCGAAATCCGTTACGTAATAAGGACAATATAAAAGAATACGTACTTTGAATCAGATTGATTCTGGAAGTTTCAGTACTTGTTGTTGTTGTTAGTACCACGTGATCATACACCTTGATTTGGCGGTAAAATTGCGTATAGATTAAATTGTCGCTGAAAGTGCATGCATGATGTATTTTATATTGTATTAATTGGCTGTATTACATAAGTTCGCATAAATTTGTCATGTTAATATTGTTCAGTTTGTTACTCAGGTAGACGTCTTTCTGGAACAGTATACCGTGCATTGTAATGCATGAGACAAAATACAAAATGGAATAGCACATGATGCAATATGTTACGGTCTTAAGACATATACATTATTGCTAATGAGCATTGGTAGAGGATATTACACATTTAATCATCAAACAAACACATGTACAGTCTCCATATCGCATGATAAGCACAACGTACCATGTATGTTAAATATACAATAGGGTATGTATTACAGCTTGTAGTCATACTAAACCATATACATAATTATATGATAAACAATTATCATTTTTATTCTGATATAATGTGTATGGTGATTACATTTTCGTCACTACGCATATTGTACGAAAAGGTGGCCATCTTGAAAGTATGCAAATCATATTTGCCTCAAACGGGTATTGAGAAACCTACAGCTCAGTCTCAAACAATCAAATTGCATGATTGCAAATTGGTATTTTGGTATTATATGTTCAGAATGTTGGTAGAACATGAACTGGCATCGTTAAACGAAGCTAATCCCCTCGCTAGCAGCCTTATACAAATAATAATAATCCTCAGTGACCTTGACCTTGGGCGGTCGGACGTGCGTAGTATGCAAAACAAAGCAGCATTCCTAGAAACACATTGTGGCCAAATATTATCAATACCGGTGAAGCGGTTCATGATTAATTGAAAAAAGAAACAAGGTTTGCCTTACAAACAAGGTGAACATAAGTCCTCAGTGACCTTGACCTTGGGTGGCCGGACATGGATCGTATGCAAAACAAAGCAGCATCCCCAGACACACACTGTGGTTAAATATCATCAAAATCGGTGAAGCGGTTGATGCGTTATCGAAAAAAGACAAACACTTTAACAGTTTTACCTTACAAACAAGGTGAACATAAGTCCTCAGTGACCTTGACCTTGGGTGGCCGGACATGGATCGTATGCAAAACAAAGCACCATCCCTAGACACACATTGTGGTTAAATATTATCAAAATCGGTGAAGCAGTTGATGCGTTATCGAAAAAAAATATTCCATGTTTACCTTACAAACAAGGCGAACGTAAGTCGTCAATGACATTGACCTTGGGCGGTCGGACATGGATCGTATGCAAAACTAGATTGGTCAGTAAGCGAGGCTTACGGAATAGCCTCCACGTGGGCCCAGGTACCCCTAAAATATGTAAAAATTTCCAAGTGTGTGGGCTTGTGACCTTGACTCTGGGCTTAGCGGGAGCGGCATGAACGTGAATTTGTCACAGGGTGGTAGAGGTCCATTTGAGCAATGCGTGTGTGAAATGTGAAGCAGATCCGAACAAGTAAATAGAAGTTATAACCGATTTCTCTGATGTTAAGTTTTGTAAAGAGACTAAGTATGTGAGATTGACCTCGAGATCAGCGGGAATTTGTCACAACATGATAGTAGAGCCTTAGAGGAATGCATGCATGAAATATTAAGAATTTTCGATGAAAGAAATAGAAGTTATAACATAGTTCTCGGATGTTAAGTTTTGTAAAGTATGTGACCTTGACCTTGGGATCAGCGGGGGTTGGACGGTCGTAGATTTGTCACAGCATGATAGCACAACCTTAGAGAAATGCACAAGTGAAATATTAAGAATTTTCAATGAAGGAAACAGAAGTTATAACTTATTTCTCTGATGTTAAGTTTTGTAAAGAGACTAAGTATTTGACATTGACCTTGGGATCAGCGGGGGTTGGATGGTCGTGGATTTGGCACAGTATGGTAGTAGAGACTTACAGAAATGCATGTGTGAAATATTAAGCATTTTAGATGAAGGAAATAGAAGTTAGAACAATATTTCTCTGATGTTAAGTTTACGGACGCACGGACGTACACACGCACGCACGCACGCACGGAGGTTGATGAGTTATTGAACAATGAAATGTGTTACTAACGTACGTGTACGCACGCACGTACGTACGTACGTACGTACATGGACTAACGCTATACGCCCTGTAGCCGAGCAGCGAGGGGATAATTAACACAGGCGGTTATGTACACGTAAATGCCGTGACACAAGGTGCCATGTGTAACAAATAGCATAGTATCACCGTACATAATGCAAAGCAGTAAATAGACCGGAACAAGAGGTGACATCGCAGTGAATATGCATTGAATCAAATGTCAATTGCCGTTTCATTCACCCAATGGCCTAGTCCTACTAAGCCACGACCCGCGTTACACAGGTATTAGTCCAGCAACTATGGCAAAGTTTTATATAAGTTTTTATGAAAATGTAGTTTTGTTTACTTTTTACCTTTTATTGTCGCAATCAACGGAACAAAAAGTAAATAAAAACATATTGTATGATTGTTAGAATTCGGTTGGGAAAACTACACGAATTCTCATAATTTTGTATCAAATATACAGATACAATAATGAAAAACTGGTACAGTGAAACCTCTCTAAACCGGACACCCTGGGTACATCCCATGATGTCTGGTTTAGAGAGGTTCCACTGTGAAACATGCATATAACTACTTCAAGACACGCGTAGGTGCTTTGCGATCATGAACAGACATTAACCTCGGAGATAAATGTCAACGAAGCATATAACAATTAAGTACAACTTACGTGTCGCTGTGTCCGGTTTACAGGGGTTCGACTGTATAACTTTGATCAGGTTAGACTGTTTGGATGGGGTTTTCAGGGATTCCGCTGGCGATCACCACTTTCGCAAATGGCGATAAAAATAAACAATTGGCGATACAAAATTACAATTTTCGAAAGAAAAGTGGCGTTTTTTTTATTTTCCTCAGCGGAATCCCTGGGTTTTGGTATAAACATATTTTATTAAATAATAATATATATCATTTTTAGGTATAGAAGTAGTGTAAAGAGGATTGGAACGAAATATTGTTATATTTTAGAGTTCCTCTCCTGGGATGGGGTCTTCTGCATGTGATTTCTGTTATCATCAGCTGGCGGCTTACGAAATATAGTTTGAACTTTATTTGCAATTTATTTTATTGGTCTTTAATGTAACATGTGAATCCAATGAATTGCTGACATTATTGTGATTAGTACTACTAGATGGCCGCGGTCCGCATGCCGCGCCCGCCGAGGCTTTGACAGTACATGTATATCAAAAAACTTTAACCAATACTTTAAAGGTACATGCCCACTCAAACGACACATCATCCGAGACATTTTCTGGAAAAATAAACATTCATTCACCATTACCCCCACGTATTGATTGGCAGTATTATACATTTACATCAGACGTAAATTTCCACACTGATATCAGGGGTGATAAGTGTGTATCCTTAAAATGTTAACGGACATTACTATTTATTCTCTGTATTTATTTGTTGAAGTGCAATGATCATACTTTATAATCTGTGGAAAATATGATCTTTTTCAAGTGACGCATAAATAATTAAACAATACCATGCCTCATTTGCATATGAAAATATCCTGATACAAACGCGCGTCACTATCAGTGACCCCATTGTATTTGATAATATTTAATATTGTCGAAACAGACAATTGTTTTCGCATTGTTTATATGGCCGTAATCTTTGGGCAGTTTTCGTGAAACAGACAGTACAGTGGAACTTCTCTAAACCGGACACCCTGGGGAGCTCCCCAGGGTGTCCGGTTTAGATAGGTTCCACTATACATTCTTTTTTGAATATGGCAATGCATACTGGTGTGTTTTGCGAACATGAACAGGCACTACCATCAGAGATATATGACAATGAAACCCCAATTACGGATACAGAGACTGTCTGAATGTCCGGTTTAGAGAGGTTCTACTGTACATGTATTGTGGGGTCAGCGTGTAAGTGCACACACGAACGAACACGACAGGTTGGAACCAACCTGTCGTGTTCGTTCGTGTGTGCACTTACACGCTGACCCCATTGTATCGATGTCTTTCCCGGTAGTCGGGGGTCGTCTCCGGTTTAGACAAACGAAGAAGTCTATCGTCTAATTCCTGCCTGGCGAAAACAAATTCCTCACTAATTCCGAGGGCAGCTTTTCCAATATCGGACCGATAAAAGATTTAATGTTGTTTTGGTTCTCTAATTTTCGCAGCTATTGATTTTCTATTGTCTAATTCCCCGTGCAAGGGAAACAACCGAAACAACATTGCTGCCATACCTGCTCTAAATATGCTGAATGATTGCATGCATCAAGGCCCCATTTCACTAAACTTCGTACGACTACGAAGTTCGTAAGCGCAACATTGAAATTCAGTATGACATTTGTTCTAACAGACGATTTTAAAATAGTTCGTGGATGTGATACATTTAATGGTAGCATTAGAGAAACACGTTAATGTGAAAAGCAAATTCATAGAAATCTTCGTACGAACATTTTTAAAGTACGAAGTTTAGTGAAACGGGCCCCAGATTGGTAAGCCTAATCCAAACATTAACACTTTATATTTAAGTCATGTTATCTCAAATGTATCGGCAGGGTTTAACTTATACCTCTTTCAAATGTATGCAAAATAAAACACATAAAAATTAAATGCATTCTTGTGTGAAGAAATAGGATACAATAATAATATAGCCTCGGGAAACTGATGTGAAGGCCAAACATATACACACGTGTAGTACTACAGTGAAATCTCTCTAAACCGGACACCCTGGGAGGTCCCCAGGGTGTCCGGTTTAGAGAGGTTTAACTGTAAACCATGCATTTGATCATTTTGCGCCATAGCTGTATGCTATGCGATCACGAACAGACAGTGTCGCCTGAGATAAGTGACCAAGAAGCACATCAAACATAAGATCACAGTTGTTGTATTGTGTTCGGTTTAGAGAGGTTCCACTGTACGTGTATCTAAATATAACTAAAGGTACCTGCACCACCGCAATTTATGTGCACAATGGAATTCGAAATTCATTTCAAAATACATGTAATAAAATCAGTAAATATCGCCGGAGTATACGTTGGAGTTCTGATTATACGTGATATATATGAAGCCCTGCATGTGACACAACCGCCAGCGTTAATATTGCCCAGATTATAAACGTTTCTGAACATCTATTGGCAATGCCAACTCGCATGAAAGCAATTTGATTGTCTGAGCCTGAGCTGTAGCACAGCTCAGGCTCAGTCAATCAAGTTGCTTGACTTCAATATTTATATGCACAGTATTCACGTATTTTTAAATAAAGCAATTGATGAATATTCACAAGATTAACGCACTCGGTAGTGTAGTGGTGACTTTACGACACTTACTACGTTTGCGTGTACCAAAATGCATATTTTGTTATGCGCTTTAATAAATGTATCTGGATATATGGGTCACATAATGCCATGGGTGACGCGAATATTTGACCTAGTAATTGTATGCGGGTTTCAAATGTTATTTTATCTGATTTACACATTTACACTTCAGTACATATACGAACAATGCACCAGTTTCCGGACGAGATGACAGTTCGCTTTACTTATATTTTTTGCACTGGTTCCTTGTCAAAAATGTGTGTACGCAGTATCTTCTACCTACATATAGATGAATTGGAATTCGTCAGGAATCAGGCCCTATTTCGACGTGAAAACATGAGTGCAGCATCAGCATATTCGGCTAAACTAGCAATATGTCCCTGTACACCACCGTCTGCACTAATCTTGCCAATAGTTGTCATTGTCTTCATTACAATCTAGAGAAAGTGAGCATACCCCCGGCCGCCGCAAATATTAAAAAAAAAAAACACTTTAACGAAAATTTCTAAGTAATTTGACATCGACCTTCGACATGAAGGCCGCATGGGTTTGGTATGGGATGAAACTATGGATGATGATAAGCAAGTATATGAAGTTTGAAGTCAATCCGACTTACCCTTACAGAGATAAAGGGTATCCAAAAACTTGGCTAACGTGGACGGACGGACGGGCGGACGGAATTACGAAAACTATATACCCCTCGACATACTTCGTATGCCGGGGTAAAAATACATGTACCTAAATGTATATTGTGCTTGAAAGAAAGCAGTTTGATTTGATTGGCTGAGCCTGAGATGTGTTACAGCTCAGGCACAGCCAATCATACTTCTTGATATTGCCAAAATATGCTTGACACATTGGCACTATTAATGCAGTGGGTGGTGTATTTACGTAAAGCAGCGAGTTGATATTGCCAACAGATGCTTAGAAACGTTGACACCTTGGCACGATTAACACAGTGGGTGGTGTATTTACGTAAAGCAGCGAGTTGATATTGCCAACAGATGTTTAGAAACGTTGACACCTTGGCACGATTAACACAGTGGGTGGTGTATTTACGTAAAGAAGCGAGTTGATGTTGCCAATAGATGCTTAGAAACGTTGACATCTTGGCACGATTAACACAGTGGGTGGTGTATTTACGTAAAACAGAGAGTTGATATTGCCAATAGATGCTTAGAAACGTTGACACCCTGGCACGATACGATTAACACAGTGGATGGTGTATTTACGTAAAGAAGCGAGTTGATGTTGCCAACAGATGCTTAGAAACGTTGACACCCTGTCACGATACGATTAACACAGTGGATGGGTGTATTTACGCAAAGAAGCGAGTTGATGTTGCCAACAGATGCTTAGAAACGTTGACACCCTGTCACGATACGATTAACACAGTGGATGGTGTATTTACGTAAAGAAGCGAGCTGATGTTGCCAACAGATGCTTAGAAACGTTGACACCCTGGCACGATACGATTAACACAGTGGATGGTGTATTTACGTAAAGAAGCGAGTTGATGTTGCCAACAGATGCTTAGAAACGTTGACACCCTGGCACGATACGATTAACACAGTGGATGGTGTATTTACGTAAAGAAGCGAGTTGATGTTGCCAACAGATGCTTAGAAACGTTGACACCCTGGCACGATTAACACAGTTGATGGTGTATTTACGTAAAGCAGTGAGTTGATATTGCCAATAGATGCTTAGAAACGTTGACACCCTGGCATGATTAACACAGTGGGTGGTGTATTTACATAAAGAAGCGAGTTGATGTTGCCAACAGATGCTTATAAACGTTGACATATTGGCACGATTAACACAGTGGGTGGTGTATTTACGTAAAGCAGTGAGTTGATATTGCCAATAGATGCTTAGAAACGTTGACATCTTGGCACGATTAACACAGTGGATGGTGTATTTACGTAAAGAAGCGAGTTGATATTGCCAATATATGCTTTGAAACGTTGTCACCTTGTCATGATTAACACAGTGGATGGTGTATTTACGTAAAGAAGCGAGTTGATATTGCCAATATATGCTTTGAAACGTTGTCACCTTGTCATGATTAACACAGTGGATGGTGTATTTACGTAAAGAAGCGAGTTGATATTGCCAATATATGCTTTGAAACGTTGTCACCTTGTCATGATTAACACAGTGGATGGTGTATTTACGTAAAGAAGCGAGTTGATATTGCCAATAGATGCTTTGAAACGTTGTCACCTTGTCATGATTAACACAGTGGATGGTGTATTTACGTAAAGAAGCGAGTTGATATTGCCAATAGATGCTTTGAAACGTTGTCACCTTGTCATGATTAACACAGTGGATGGTGTATTTACGTAAAGAAGCGAGTTGATGTTGCCAATATATGCTTTGAAACGTTGACATCTTGTCATGATTAACACAGGGGATGGTGTATTTACATAACGCAGCGAGTAGATGTTTAGAAACGTTAACATCCTGGAAGGATTAACGCAGACGGGGTTGTATGTCATGGACGGACAATGCAATGATTATGCAACATTTTGTGAATGTGAAAAGTACATTCTGCACATCAGCGAAAAATATAGGTCAACGTTACATGATAGTAAATATTTATATTTGCAAACCATTATCGCAATGTAGGTGTATGATCAAACTAGATGGCCGTGGCCCGCATGTCGCGCCAGCCGAGGCTTTGATAGTATACCGAAAAGCCTTAACCTCGGACGCACTTACGGACGTACGCCAAAGTGCCGACTATATCGCGTTGTACGCAAGCGGGCGCGACAATAAAACACTATTGTAGCCCGACAAAGATTAGTATTGCTTGTTACAAGCATGACGTTCATTTCATTGATGGAATGGCGAACAGTGTTGATCCTGATCAGACTGTGCGGATCTGGATCTACACTGGTCGCAAAACTCATAAGCCCTATTTCTCCAGTCATAGTCACAGTCACAAATATTAACTGGTTACATAAAGTTATCAGTTAAAACAGCAGATAAATTGCCTAGTCAGCAAATCTCACGCTATACTGAACAGCAAATAAACACAAACTGTCTGATTTTCTTTCTTATATTTAAGGGTGGGAATTGGCTCGGAAGACCGTCCATACCCGGGCATTTGAGCCCATAAATTATCAGGCCAATGGCCGTTGGCCCATTTGTTTCCGAATTTACTAATATATGCGATGCAGTCGAAATGTGTGCATTAAATGAAGGAGGCGAATAGTACATGTACAAATGCGGGGGGGGGGGGAGGAGTGGGGGGTAAGGGGAAATCCCAAAATCAGAACCGAATATTTACAATAATAAAACTATATATTCAGCCCTGAAATCAGAATAATCCTGATCTGATGCCAGGTCCTCGCCTCACCAGAATCACTTGGCCCCCCTCCCAAAGCACTAGAATCAGTAATAATCTTACTACTTTTATAATGGGCAATAACCGAATTCAACTCCCAGGTAACAAAAGAGCCAAAGATAAAAACGTACATGAGGGCCAAACCAGGAAAATCGTGATTCCTATAAGGAGTCCCTACCGTTAATTTACGCCGTCGCGTTCGCCCGACCAACCACCCGCTCAATGCAAGACAGACCAAGCAGAGACGGATGCAGTAGCCTATTTCACCAACATTGCAAAGTATACTTATCTAGCAAAGTATACGTTGAGGGAGAAATTTTCAATTTTAGGATAAATTTATTATTTTTTATTATACTGAATTTATTAAATTATCACAGCCATTTTGGCTGTGATAATGTAATAAAGTCAGTATAATAAGTATGCATATGTTTAATAATCAAATATATGAAGTCGTAGGTTCTATATGATATAATGCATTTCTGGAAAAATAAATGACTACTCCCTCAAAGTATACTTTGCTAGAAAAGTTTACTTTGCAATGTTGATGAAATATGCCACTGGTGATATGGACAAATACAACGCAGGCCGAGCCTGAGCCGAAGCACCGGGGTCTGATTTGATTAACGTTAATTTGTTATGTATGTTTCCTTGTGTATTGGTGTTTAACGGCCTATCAACAGGAAATGTCATGTAATGCCGGGGCAACGGATTCGATCCCGTGTATAATCTGCTGCATTCGCGGGGAGTCCTAAAATCAGAACGGAATATTTATATTGAGAAAACATATATTCAGCCCTGAAATTAGAATAACCTGGCCTGAGGCCAGGTCTATACCACACCAAAGTCATTTGGCCCTTTTCGCTAAAAGTAATACGATTAGCAACACTCGTATTACTCATACAATGGGTATAACCAGATTTATCCCGTCAACACAGTGCGTATGTGTCGTGAAACACGGTGCCGTGAAACATTTTTGATATCCAGTCAATACTATTTTTGCATTTTACAGCAATTTGTAGGTGTTGACGGGATAAATAGAATAGTAGGTTAGTGCCGTGAATTGGAAAAAATATCTGGCGCGGCACGGAAACGGGATGTGCTCGGCAGAGCCTCGCCATATCCCGTTTCCTGAGCCTTGCCAGATATTTTTTCCCATTCACGGCACTAACCTACTATTCTCTATCTATTTTCCTTATTTCTGAACCAAAGTATATGTTGTGACCACTCATTTGAACCGTCTCGGCGAGACGGTTCAAATGAGTTGTCACAACATATACTTCTGATGAGAAATAAAGAAATTCTTGAGCATTGCCAGATATGTTTTCCCATTCACGGTACTAACCTACTATTCTCTATTTAACCCTCACATACAAGAATGGCAAAGGTACCCAAGAGCAAAGTCAGGTATCCAGTCGGGATTCCGGTAAAAGATGAATCCCGATCGTTAAATGAATCATCGCAAGCTCCCAACCACACAACCACCACAGGCTCGGGTACGTAGGCTCCACAGCTAGTTAAATGATTGCCTACCTGCCTGATGTCCGGCATCTGTAGCAGACTTCATGAAAATTGCAAAGTATACTTATCTAGCAAAGTATACTTTGAGGGAGTAATCACTTATTTTCCCCAAACTGCGTTATTCCATATAGAACTAATCACTGCATTGATGATTAAAACTATGCAGAATTATTATACTGAATGTATTACATTATTACAGCCAAAATGGCTGTGATAATATAATAAATTAAGTATAATAAAAATAATTAAATTTATCCTAAAATTGAAAATTTCTCCCTCAAAGTATACTTTGCTGGATAAGTATACATGTACTTTGCAATGTTGGTGAAATAAACTACTGGAATTGGAATTGGGAAGTACTGGTGCCCGTTTCACTAAACTTCCTACGACTAAAATGTTCGTAAGTGCAAAATTATGATAGTCTGTAAATTTCACATTAACACTGTTTTCTTGTAAATAATTAATGGATTTACATTTATTGAGCATAGGCTGCATATGCAGCCTATGCTTAATAAATGTAAATCCATCAATTGCAATTTACAGACGATCCTAAATTTACACTTACGAACAATTTAGTCGTACGAAGTTTAGTGAAACGCACCCCTGATCTGATGTTCAGAGAGTAGAGCGTCTCATAAGTCAAAACTGGCTGGCCCGTTCATTAGGTGTGACGCTATAATGAACACAACGTTACCTTTTTTTATAAGAGGCATACACTTTAAAGTTGGGATCCCATCGATAAGGCACAATATTTTATTTACAGGAATTAAACAAATGATTAATTGTGTAACTATTCCACCAATTTTAAAAAATTACGACCTGTCCGCCAAACAGATTTTAATTCACTGATAGAGACGAGCGGTTGTGATATGCAAATGAGGCAGGACACTTTTAAATTATTTATATCAATTAAATGCGTTTTTATCGATATATTCTAAAGTATGATCGTTGCCCATCCACAAATAAATAGAGAATAACAAGTTTTCGCTGTTAACCTTTTCATTAAGAAAAAGTCGGTTAAAAACAAAAACTACTTGCCTTGACCTAGTTGCGGGAAATAACAAGATACGGAAGTTACTTCCCGCAACTAACCTTGACCTAGATCGGATATCGAGCGAAGTGATATGATAATGTGTGCGATTTGCTTCATCATCAACTTTGTTTGGCAAACTAGTCTACATTTGACACATCTTAAAGGCATTAGGTCGCAGATATACACAGAACGTGATGGAATAGATGAAAAAAAGTAGTGTAACCCTTAGACAGCTACATACAACAATTTTCGTCTGCTGTTGGTTTTATATCTTGCCTTATTTCTCAATAAAAACATGGTTTGACATGGTTTGACAGCTCTTCAGAATCATTTCCAATTGAAACGATTCTAATATGCTGTCAAATCATGTTGTAAATTATTCTAAAGAGCTGTCAATTCGAATTGATGATAAAAATGGAAAATAAAAAAAAAACAGCAGCCGACAAAAAATTAAGATAGCGGTGTAAGGGTTAATTGTAGATTTGTATCGTATATCGGAACCCAATTATATATACGAGTCGTCCGATACAAACAATGTATTAGTAGGAAAAATGTGTATACTCTACGTATTCTTTTTTTTTATTAATTCGTTCCCACGAAATAACAATTCGATCCCTCCATTTAACAATTCGTTTCCACGAATTAACAATTTGTTCCCTCAATTTAACAATTCGTTCCAACGAAATAACAATTCGTTCCCACGGCAATTGAGGGAACGAATTGTTAAATTAAGGGAACGAATTGTTATTAGGTGACATGGATTTTTTTTATTAATTCGTTCCCACGAAATATCAATTCGTTCCCGGAATTTATTAATTCGTTCCCACGAAATAACAATTCGTTCCCTCGAATTGACAATTCGTTCCCACGAAATAACAATTCGTTCCCTCGAATTAACAATTAGTTCCCACGAAATAACAATTTTTTCCCTTGAATTGACAATTCGTTCCCACCATTTAACAAATCGTTCCCACGATATATCAAATTGTTATATCGTGAGAACGAATTGTTATATCGTGGGAATGAATTGTTATTTCGTGCGAACGAATTGTTAAAATGAGGGAACGAATTGTTAAATTGAGGGAACAAATTGTTATTTCATGGGAACGAATTGTTATTTTGAGAATTGTTATTTCGTGGGAACGAATTAATAAAAAATAATGCTACGTTCCCTGCGGGGCTCCATACGAATGCCCCCGGTGGCAGATTGGTTCGTTAGTTTATTGGTGTTTAACGGCGTATCAACAGCTAAGGTCATGTAAGGCCGGGCAAACAGGTTCGATCACGTTTCAACCTGCTGTATTGGGGGGGATCCCAAAATCAGAACGGAATATTTACATCAAAAAAACATATATTCAACCCTGAAATTAGAATAACCTGACCTGGTGCCAGGTCTATACCACACCAAGTCACTTGGCCCCTTCCCCTAAAATAGGATTACGAATAATCGTAATACTCACATAAGGGTTAAAACCAGATTCAACTGTCACATACAAAATGTGAGGGCCAAATGCCCCCACCTACCACACATTGTGGCAGATTGGAGAAACTGTGACAACGTTAATTAACCAAAAGTGATGAGTATCATAAGCACAGTTGTGAAGGTCAACTTGTGAAGGTCATATTAAGGGCAGCATGATTGTGTGGCATTTGTGCACAGGTATGGTGTATTCAAATATTAAAGTAATCTTTCAAGGGATATAGAAGATATGGCAGAATTGAGAAACTCGGGCAAAGTTCTTAACGTGTGAAACGAAATTCAAAGTTGTGAAGGTCAAAAGGTCAAGCTCATAATACGTGTAGCATGGATGTGTGGCATTTGTCCACAGGTTTGATGTATTGAAATATTAAAGTAATCCATCAAGGGCTATAGAAGTTAGGACAGAATTGAGAAACTCTGGCGAACTTTTTAATCTGTGAAAAAGTTCAAAGATGTCAGGGTCAAAAGGTCATGGTCATATTAAGAGCAGCATGGATGTATGGCATACATGGATGTATTGAACTATAGTTATAGAAGTTGTGAAAAAGTTCAGTTATGAAGTGAAGGTCATTTGCTGTACATGAAACGAAAAAAAAACCACTTTATATACTCGAGACATCATCTGAGATATGGTGCCTTTAAAATATGTCGCCACAAAAAGCTTATTTGGGTTTGCGACCAGTGTATCAGGTCAGTGTGAATGAACTGCGCTGTATCACAACACACACCATGCACTATTGTGACGGGTTGGTGCGCATTCAGCATAATGCTAACTATTACGTCACCAACAAGGCAAAGTATACTTTTCTAGCAAAGTATACTTTGAGGGAAATTCTTTTTCAATTTAAGGATAAATTTATTAATTTTTATTATACTGAATTTATTACATTATCACAGCCATTTTGGCTGTGAAAATGTAATAAATTCAGTATAATAATTCTGCATACTTTTAATACGCAAACATATGAGCCGTTAGGTCTATATAAAATAACTATTACGTCACATGTATCAAGCTGCACAAGTATGACAAGTGGTTGTATTTACATATATCTCTAAAAAATATGAAAATTACTTGAAAAAGGTGCAGATCCTGATGAGACTGCTCGTCACGAGCCAGCTCATCTGGATCTACACTATTTACAAACACCGCTAAAGAGGTATGTAGTGTTGCAATGGGTACAATACTTAGTTTAAAGGTACATGCCCACTCAGTAGGCACAAAATGTTCTTTATAGGAATGAAATAAGTGTATAATTGTGTTACTATTCCACCAGTTCTAAAAGAAATATGAGTGCCCACTATACAGATATAATCATTTAGTAATTTTTACTTTACTGATAGTGATATCAGGCTATTTTCATATGCAAATGAGGCATTATATGTTTAAATTATTTATACTAATTAAATGTGTCACTTGAAAAAATAATATTTTCAACAGATTATAAAGTATGATCATTGCACATCAAAATATAAATACAGAGAATAAATAATAATGTCCGTTAACATTTTAAGGAAACACAGTTATCGCCCCTGATATCAGTGTGAAAATTTATGTGTAATATAAAATATATAATAATGTCAATCATTACGTGGGGTAATGGTGAATGAATGTTTATTTCACCAGAAAATGTATCAGATGATGTCTCTGATATAAAGAACATTTTGTGCCTATTGAGTGCATGGGCGGATTCAGGGGGGCAACCCGGCGCACGCCCCCCCTAAAATTCGCTGAGTAAAGATTTTTTACAAGTTACAAGGCACGTTTCATGCCAAGTGCCATGTATTCCATGCATTTTTTGGTCGTTGTGTTATTGTTTCAAAATTAAAAGTTTTCAATCAAAAATCAAGTCTAAACATACTGTGACAGTGTCCAAAATGCACAAGAATGCAGGAAATGCGATGTAGATTTCAAAAAAATGTCCGCTCGGTCGACTATTTTGCAATACTTGACAATATTATCGAATGAGCATAGCTCGTTCGATAATATAGTAAAGTATTGCAAAATAGTTACGCACCCCCCCCCCAGCTCGAAATCCTGGATCCGCACCTGGAGTGGGCATGTACCTTTAAAGGTACATTACATGCCCACTCAGTAGGCACAAATTGTCAGTTTATATATAGGGAGACAGATAGTTTTGTATATTCTGTAGATATGACATTTTCTGGCAAATTAAACATTTAAAAACGCAGCAAGGAGGTAAACCAATTCACCAATTACATAATTTGATAAAAGATTTTATTATGAGGGAGGATAAATAGCAATTCGGTATCTACCCAAACAACAATATTTACGATATTTCTCGTTTTTGTTTATTTGTTTGTTGGGGCTAAGGTCATTTAAGGCAGGGTCAATGAGTTTAGTACTAAATCCCATATATTACCTGTACAAGTACATATACATGTTCAAGTACATGTACAAATGGAATATTTCCCGTAAATGATGTCTAAAGTTGACGAAATCCGCATCTGCTATGAAAATTTTGTCAACTTTCGACGTCATTTACAGAAAATGTCACAGTATCTGTAAATATTTTTCCTGAAAAAAAATCGCACATCTTAGGGACAAAATCACATGGCGTGTCTCATACGCGTGACTGAGCCTCCTTTTTATGTCCTTTTATAAGGACAGTATACGAGGCTGTGACTGGAGAAATGGGGCTTATGGGATTTGTGACCAGTGTAACTCCTGACCAAATAGCACATGCATGTACACTGACAACAATCCAGGCGCGGATCCAGGATTTCGGGTTAGGGGGGCTTGACTATATTATCGAACGAGTCAAGTATTGCAAAATAGTTTAAATTTTGAAACAATAAGAAAACGACCGAAAAATGCATAGAATACATGGCACTTGGCATGAAACGTGCCTTGTAACTTGTAAAAAATGTTTACTCG
This sequence comes from Conchocele bisecta, assembly GCA_029237695.1. Classification (NCBI taxonomy): domain Eukaryota; kingdom Metazoa; phylum Mollusca; class Bivalvia; order Lucinida; family Thyasiridae; genus Conchocele; species Conchocele bisecta. The sequence continues at coordinate 6,270,271 of CM055281.1, forward strand.
GCGAATTTTGGGGGGGGGGGGGGCGCGGGCCTGGTCCGCCCCCCCTGAATCCGCCCATGCAATATATATTGCTCGTTAGAAACATGGCGGTGTTCCATTAATGGAATGGCGACCATTGCAGATCCTGATCAGACTGTGCGGATTTCTCCAGTCACATCCACATATAATTAGGCAATCGCACAATGATCTATTGTGACCAGTTATGACCTATATTAGTATTAGTATGCACCTACAGGTGAACAAGATACGAGGGCACAATGTACACCCGTTTGATACGGTAAGTCAGTGAAGTGGACAAGATATATGAAGTTCATTTAAATGTGTGTTTGTTTGTTTGTTGGGGTTCAACGGCCTATCAACAGCTAAGATCATTTAAGGCCGGGTCAATGGGTTTAGTACTAAATCCCATATACATTATTACCTGTACAAGTACATGTACACGTTCAAATACATGTACAAATGGGGAGGGATCCCAAAATCAGAACTGAATATTTACAATAAAAATACTATATATTCAGCCCTGAAATCAGAATAATCCTGATCCGATGCCAGGTCCTCGCCACACCAGAATCACTTGGCCCTCCAAAAAGCAGTAGGATCAGTAATAATCTTGCTACTTATATAATGGGCAATAACCCAATTCAACTCCCAAGTAACAAAAGAGCCAAAGATAAAAACGTACCCGAGGGCCAAACCAGGTAAATCGTGATTCCTATAAGGAGGAGCCTACCGTTAATTTACGCCATCAGTCATCAATATTAGTATGCACCTGCAGGTGAACAAGATACGAGATCACAATGTACACCCGTTTGATACGCTAAGTCAGTGAAGTGGACAAGTTAGATCACGTTCATTTAAATGTCAAAACAACTACTGTCTGTTTCAACAAACTTTCCAAAATTTTAACGCCATATAAACAATGCAAAAACAATATTTTTTCGATAATATTAAATTTTAGCAACATTTAAGAATGGCATTCTTTTTATTTCGTGAAATTTGGTCCAATATTGATTTTATTGGGAAAAAAAAAATCCACATGTTAAATCCCATATACATCTTCAAAGAGTTCTCCACCTCTTTTTTTCCCCATGTTAAACTCATTTTCTGTAATAAAATCAATATATTTGACCAAAATTCACGAATAAAAAAGAAGGCTCATTCTTAAATTTTGATAAAATGTAATATTATTTTTGCATTATTTATATGGCTGTAAAATTTGGGCAGGTTTCGTGAAACAGACAGTAGTTCGACACTGGAACGTTATGCATCATTACTGACTGACCTAACTGTACTGAAGATAGAAAAACAGGTAAAGACATACAAACGAAAATAGGTCAAGGTCACTTAAAGGTCATTTATTTTGCATTGGTATGTGATGCACACAACTAGCTGGCTATAGTATGAAATAATGGTGTTTGCAGACCTAACAGTACTGACGATACAACAACAGCTACATGTAAGTAGACAAGAATAGGTCAAGGTCACTTGAAGGTGATTTATTTTGCATTGGTATGTGATGCACACAACTGGCTAGCCATAGTGCGAATGTGTGCTGGTTGCAGGACAAACATGTACTAAGAAGACAACGAAGGGCAAACACTCCCTCAAATGAGAGAAAAGGGGCGTATGGGATTTGTGACCAGTGTACCTCCTGATCAAATAGCACACTCTTGTAGCCTGATAACGATCAATGTTGCTTGTTAGAGGCATGTTGGGTGTTTCACTGATGGAATGGCGACCAGTGCAGATCCCGACCAGACTGCGCAGATGCGCAGGCTGGTCTGGATCTACACTGGTCGCAAAACTCACAAGCCCCATTTCTCTAGTCATAGCCACATTTGATAACCGAGTGTTTTACAGCAATATGTGACATATACCACTGGTTGGTTGTAGTGTGTCAGCATCCTGGCTACAAACCTAACAATATTGAAGATACATGTAGACGGCTGACCAAGATTTTATTTGATTTATTGGTGTTTATCAGTCATTTAAAGACGGACCAGCGGATTCGATCCCGCATTTAACCTGCTGCATATATTCAGCCCTTACCTTAGAATAACCTGACCTGGTGCCAGGTCCATACCACACCAATAACACTTGGCCCCGTTCCCTACAACCACGGATTAAGGGTTTCTCTGCTAAAAGTAATAGGATTCGAAATAATCTTATTACTGTTACATGTATGAAGGGTATAACCAATTTCAACTCTCACATACAAGAATGCCAAACGTAGACAAGGGCCAAACTGTAGCCGATTTCACCAAAAGTGCAAAGTATACTTATCTTGCTACCGGTAAGTACACTTTGAGGGAGAAATTTTCAATTTAACATAACTTTATTTATTTTTATTATACTGAATTTATTACATTATCGCAGCGATTTATTGGTGATTAATGGCCTTATGAACAGCTAAGGTAATTTAAGGTCGGGCTAACGGGTTCGATCCCACATGCAAACTGCTGCATTGGGGAGAAAATCCCAAAGTCAGAACGGAATAATTATGTACATCGAAGTAAATATATATTTAGCCCTGAAATTAGAACAGCCTGACCTGGTGCAGGGTCCATACCATACCAAAGTCACGTGGCCTCTTCCCCTAAAAGAAATAGGATTAGGAATAATCGTATTACTCATATAACGGGTATGACCAGATTAAACCCTCACATACAAGAATGTCAAAGTTACATCCAAGGGCCCAACCAGTAGCCAATCCTGATGGTTAAATTACCCATCGCATACTCCATCTGCCACCCACCAGTGAAATCTGTCAGTACAGCAGTTCTCATGTCATGAAGTGGGCCTGACAACAAATTGCAGAAAAGTATGACAGGTCCAATGAGATTCCTCTCGCATATACATATATTTTCATTTTTCAAACGGACACAAGTTTACACAATGTTGGATCCAGAAAAATAAAAATGTGACGATTACTGGAGAAATGGGGCCTGATCAGGATCTGCTATGTTCACTGTCAAATCAGAAAATAAAAGTACACAATGCTTTTGACACAAACAGTAAAGATACTTTATATGAGACAAGTCATGTGATTTAGTACATATGAACATGAGTGATTTTTTATGAAATATATTTACAGAAACTATTATATTTTCTGTAAATTCACATTTGCTATAAAAATGTTGACAACTTTCAAAGTTAGTTACGGAAATTATCGTAAATTTTGCAAATATTTTTCATGAGATATCACACATGTTGTTACTGTCTGTTTCACGAAAGCTGCCCAAATGTTGCGGCCATATAAACAATTCAAAAACAATTTTCTTTTTGATAATATTAAATTAAAGGAAAATTTAAGAACGAGCCTTCTTTTTATTTCGTGAAATTTGGTCAAATATTGATTTTATTGCCAAAAAGTAATTTCCCCATGTTAAATCCCCATAGATGTCTACACTGTATGGGGATTTCACATGGGGACATTTTTTACAATTTCAGAAAAACTGGACCGATTTTTAAAATTTAACTTTTGTTTTCTTAGTTAGATCATTTCCAATCTATCTAGCTAGGTTTCGGAGTCAATTTCCAAAATTTTCGTTTTTTGACTCCTCCCACAACAGTTTACTCCTCTACCTCTTTTTCCCCCATGTTAAATTCCCATAGAGAAATCAATTTTTTGTAATAAAACCAATATTTGACCAAATTTAACGAAATAAAAAGAAGGCTCATTCTTAAATTTTTGCTAACATTTAATATTATCAGAAAAAATACTATTTTTGCATTGTTGATATAGCCGTAAAATTTGGGCAGCTTTCGTGAAACAGACAGTAGGTACAAAATCACATGTCACATCTCATATGTGTATTAAGTTGCAAGAGCTAGACTGGCCACAAATGTAATAAGCCCCATTTCTCCAGTCACAGCCATAGTGCAGCCTCTACATCGTTTTCTAATTAAAACCAAAAAATTATGTCAAAACGATGCGCCAAAAGAAACGACATGTGTTTAAACAGTTGAAAGCCGGATATTCACTTACAAAAAACAAAAACTGTTTATATGAAATGATCATTTTCCAGTCATTTTCATTTGTTTCGTTTGTGATCTCGAGGCCCAGAGCAGTTTAACTCGTGATCAGCCTTCTAGCTGTACACAATGTAATGTTTGATCCATGTGGACTACGGTTTTGTTGATTGAATGCCAAATGGTATAGACCCTGACACAATTCACAAACTGGTCTTGTTCTACACAGGCCGCAAAGACAACAAGAAGCAGTTTTGTCAAATTATGGCACAAATAATGTCATATCCAAACAATTTTGGTTCAAATGTAAATACATGCATCAACAACAACATTTTTCCATGTCATTGGACAAAATTTATGTACCAATGTCCAGGGGCGCCGAAAGCATCATAAAATTGATCCGGCGAATTTACTGGGTGCCCCCGGTATCCGCCCAAAGTGTATGTTGTTACCACTCAGTTGAACCGTCTCGCCGAGACGGTTCAACTGAGTGGTAACAACATACACTTTTGATGTGAAATGAGAAAAATTGCAGAAAAATATTTACTTTCCGTTTTTTTATACATGAATTACAAATATGTTAAAATTATTGATCCGGCAGTCGATTCCGACGCCCCTGATGTCAGAGAATATTTAGAACCTTACTGAATATTTACAGAAAAATATATATTCAGCCATGAAAAATTAGAATGCGCCGAGTTGGGGTGGGGGGGAATCACAACGGAATAATTAATGATGGCCGCCTGCTGAAAAAAGATATCTTATAATGTCTGCATTCAGCGAAACTGCCATGTTTTGGTCTTGTGACTCGGCACATTGACACGTATATCAGTGGCATATACCGTACTGCTTTTAAATATAGAACTTGTGTAACAGCAAACTCTGCTAGAAGGAATGAAAATCAGAACTGAATATTTACAGAATAAAAATATATATTCAGCCCTGAAATGTCTAAGTAATGATAGTCATTTCTAGAAGTGTGCAATACCATTATCATATGAATCATAGTATACACCAGTACCCATACATGTAGATTATATTAAAACAATTTTAAATTAAATATAAACAAGAAAACATGGCCTGTCAGCACACAAATGCCCCTAGTATGGCAGATTGAAGAAACTCATGCAAACATGTTAAACAGGACACAAAGTCCAAACACGATATGCCTCTCAGCTCTGCTGAGACCAGGGGGCCGTTTCACTAAACTTTGTACGACTAAAGTGTTCGTAAGTGCAAAATTATGATAGTCTGTAAATTTAACATTAACAATGTTTTCTTGTAAACAATTATTGGATTTACATTTATTGAGCACAGGCTGCATATGCAGCCTGTGCTCAATAAATGTAAATCCATCAATTGAAATTTTCAGACGATCCTAAATTTGCACTTACGAACATTTTAGTCGTACAAAACGGTCCCCTGGGGCATAAAACAATAACATTAGTTGCTAAAAGTTTGCTATAAAAACAAATAAATAAAAAAAACAATGATAATTGAATGGTTCATTGGAAGAAGGGGGCTAACTCTATGAGGGACTCCATGAAGGAGTTAGCCCCCTTATTCCATTGACCCCTTCAAGCAGCTGTATCCGTGCATAAATTAAAACATTGATAATTGAAAGAATCAGTAGAAGACGGGGGCTAACTCCATGAGGGACTCCATAGGGAGTTAGCCCTCTTATTCCACTGACCCATTCAAGCAGCTGTATCCGTGCATAAATTAAAACATTGATAATTGAAAGAATCAGTAGAAGACGGGGGCTAACTCCATGAGGGACTCCATGGGGAGTTAGCCCTCTTATTCCACTGACCCGTTCAAGCAGCTGTATCCGTGCATAAATTAAAACATTGATAATTGAAAGAATCAGTACAAGACGGGGGCTAACTCCATGAGGGACTCCATAGGGAGTTAGCCCTCTTATTTCACTGACCCGTTCAAGCAGCTGTATCCGTGCATAAATTAAAACATTGATAATTGAAAGAATCAGTACAAGACGGGGGCTAACTCCATGAGGGACTCCATAGGGAGTTAGCCCTCTTATTTCACTGACCCGTTCAAGCAGCTGTATCCGTGCATAAATTAAAACATTGATAATTGAAAGAATCAGTAGAAGACGGGGGCTAACTCCATGAGGGACTCCATGGGGAGTTAGCCCTCTTATTCCACTGACCCGTTCAAGCAGCTGTATCCGTGCATAAATGAAAACATTGATAATTGAAAGAATCAGTAGAAGACGGGGGCTAACTCCATGAGGGACTCCATAGGGAGTTAGCCCTCTTATTCCACTGACCCGTTCAAGCAGCTGTATCCGTGCATAAATTAAAACATTGATAATTGAAAGAATCAGTAGAAGACGGGCTAACTCCATGAGGGACTCCATGGGGAGTTAGCCCTCTTATTCCACTGACCCGTTCAAGCAGCTGTATCCGTGCATAAATTAAAACATTGATAATTGAAATGCTCAGTGGAAGAAGGGAGCTAACTCCCTCATTTTTACTCCGCTGACCCCTTCAATGAGCTGTACACATACACAGATCTCCAGGGGCCTATTTCATCAACATTGCAAAGTATACTTTACTAGCAAAGTATACTTTGAGGGAGTAATCATTTATTTTTCCTGAAATGCATTATTTCATATAGAACTAACAAATGCATATATTTCATGATTAAAAGTATGCAGAATTATTATACTGAATTTATTACATTATCACAGCCATTAAATGGCTGTGATAATGTAATAAATTCAGTATAATAAAAATTAATAAATTTTTCAAAAAATTTAAAATTTCTCCCTCAAAGTATACTTTGCTACTAAAGTATACTTTGCAATGTTGATGAAATAGCTCCAGATAAGCTTTGTGTCTAAAGCGTACTACAGCCCCTGATTTCAAAATCATTGCGTATTTTACTTTTACAAATGGATAATTGATTTTTTTCATTACTAAATAGGGAACAAATGATAAAAAAATATTACAAACTTAAACATTCACTTAATTGAGCTGCAAAAAGCTTTTTGCAGCTCAATTATTATAGTGAATTTTCAATTTTACGACAGTATTTTCACTACTCAATTTGAAATTGCTGTGCGTATTTTGTACTCCCACTTTTGATAATCAATGCGTATTCAGCTAAAATAATTGAGTAAAATACGCCAATACACACCTTATCTGGAGCTCTGCATACATAAATTAAAACATGGATAATTCAATGGGTCAGTGGAAGATTGACTGATTTATTTTTGTTCAATGGCCTATCAACAGCCGGGCCAACGGGTTTGATCCCGTATTTAACCTGCATTGGTGGGAAAATCCCAAAATCAATGGATGTTTTATGCCGTCAACACAGTGTGTATGTGCCGTGAAACACGGTGCCGTGAAACATTTTTCATATCATGTCAATACGACCTAATCACTGCGTATGAATATGTGCGGTGGCTGGGATTATTTTTATTGCATTGTGAAGCTATTTGTAGATGTTGACGGGATAAATAGGCAGAGCCTCGCCCATCCCGTTTCCTAAGCCTTGCCAGATATTTTTCCCATTCATGGCACTAACCTATTATTCTCTATACCCCAGCCCCCTTATTCCACTGACCCCTTCAATGAGTTGTATACATAGTAAATACATGGTTAGTGCCGTCGAATATAAAATATATTTGGTTGAGCCATAGACAGCTTTATTGGGGCGAGCTTTAGTGAGCCCCTATAAAGTTGTCGGGGCGAAACCGAATATATTTTATATTCGACGGCACTAATCATGTATTTAATTTATACCGCATACAAAACTTAATTGTTGAACGTGCGTGACGTCATCTTTTGACGTCATTCCCTCGCCATACGTCACAAATCAAATGACGTCACTCAAAGCAAAATGGCGGTGTCCACGCTAGGTAGATTCGGTATTGTATCTGATTAAATCTCTGATTTATTTACTAGAGCTTCAATAATGGCTGGTTTTAGACTACACAATTGTCATAATAATCATTACAATCATAATGAACATATCTATGTCGTTGGTTACATCGCATGTATGTACTGTAAAAATGGACAAAATTCAGCTGAACCGACAGCGATTTTGATTTTAAAATTCGTCGCCATCTTGAATTTTCTGTTGAGACTGACCAATCAGAAGCCACGGTTAGGGGTCAAAGGTGAAAAAATAAAGGCAAAAACGGCACTTCATGTATATTAGGTTACTTCAGATATAAACAACATTTATTCAACCCCCTTTATTATGCTACATGGAGCAATGGTTGCGGTATACGTACATATATCTATGGTCCAGAGAACTGTGTGAATGCGTGTGAACGTAAATGGCCGAGAAGCGAACACATAACTGAATTTGACACTATTTATGAGTTGTCCGGTTAGCGCAATTGGTAACGAGCGCGCTTCTCACCAATGCGTCCCCAGGTTTGATCCTCAGTCAGGACAGTATGTGAAATGGTATGGTGTGCCAGATCGGACAAGTGGGTTTCCTCCGGGTACTCCGGTTTCCTCCCACATAAAGGATCACCCTTACACTTTCATCTGTGCCAACGAAAGCATTTGTATAAGTGTCCTCGCGCTTGTTTGTAATCGTTGTAAAATAAATAAAGTTTAAATTATTATTTTTATTTACGAGTATTTTAACAAATAGAGCATGTGCTCATCACAGGCCAGGGCAATGATTAACCAAAAATATTAATGCGGACGCACGCCCATACGCCCATACGCCCATACCCCATACGAACATACGTACAAACGCCAATGTGCTGACTATATCGCACTGCCTGCAAACAGGCGCGACAAAAAAAAGAACACCCTTTAATGAGTATTTTAAAGCATAGAGTGTGTGCTCATCTCAGTAGTCTATTTCACCAACATTGCAAAGTATACTTTTCTACCAAAGTATACTTTGCGGGAGTAATCATTTATTTTTCTGGAAATGCATTATTTTATATAGAACTAACGACTGCATATATTTGATGATTAAAAGTATGCAGAATTATGTAATAAGTATGTGATAATGTAATAAATCCAGTATAATAAATAAAAATTAATAAATTTATTCTTAAATTTAAAATTTCTCCCTCAAAGTATACTTTGCAATGTTGATGAAATAGGCTGCTGGTCAATTAAGATATCGGTAGTGACGCAACATAATATATTTACTGATTTTTCCCATGTAAAAGACATTGATCTTGCAGTTCAGGTGTGTTTCTTGTCAGATTTTGTACAGTAACGCTACCTTCAAGACAATTATAGTCTGTTTCACGAAAGCTGCCCAAATTTTTCGGCCATATAAACAATTCAAAAGCCATATTTTTTTCGATAATATTAAATTAAATGAAAATTTAAGAATGAGACTTCTTTTTATTTCGTGAAATTCGGTCAAATATTGATTTTATTACGAAAAATTTATTTGTCTATGGGAATTTAACATGGGGAAAAAGGTAGAGGAGTTGTGGGAGGAGTCAAAAAACGAAAAATTTTGGAAATTGTCTCCGAAACCAAGCTAGATAGCTTGGAAATGATCTAACTAAGAAAACAAAAGTTAAATTTTAAAAATCGGTCCAGTATTTCTGAAATTATAAAATATTTCCCCATGTTAAATCCCCATACAGTAGACATCTTCACTCCTCCGTGAAGATGTCTACAGTGTATAGGGATTTAACACTGGGAAATTTTGTTTTCGCAATAAAATCAATATTTGACCAAATTTCACGAAATAAAAAGAAGGCTCATTCTTAAATTTTCCTTTAATTTAATATTGTCGAAAAAAAATATGGTTTTTGAATTGTTTATATGGCCGAAATATTTGGGCAGCTTTCGTGAAACAGACTATAGTTGCGAACAGTAACTCTTGCTACTCTACTACCGAACCGTCCGTCTGTACGGATGGTATGGTAATATATTTCAAGAGTTACTGTTTGCAACTACAAGAGGATGTGCGAGACAGTTCGGAACCCGTTTTGACCTGCAGTCGCATTTAGTTAGTCGCCTTAGCAATATTTGTCACCATTTGCTATTTAAACTCTTACCCAAAACAAAATCAGCTGTCATCACATTTCATGTTGAAGGAGCCGTTTTACTTTTCACACGTGGGCAAATTACAGAGTTCATTACAACTATTACGACTATATTCTTCACTTACACGGTATAAATCTATTTATTTCAAGAGTTAATGTTCGCAATTACAAGAGGATGTGCGAGACAGTTCGGAACCAGTTTTGACCTGCAAGCAATCGCATTTAGTTCATTACAACTATTACGACTATATTCTTCACTTACACGGCATAAATCTATTTATACCATATATTCATACAATACAACTTCTCAATAAAAACATTCACCAAACATGAAATAAGAAATATAAAATAGTGTGGTCAACATACGTAAATGTAATTTTTAATTAAAACAAAAACTTGCCAGCTGATATATAATGTTAAAATGTTCCGCTGTAACCATGGCAACGTGTACTGTTCAGTTATAATGTGTACCATGCATTTGATTTGATTTAATGTTGTTTAACAGCCTGTTAACAGCTAAGGTCATTTTAGGCCGGGTTAACGGGGTCGAATGCCAAATTTTACCTGTTGTGATTGGCGGGTAAATTCCAAAATCAGAACTGAATATTTACAGAAAAAATATATAATATTCAGCCCTGAAATTAGAATAACCTGACCTGGTGCCAGGTCTTCACCACACCAGAGTCACTTTGCCCCACTCCACAAAAGTAATATGATCAGTACTAATCGTATTACTTTTATAATGGGTATAACCAGATTCAACAAGGAAGCAAAAAGTACATGAGGCTCAAACTAGGGATATCTGGATTCTGTTAAGGAAGAAATGTGGTTGTGACTGGAGAAATGGGGCTTATGGGTTATGCGACCAGTGTAGATCCAGATCAGCCTGTGCATCCGCAGTCTGATCAGGATCTGCACTGTTTGCTACTCCATCAATGAAACACCGATCATGCTTCTAACAAGCAGTATAGATCACTATCAGGCTACAGGAGTTATTTGATCGGCAGCTACACTGGTCACAAATCCCATGAGCCCCATTTCTCCAGTCACAGCCACAAATGTACCCTTCACATGCTCCCAACCAATCGCCCGCACTACGGACGCTACAACGTGTACTGTGGCAGCTTTGCCTGAATCTGTCTCCTCACGATCACAAACGTAGCGTAACAAGCGCACACAACATGGAACACTAGTCCGATGCCACTTCTGTGTTCCCGGATGTATAGCTGGCACATGAAAATACTGCCCAGTGTCGCGAATGCTAGAGATTTCCGCCGTTTTAACGGGTAACATAGCAAATATACCTGGAAGAGAAGAAAACAAAGTGAAAGTGCATGGGTTTAACGTCCCACCAACAGCTAGGCTCATAATTATAGAGACGGGACCACAGTTTAAAGTCTCATCCGACAGACCAGGGGGATGGATATACCGTGAAAGTAATTTTGATGCCTAAGACGAGGTCTGAACCCACAACCTCCGGATAGGAAGTCAGGTGTACTAACCCCTAGGCCACAATCCATCCCAAGAGATTTGAAACAAGTCACAAATTACGTAATAAATAAAACCATGTTTACAGTGGTATGAAAACAAGTCCATTGGTTGTTGAGTTTACTGTAGTATGAACAACATTTTGTCTGTTCAAAGTGCATGTAGTCTGAAGGCCTGCACTTACACTTTAAACGGACCATATGTTTTTCTTACCACAGTAAACGCATGATTTCACATGATTTTATGACTTATATTTAAATTGCGTTTTTGGATAGTTTCGAAAATGTAAATAACCAAATATGGCGCTAAAATAAAGAATCATATTGTTTTACATTATACAGAGCTCCAGTTAAGGTGCGTAATTTGATCAACTTTGGGGGAAATTTTGTTATTTCTTTAACAAAAATGGCAAGTTGGGAGTGCTTTAGAATCGTCTCATTGAGACGATTCTAAAGAACTCCCAACTTGCCATTTTTGGTGAAGAACTAAGAAAAATACCTTGAATATTTGGTCAAATTACGCACCTTAACTGGAGCTCTGATCATACATTGAATGGAAACTGTCATTATGAATGTATGGACAGTATAAATATTATGAGATAAATACCTGATAGAATGATAAAACACAACACACAATAAACGTGGCCCCCGATTGGTAATGGTCAGCGTCAAACGTCTGGAATAAACATGGAAATTAGGAATTTACAAAACGTTTACCATCCCAGCTACAGCTAAGGTCAAACAGAGACTATGTTTCAATTTATTTAATGGTGTTTAACGGCCTGTCAACAAATAACGTCATGTTAGGCTGGGTTAACGGGGTCGAATGCCATCGGGGGTGGAGGGGATGTTTATCTCAATTTGAGATTCTCAAAATCAGAACTGAATATTTACAGGAAAAATATATATATTCAGCCCTGTAATTAGAATAACTTGATCTGGCACTAGGTCCTCACCACACCAAAATCACTTAGCCCCACTCCCTAAAAGTAATAAGAATAGACTTCGGTTAGACTCTGGTTTCAAGTTACATAAAAATACCAGTGGGATGTTTGATATATTGGTGTTTAACGTCCTATCAAAAGCTAAGGTCATTTCAGGCCGGACGAGTGGGATGTAAATATAATACAAGTATTTTGTCATGCCAAAGGTTTGGATGGAACCAACGACTTAAGTCCAGTGGTCTACCACTAGATTATTAACCCACCCCTCAGATATAAGGGTCGACTGAAAACTATGGAAGAAGTTTGTTGAACAAGCAAAGTGTGCCAGACCGACAGCTAGACAGCCTGACAAACCGGAGCAAATTATACGGTCGTGCAGTGGGTATATAAATATAAATATATATACATGCAGAACTCTAGATAAGCCGCGCATTTGCGTAAATATTGAAATCAGAATTAGCGAGTATCAAAAAGCAATAAAAAAATTGTGGTTCCTTTATCATGCTGCAGAAAACAATAAACAGACCATATTAATAATGTTTCAGGGGCAATTGCAAGAAGACAATTCTAATGAAATGCCAAGACATGTTTTCATTTCGAAGCAAACCATTCAATAATTGCTGTCTGTTGATGTGTAAACAGTAGTGTGATTTTATTTTACCCAATTAAAATTTTGAAATACCCAATTGCTTAAGAAATGATGGAGTGACAATACTCAATTACTAATTCCTTATCTGGAGCCCTGTATACATGTATACTTACAGCGTCTATATGACTGTGAGTTTCGTTGATTACGTGGACGCCACGAGAGAGGTTGAGTAAGGCACAAAAACAGCAGAGGCTCAAAGACACCATCCCGTGTAGGGGGATGGGCAGATATTTCTGATACATGCCAGCTGAAACACAGACCGACATATTTGTGGCTGTGACTGGGGATACCGGTTTTGCGACCAGTGTAGATCCAGATCAGCCTGTGCATCCGCACAGTCTGATCAGGATCTGCACTGTCCGCCATTCCATCAATGAAACACCCGTCATGCTTCTAACAAGAAATATAGATCGTGATCAGGCTACAGGAGTGTGCTACTTGACCAACATTGCAAAGTATACTTTTCTAGCAAAGTATACTTTGAGGGAGTAATCATTAATTTTTCCTGAAATGCATTATTTCATATAGAACTAACGACTGCATATATTTTATGATTAAAAGTGTGCAGAATTATTATACTGAATTTATTACATTATCACAGCCAAAATGGCTGTGATAATGTAATAAATTCAGTATAATAAAAATTAATAAATTTATCCTTAAATTGAAAATTGCTCCCTCAAAGTATACTTTGCTAGATAAGTATACTTTGCAATTTTGATGAAATAGGCTACAGGAGTTACACTGGCTATAAATCCTGTAAGCCCCATTTATCCAGTCACCACCACCTTCATTGCAATAGCCATACATTTAATAGCATGGTCCAGTACAGACGGATAAATGCAACAGGTATGGTAGGATAGAATGAATCTTCACCACATGCGAGACACGCCATGTGATTTTGTACCTTCGGACATCTGCGTAATTTCATTAAATATGTTTACAAAGTTTACAATAAATAAAGTCAAAAGTTGACAAAATTTTCAGAGTGTCAGCTTTTAGTTTATTTATGAAAAATATTGTAAATTTTGTATTTAATGAAATCACATGGCGTGTCTCATATTAGGTATATTACACTTGACGATCGTTATTGTTACATTTCTGTCAGAAATATTGTGTAATTTGATCATATATGCAGTACTTTCAGTACTTTGTTAACCTGCTCCATTCAAACAGCTGAATTTACGTATACATATTCTCGTGATGCAGGTGCCCATCCTCCGCATCAATTTCAAAATTTCAGTGCGACCGTTGTGAACTGGTCTGGTGACGTAATGGCGCGTTCTAGTAACGTCATGAGACACATGCATTACGTAGGTTCAAACAGTTCCTTCGTGCCATGGCAAACGCTTACCCATGGCTGGACATTGTCGAACCTTATAATAAGTCATGCTTTGACACGACACAACCTACCGGGGGTTGATCTATAGGCAGAATCGTCACACGATTGTTTGAAGTTTGGTTGCAGCTCCTCCTCACATAAAACATACGGAGGTCGTAGTCGAAGTTCATCGCTGAGGTCAGGTAGGTTGACCTTTGTGCTCAGGGTTCGCGGGTTGTTATATCTGTGCTTCAGCTTCTGCAGGGGCCAGTCTAGTGAATAGTGTGGAGAACGTAGTGAAAGTAAGAGAGAATGGGTTTAACGTCCCTGCCGTATCAAGGTCATATATATATATAGTGACGGGACCACAGTTTAAAATCTCATCCAACAGACCAGTGGGATGGAAATACTATGTGTTAGTATTGTTCATGCCTAGGGTGAGGATTGTACTCACAACATTCGGTATTGAAGTCCAATGCCATATCCCCTAGGTCACGGCCGGCGTTAAGAGTTAGAAATGTTCGCAATAGCAACTCGTCGTTCGGCCAGGGTGAGAACAATGAAAAGTAAATGTAAAGTGGTTTTTTTTTCATATAACTATAACAAGGGGAGATAATCTTGAGTATCGAACTCGGAACGTCGGGCCATGGATACTCGTACTGTAGTTCATGCCTGCACTCTCATACACCAATCATATATTAAATATCGGCATATTTGAGTTTACACTAGATGTTGGGTTGCACTAGTGGGCGCGTACATCGACCACTAGTGTAACCTATATATCTTGAAAATAAGGGGAGTTATTGTTATTATACAATAACGTCTTTTATTTTGACAGACATGTTTGCCCCCCGAATAAGTAGGAAATGTTTTAGTGCGAATTAGGCACGGTCCGAATCATAATCGATCACGTGACATGTTTCGTAGTCGAATCTTACCACGTGACATATTGGTAACCTCGTTCTGACATTCATTATTCTCCGGCTTTCGCCATTTTAAGTTGTTTACAAAATATAACTCGACAATTAAGAAAGAATATGCCTGGTCGTGGTCGTCCACGATGGGACGCTGCTGCAGTGAGGAGGCGGAAGGCGGCAGGTGCCCTCGAGGAGCAGCCAACAGCAAAAAATAGTCGTACAAACTCCCCACCAACCCAACCAAGTGCCGAGACAGAAACTGTTAATCTGCTGTCCATGGCGGATGATGATCCGCCAAATATCACATCCCGAAAGGGTAATGCTGCGGAAAACCTGGTTGACTTCGGTCAAATCATGCGGGATGCTTTCCCGATGAATGACCCAAAATCGCCTCAATCTAACACGGCCCAATCCAATTCGGCCCAACCCAACTCGGCCCAATTTGAGTTTTTGCCACCCAACTCGGCCCAACCAAGCTCTGCCCATCATCTTGGTGAATCCCAGAGATGATTGAATATACAAGGAACACTAATCGTCATCCTGAACTTCAGCACCCGAGTAATGAAAGCCTGAGAAAGTAGCGGCCCTTAACTTCCACACTATAGTACATCTAATAAATTTATATGAAAGTGTTACTGGTCTTGTGTTTAAATAACAGCCTGTTCTAAAATAAATAACTAAATAATTTTCGCAACAGAAACTGTAGCAGATTTCATCAAAATTGCAAAGTATACTTTTCTAGCAAAGTATACTTTGAGGGAGTAATCATTTATTTTTCCTGAAATGCATTATTTCATATAAAACAAACAACTGCATATATTGGATGATTAAATGTATGCAGAATTATTATACTGACTTTATTACATTATCACAGCCAAAATGGCTGTGATAATGTAATAAATTCAGTATAATAAAAATGAATAAATTTATCATAAAATTGGAAATTTCTCCCTCAAAGTATACTTTGCTAGAAAAGTATACTTTGCAATGTTGGTGAAATAGGCTACTGGTTGCTCGGCAACGGTGAGAACAAATAAATATACAACTTTTTTTCACAAAATGTTATACTACGGAAATTGTGCCCAGTCCGTAAATAAAACAAAATTTCAATCAGACTGTGCAAATAATTATGTAACAGGGCTAAGAACTAAGAGAGCTCCAGATAAGGTTTCGCCAAGAGTATTTTACCCCCTGAAATATTTTTCAATGCTGAAATTGCATCTATGCCGATTTCTTTGTTTTCAAAGCTGATTTACCCCAAAAATATGCTTAGCATGAGCGGTGAATCTTAAGTTTTTGCAAATGTCATAAAGTCCCAGTGCTCCAGATAAGGTGCATATTGGCGCATTTTACGCAATTATTTTAGCAGAATATGCATTGATTATCAAAGGTGGGAATACAAAATACTCACAGCAGTGTGAAAATACGCATTGATTTTCAAACTGAGTAGTGAAAATACTGTAATAAAGTTGAAATTTACTTAGTTGAGCTGCAGCTTTTGTTTTATTTTAATAATTTTTCCCTATTTAACATTTTAATAAGGAAAATATGCATTGAATTTGAAATCTATATAGGAATGAATTGCCTTTTTGTGGAATTTATCGGGGTATAAACTTGGAAAAGTCGCGGGAATACTGGACGAAGGCCGGAAGGCCTCGTCCAGTATTCCCGCGACTTTTCCAAGTTTATATCCCCGATAAATTCCACAAAAAGGCCATTCATTCCTTATAATTCCAGCATTTGAAATAAATTCATCAAGAAAATGTGTTTATTTTCCGTTTTCTTAAGAATTATTTGAACTGCGCCTGACGGTTACGGAAAGTAGTTCGGCATGGCATAACACTCTTTAGATACAAAACTTATCTCGGTCTCTGAGTCCCTTCTCACAGATTCATAAATACAAACCAAATTCAATTAAAGCATATGGCCTCACTGCGGCCATGACCTTTTTCTTGTCATAGAATTGCAGGAATTCCCTCTGTAGGTCTGAGAGAAAGGAGAAAGCCAGGACGGAGGGGTAGGTCGCATCACACAGGACAAACAGGGACAGGTCCAACGCCGTTATAAAACTGGAACGATTTGATTAGTGCTAGATTTACGGTACCTCAAACATGTCAAATACACCCCGGATTGTTCCAGGTTCCACAAACTAACAATTTACACATATTTATTAAAAACAATACATTGAAAGATACGACAGACATTTAAATACATGTACATGTAGTTGAAAGCAAGGTATTTAGGACGAATGGGTAGGTCACGTCACACAGGACAAACATGGACAAGTTCAACGCTGTTATAAAACTGGAACGATTGGATCAGTTTTATATTTACCTCAAATATAGTCTGTATTTGTTCCTGGTTCCACAAACAAACGATTGCCTATCGTTTATACATACATGTATTTTTATTTTTTTATTAGAAAACAATGTTTTTGTTGGTTTAAAGTGTCACTTTTTTTTTCTAATTAAAAACAATGAAAACAATGTCAAAAGAAATGACAGGAATTTAAATAGTTGAAAACAGGGTATTTAAACAAAAATATCATTTTCACGTACAAGTCTGAAACTGGCAGAAAAATCTCTAGCTTTTATTGTTACATAGACAAACATATATGGTAGGACAACTGGGCCCATGGCTGAGAAAAGGGACCTTACAATGTGATCAGATGAGACTTTGCATCTGCGCAGGGCCTATGATGTTTGCCAATCAGTCACTGATGCATGCTTAATACAACCATTTTCAGACGCTTATCCAACTCACAGATGAAGGTAACTATGTTTTGAAACCAGCAGAAAATTAAAGAAAAAAATAGATGCCGGCGATTTTGTTTTGTTTTTATGGCAATTTTTATTTCTCTAACTTTCTACTGGTTTCAAAACATAATTAGTTTTGTTTAGCCATTTTACCAGTAGCCGATTTCACCAACATTGCAAAGTATACTTTTCTACCAAAGTATACCTTGAGGGAGTACCTAATCATTTATTTTTCCCAAAATGCATTATTTCATATAGAACTAACCACTGCATACATTTGATGATTAAACGTATGCAGAATTATTATACTGAATTTATTACATTATCACAGCCAAAATGGCTGTGATAATGTAATAAATTCAGTATAATAAAAATTAATAAATCTATCCTAAAATTGAAAATTTCTCCCTCAAAGTATACTTTGCTAGAAAAGTATACTTTGCAATGTTGGTGAAATCGGCTACTGATGGTAAAATGGCTAGACAAATCTAAGTATGCTTTACCTGCCTGTGATCCAGCTGTGGAAGTGTGAAGAATGATCATGGCTTGTGGCAAATGTTAGTTTAAACAGTATTTTATTTCATTTGGATAAACACAGGTCATATATACACATTAGTGTTGGAGGATTGAGTAGAAAGCAAATATGCTTGTATAATACAGAGCTCCAGATAAGCTTACGTGTATAATACAGAGCTCCAGATAAGCTTACTTGTATAATACAGTGCTCCAGATAAGCTTACTTGTATAATACAGAGCTCCAGATAAGCTTATTTGTATAATACAGAGCTCCAGATAAGCTTACTTGTATAATACAGAGCTCCAGATAAGCTTACTTGTATAATACAGCGCTCCAGATAAGCTTTGTGTCTAAAGCGTACTATACCCCCTGATTTCAAAATCATTGCGTATTTTACTTTTACAAATGGATTATTGATTTTTTCATTACTAAATAGGGAACAAATGATAAAAAAGATAACAATTTAAACATTCACTTATTTGAGCTGCAAAAAGCAAACACTGTTTGCTTTTTGCAGCTCAACTAAAGTGAATTTTCAACTTTATTACAGTATTTTCACTACTCAATTTGAAATGTGTATTTTCACATTGCTGTGCGTATTTTGTACTCCCACTTTTGATAATGAATGCGTATTCAGCTAAAATAATTGCGTAAAATACGCCAATACGCACCTTATCTGGAGCTCTGTAACACATGTACCTCTTTCCATTGTGGCAAATGTTGCAAGGTCCTTTTTCTGCCCACAGCCCAAACTTAACAACACCCATGCTTACTGTATGGAATACTTCCGAACTGGTAAGGTACATCTGTCTGGAAACTTTGCGGAGATTCTTGTCAACAGCTTCAGTTTCCTGCAACAACAAACTTGTCAGATTGACTAATTGATTGGGATATTACGTCCATTCAACAACAACAAGATCATACACAGAAAAAAGTGGGTTTAACGTGCCAATAACAGCTAAGGTCATATAGAGACGGGATCACAGTTTAAAGTCTCATCCGACAGACCAGTCAGATGGAAATATTAAATATTTTTCACACCAAAGGTCAGACTTGAACTCACAACCTCCGGTATTGAAGTCCTGATCACCCCCATTCAGTCAGCAAATTACAAGTCCTGCTTCCAACGAATTGCATATGATCGAGGGGTGCATTTAACTAAACTTGGTACGACTAAAATGTTTGCAAAATTTATGATAGTCGGGAAATTTCACATTAACAACGTTTTCTTGGAAATAACTATCGGATTTACATTTATTGAGCATAGGCTGCATGCTCAATAAATGTAAATCCATCAATTAAAATTTACAGACAATCATAAATTTGCACTTATGAACATTTTAACCGTACAAAGTTTAGTGAAATGGCCCCCAGAACTCCAGATAACGTTTAGCCGTAAAGAGTATTTTACCCCCTAAAATATTTTTCAATGTTAAAATTAGATGTTCACTACACCACCAACTTGAATTGTAGTAGTGAAAACTAAAATTATTCCAACTTTTCATAAAAATGTTAACTGAACAGAAACATACAAATATGTCCATCTGTACTTGATGTGACTATACACATTTTCAGCTGCAATTTTCTATTGTCAAATGTCAATGCTTATTTGTACTCCCTCAGATCTATTCAATGCTGGTTTCCTGATTTTAAATGCTGATTTACCCCCAAAACACATTTATCTGGAGCTCTGTATATCCCCATTTTGCCGCAGAACTGTGCTACAAGTTCAGGAGGCAGACTGGTCAGAAATCTTTTAGCCCCATGTGTGGCGGTGACTAGAGAAATGGGGCTTATGGGTTTTTGCGACCAGTGTAGATCCAGATCAGCATGTGCATTGGCAAAATATGCACTGTTTGCCATGCAATCAATGAAACACACGTCATGCTTCTAACAAGCAATATAGATCATTATCAGCCTACAGGAAAGTGCTATTTATCAGGAGCTATGCTGGTCACCAAACCAAGGTCTCCAGTCACAACCACATTTGTCCAGTCACAGATGTGCAGGTCTCCAGATAAGGAATTAGTAATCGAGTATTTTCACTCCATCATTTCTGAAGCATTGGGTATTTCAAAATTTTAATTGGGTAAAATAAAATCACACTACTGTTTACACATCAACAGACAGCAATTATTGAATAGTTTGCTTCGAAATTAAAACATGTCTTGGCATTTCATTAGAATTGTCTCCTTGGGGACAATTCTAATGAAATACCAAAATGTGTTTTCATGGAAAATAAGAAAAAATATGCTATATTTGTGGTCTGTTTATTGTTTTCTGCAGTATGATAACGGTACCACAAAATTGTCATCGCTTTTTGATACTCGCTACTTCTGATTTCAATTGGGTTTTTGGCAATTTTAATTGGGTATTCAAGCAAATACACAGCTTATCTGGAGCTCTGGATGTGTAACAAACCTGTATGCATCCTCCAGCCCATCATGCTGGTCCATAGGTGGACTGTCCGAGTTGGCGGTCAGTGCCAGTCCATCGGTCACTCGGCTTATACTGGCGAAGTAAATCATGCTCGTCTTTTTATCTCATTGTACAAGGGTACACATAAGACATCTGAAATCAGTAATTCACTGAATGACTGATTGCTGGGCCCTTTCAATGTAAATGGAATAAACTATTTAATGCTAAGATCTCAAGTTTGGAAAGTGTGTTGTGAACTATCCAGTGGCATCATGCCAGGTTATTTCTTAGTTGAGCTATCAATTTAGTAAATAATTAGCTTAAATTTACTTTATCAGGTCATCTAATGTAACATATGTAAGTTTATGTCATAATTACTTTAATATGTTCACAATTAGCTGCTAAAGTGCGAATCAGATCTGATTCCCTATTCTGCAGAGAAGGCCTATGACTATGAGTGGAATCGGAAGTCTGGCTATGGACGGTACGCGAGTAGATAGCAAAATTTACCTTCGCAACATTGTTCTAGCTTTAAGTTTTAGCGTTATATAACTCCACACATTAACAATAGGTTCAGAGTTAGTTTTAGATATCAGGGATATACCAAGGTAAGGATAGGGTTAGTGTTGTCAACAAAGTGGCGGACCAATTCTGCAGTTGATCCGCCAAATGTTTGTTGGCAGAAAAATGCGGAACAGACAGTAGAAGGATATGTAACTCTGAATAACTACAGTCTTACTATTATACAACACCAGAATCATCAATATAACGGTACGATGCTCGCAACTACGATATGACTTGCAATCGTACTGCAATCGTACGAGTTGCTACGTGGACGAATTCAGATTCTGGAAATCGCGAAAACACATGACACTGTTGATAAGTAACGAATATCTTCCCACATTAGGTACAAATTATCATCATACTGTGCCTGGTGATACACACCCCCGTCTTGTTTGCATATGCATTACCATAGTCGTACATATCAAACGTAAATAGTGCATACTAGATGTTATTTGTGATTCTATGGCAGTCAGCAGCTGTTTGACAGATAATCTATCTACACGGATACGATTTACTCAGGTGGATGGGATAATACGGGTTCAGGTCAAAACGTACCCTGGTTAAAACGTAAATGTATCTGTCTGCCTGTCTGTATATCTGTCAGTCTCTGCCTGCCTGTATGGGTGCACCAACCAGTCTATCCATATATTTATATATATATATATATATATATATATATATATATATATATATATATATATATATATATATATATATGAAATAAAAGATATTATCGGTGCATACAAAACACTGCACAAATAATTATATAGTCCCATATCAGACGAAAACTTGAAAACACATCCACTGTACGTATGGGGCGCTTACACCAAATCTCAAATAAACCAGATCGAAAAAGTCCAAAGACGCACTGCAAGATTCGTTTCAAACCGATATGTCATCTTGTTTTATAAGATAACTGTAAAAAAAAACATAGAATCAATATGTATGTTTAGAACTGTAAATGGGCGTCACAAACATTTTTTGAAAAAGGGGTTCGAAATTCCGCTGTGACGCAACATAAATCGGTAAGGGGTCACAAAGGAAGGTCACAAATGCACCGATTATATCTACAACGGAACATCTCGAAACCAGCCAGGGTGGCCGGTTTCGAGAGATTCCAATGTAGTTCAGCCACTGATGAATCTGAGCCTTGTGGCACTGAACTGACATTTTCGTCAGAGATAAATTATCATGAAGCCCATAACAACAATAGAACAATTACGTGTTCTCGTTTTCCTTTATAAATAGGCTGTACTGTGTCTTAGGTCACTTAAACTACCAGACTTGGATGTTAAACAATGGAGTGGGTTGTTGGCATTTTCACTTCCCCGTTAGCGACGCACCTGCAACGTTAATGAGATAGTAGTATACGGTCAGTAGACTATAGTATACTCAACAAAAACAAGAAACTAGGCAAAGGCACCAAGGCCTGTTTTTCAAAATTATGTTCAGTTTACCATTGGCTATCATTCTAAATAATAAACTAGAAAATAAAAATGATGTTGCATTTCAACTTTCACATTTAAAATGTAAGTAAAGTAATTAAATGCGGTAAATGTTGGTCAAGGTGAAATGAAGCTCATATGCATATGTCGTATTGAAGTTTCTGGTGTACATCATTGGCATATGTTGTCCAGGTTTGATGATAGTACCATTACAATGAGTGAGATACGGCTTTTTTGTTATTGATGAACAATTACTTACATTTAAATAGTTTTTAAATTTAATGTGTTTAATAACCAAATTCGTCGGCAGCAAAACCTGGAACAGACGGTAGTTCAATTGAAGGTAATATGTCGTACTGCAGTTTCTGGTATACATCTGATGTTTTCCAAGTTTGGTGGTTGCAGTTGTTCAAATGAGTGACAAATGGACTTACACACGAAAACTTAACATTGAAAATGACTAAGTCATCGAAGGGTAAAACAATAGGTCAAGGTTAGTTATTTTTTGGAACCTACAATGGACGCTTGTAAATTTATTAAATACAGCGACTGAACATTGTGAACGCCGACACCGTCGCCGCCAGCCGACGGACGCCATCATCCAATGGACGGGATTTAAAAAAACAACAACAACAACAAAACGACAAAAAATGAAACATTGGTCCCGAATTTTAAATTGTGCGTGCGTTTCTTTTGTGTTGGATATAGACACGTTGATAATGAATGTCGTTATCGGCAGCTTGATACCATGTCCATATATGTAGTATAAATATCCGCATGTATCTCACTAATATAAAAGATCACCCTTGCGCCTTCATCTGTGCCAACGAAAGCATTTGAATAAGGGCCCTCGCGCTTGTTTGTAATCGTTGTAAAAAAAATTAAGTTTAAATTTTATCTCACTAATATATAATGGCGAATTTGTCCGCAGTTATTTACGGAAAGGAGGACATTAGAATCGTACGTACATTTGTTGCATGTCCTATTACATATAAATATATACGTTATATGTCAGGGGCGGATCCAGCATTTGGGGAACGGGGGTGTCTAGTTGCGAATGTAACTCTTGCAATCTATCCCGTACCGTCCGTACGGTACGGGAGTAAATGCAAGAGTTACCGTTCGCAACTAGGGGGTTGTCCTATTTTCGAGCTCTTGGAACGGCAATTCAGACTCCAATTACTGGTGGTATTTAAACTGTGATCTATGTAAACTACGTGGCTGAACGGGGGAGGGGGGTGGGGGGGGTGTAACCCCGGAACCCCCTCTCCAGATCCGCCCCTGTATATATAGGTACGTACATGCAAGAAACGCTTGCATTTCTCTGTATCATAAGTTAAAAACTGCACAACGGGAAATCATTCAATCAAATTTATTTAATTGTAAATAAAATCACGTGTTTTACATATCAAACAGTTCACCCGTAACAACATAAACTAAATGTTGCATGGTAACGATAACCACTCGTAAACGGAAAGTCAGACAGTATTATACGGAGCCCCGCAGGGGACGTAGAATTCTGTTTTTTACTAATTCGTTCCCACGAAATAATAATTAGTTCCATCAATTTAATAATTCGTTCCCACGAATTAATAATTCGTTCCCATGAATTAACAATTCGTTCCCTCAATTTAACAATTCGTTCCCACGAAATAACAATTCGTTCCAGTGGGAACGAATTGTTATATCGTGGGAACAAATTGTTAATTCGAGAAAACGAATTGATACATTTAGGGAATGAATTGTCATTTCGTGGGAACGAATTGTTAATTCGAGGGAACGAATTGTTATATCGTGGGAACGAATTCTTAATTCGAGTAAACGAATTGTTAAATTGAGGGAACAAATTGTTTTTTCGTGGGAACGAATTAATAAAAAAAAATCCATGTCCCCTGCGGGGCTCCGTAGTACTCCACTCGGCGAGTTTGGTGTATGCGAACGTAATAGCTTGCTAAGTAGTATTGGGGTCTGTTTGGTGTCAACTACACAATATGGTTGCTAATTACATAGTATATATAATACGGTGGAATATGTCGGTTATACCAAGGGCGTCGTCAGGGGAGGTTTGATGGGTTCGTACGAACACCCATTTTTGGAGCCAGTAGCATTTTTTATGTATATCCACGATACACATTGTCAGTGTTTTATTAAGCAGCTACTATATTATTCAAATACACTACTAACAATACACAACCAAGCGACGCCAACCATTTTGAAATATGCCAATATTTAGAAATACGCTTCTAAAATTGACCCAACATTCTTTGCCCAGGAGCTAGTTGCTGTCCACACATACCCGAATGCAGCATTTGGCTTCTGGAAAAAAAAACTCCCGAGTTGTGAAGCTACCGAAACCTGTAAGTCTTCTAGCATGCGGTTTGTTACATGTAGAAGCATGCCAGTTATGCAGTTTGATCTGGATCTGGATCAGCACTTATCGCGAACACCACAAGCCCAATTTCTATAATAATATTCACACTTATTGATGCATTTAACTAACATTTCTGTCATGTTACCGTGTGTATGGATCCATGAAGAACCAGCATTGTACTGCATGTACATTTGTAGTATTAACGTCATTTCGTCGTGGCGGGTCAAATAATGATTGCAGTTTGGTTTCCTTCCAGGAAGACAGGCACATCAACGAACCAGGCGATGGAGGTATGTACAATGTACAAACAATAATTGTTACATGACTGCCACCGTTTGACACCGCTCACAGCCGTGTTCAAACGTCCGGCGCGTGCTGTTTCACCATCGAATTGTATATTTCCGACGGAAATATATCAATAACGTTCGTCCACGTCCAGCCGTGGGTAAACGTTTGCCGTGCCTACGGCATTGGGATTTAAATAGTTCCCTCATGTCACGGCAAACGTTTACCCAAGGCTGGACATTTGTCGAACCTTATAGTACGACCCAATCTATTCCAACTACGTCAGGGTCATCGTCCTTTGCAGCTTTCTGGGATCCTCTTGCAGAATCGAGTTAGGGTCTATTCCGCTTATGACACCATGGGTAATTCTAATTAACATTGATGGAATGACTAACGGTATATACAATGGGGGTTCCTCTTGAGAAAGCAAAATGTCCGCCAATTTATTTTCAAATATATACCGCCGGTGAAAACCACAGTTTACCAACGTTAAGCAGAATTGAAGAAACCCCGTTATACAATAATACCAGTTGGCGTGATCTAGTGGATACGGCATCCGCCTCGCAACTGGGAGGTCGAAGATTCGAGCCTCCGCCCCGGCTGATATGGCCGGTTGGTGAGCCGCCAGCTAGTTAAATAAATGGTACCAATTGTGTGCCTGTCTGATGCTTGGCATATAGGATAGGAATTGGAAAGTATTGATGTTCAGACATTATAGTGTCACATAAGTCAAAACTGGCTGGCCCTTTACAACAGGGGTAACACTATGACAAACAACCTTTACAATATGTTTTGTCGTCGTTCAACGGTTGTTGTTGTTGTTGTTGTTGTTGTTATTGTGTAGATAGCCAGTACATGTACATGTGACAGTAGAACTGGAATCCATTATGAAAGGGATGCTGAGACATTCATAATGTCTTAGCATCCCTTTCATAATGGATTCCGGTTCTACTTTCACATTTCTACATTTGTGTAAGAGAGGGCATGTTCATAATTGTTGCTACGTGTGCTATACAGTAAGCATAACCTTATTCACAATATATCATTAGATACACAGTGTTACAGTGTGGGTATCATATTTGTGAACAACCTGTATATAGAGAATAGTAAGTATATGTTGTGACCAGTCATTTGAACCGTCTCAAATGAGTGGTCACAACATATACTTTGGTTCAGAAATAAGGAAAATAGATAGAGAATAGTAGGTTAGTGTCGTGAATGGGAAAAAATATCTGGCAAGGCTCAGGAAACGGGATGGGCGAGGCTCTGCCGAGCACATCCCGTTTCCGTGCCGCGCCAGATATTTTTTCCCATTCACGGCACTAACCTACTATTCTATTTATCCCGTCAACACCTACAAATGGCTGTAAAATGCAAAAATTGTATGACTGGATATAAAAAATGTTTCACGGCACCGTGTTTCACGGCACATACGCACTGTGTTGACGGGATAAAGTATAATCTACCACATGCCAGAGCACCAGATAAACTTTGAGTTTAAAGAGTATATTGTAACCCCTGATTGCAAATTAAATGCGTATTTTAGTTTTACAAATGGATTATTGATTTTCTTAAATATGGAACAAATTACTGTTTGCTTTTTACATTTTAACTAAGTCAATTTTCAACTTTATTATAGTATTTTAACTACTCTATTTGAAAACCAATGCCTATTTGCACATTACTGTGAGTATTTTGTACTCCCAAGTTTCATAATCAATACGTATTTGGCTAAATTAACTGCGTAAAATATGCCAATACGCCCCTTATCTGAAGCCCTAACATGCTATTTACAGAGGTGCAGATCGCTATTAAGGATGTTGGTATATGCGGGTCGGACATCCATCTGTACAACCACGGCACGTTCGGCATGCACACCATGACCGGTCCTGGTGTAATAGGACACGAGGTTAGTGCTGTGGTCACCAAACTTGGACAGGGCGTGCACAGACTGAAGATTGGTAAGCTGGGATCGTCACTAGTTCACATTGTTTGACAAAAATTTCATGTACAGTGTATGTGGTTGGTTGACTCTGGTCGTGCTCAATCTGAAGATTCATGAATTGGGATTGCCACTTCACTCTACGTCTGGCATATTGCAGGTGAATGGGCAAGACCAATGATCGTATAACGGTACAACATTGGGAGTATTGTGTATGATTGTCAATTCTTTCTGCTGTATTGTAGCAATGTAACATGAGAACAGTCAGTGTAACAGCGTAATTCCAGTAATGTGTATTAAAATACGTATGCGATTCGTATACGATAGCGGGATTGTCAATTTAATATGTCATACTACATACACTCATGCTGCTTCACAATATTGCACATTGTTTGATCAACTCACACGTAAATGGCAAAACAAAATAAAACGACGATTGCCGTATAATCTATGGGATATATATATCGCGCACAAATGTGCATAAAAACTGGATACATACACAATGCATCATTCAGGATAAAATAACGAGTAGACACAACTAATGTACAATTTGAAATAAAAAAAAGTAAAAACAACATAAACATTGTATAAATATTATTCTAACTTTTAGCCAATATTGAAAGTAGTATAGTTAACCTGGTTGAGGTATTTCGATGGCACAGGAGCTGATGACGTTCGGGTATGACGTCACGGTGACAATCAGAAATTGTCAGAAATATTCTATTTTCTGACGTCGCGACTTGGCGGCTTCCACAAAATTGGGAATTCGACTTATAATTAATCAATTCGACATTATACAAAAACGCCTAACACACACACAAGGTGCATGATCATGTGGTTACAACAACAACAACGTCGCCCACTCCAAAGTAAGTATTATTTTATATTTTCCTTAATATGCAACGGATTTTGATGAACTATGGCGCAGCAAACGCGTCTTCATGAGATGCATTTGGTGGTCCAGGGAGTTTGGCACAGACTTATGTCGTTTTTGCAAAGAATCGATTTCCGTGTCTACCGACACGGAAATCGATTCTTCGCAAAAACGACAGAAGTTTGGGCGAAAATACAGAGACCACCAAATGCAGCTTAACAATACGCGTTGGGGAAGGGGGGGGGAGTAGTAGTAGTAATAGCAGCAGTAGTAGTTGTACTTAACAGTAGTAGTATCAGCAGAAGTATTAGTAGTAGTATTTCTAGTTGGTGAAATTAATTGGAATATATATATAAATAAAGAAAAAAGTTAAACGATTATTAGCAAATGAGAATAGAATATGAAAATAAACTATGGAGAGACATCAAACGCTGATAATCC
The DNA here is from genome assembly GCA_029237695.1 of Conchocele bisecta. Classification (NCBI taxonomy): domain Eukaryota; kingdom Metazoa; phylum Mollusca; class Bivalvia; order Lucinida; family Thyasiridae; genus Conchocele; species Conchocele bisecta. The sequence goes on from CM055281.1 coordinate 6,299,187, forward strand.
GTTCATCTCAGCTGTCGGGATAGACCTCATGTACTGCAGTGGTATGATACAATACCAGACTAGATTGAAATATTACCACCTATATGCGATACTCGAACCGGTTAGAGCGTGTGATATAGTCATGGGTGAACCTGAAAATCAGCGTATTTGCGTCATCGTCAACTGATGGACAACCATATAGAAGTATGCGAACGTCATCTCTCGCAATATTCAGTTGTGTTAAACTATTGTTCAACTGTGCTCGTATATCGGTGTACAATGGACAATGTAAGAAGTAGTGTTGAGTGTCTTCCACTGCCCCACATCTGCAGCGTGGACTGTCCACTATGTTCTTCGAGAAAAGATGGTGGTTTAAGCAGCTGCAATGTGTGCGGATGCGTGTGTGGAGAATTTGCTTTTCCCTCTTACCAGAGTAGTAATAGTTAGGAGGTTTAGTAATATTCGAATTCAATTAGGTTTTGAATACGTTTAGTGATGGCGAGTTGCGAATATCGGGTGTGAGCTGATTCCATTCCTGAACTGATGATGGTAAAAATGAGTTCTGATAGAGCTGTGTCTTACATGGAAGGGAAGATGTGTTTTCTGCGTTTCTGAGATTGTAGTTCACTGTGTCGCCTACGTTTGCTGGAACAAGAGATGATAAGTAGTGAGGGGATAGTCGGTTATACATATTATATAAGAGAAATAATGTGTGCTTCCTTTCAGTGTTTCCCAGCCTGTTTCTCGATAAAGTGCTTCACAAGATACACGTTTAGTGGCTCCAGTTACAATTCGAGCTGCCTCTATTTTAATTTTTTTCAGATCCTGTTCTTCATACCTTGTACAATTATCCCAAATTACATCTTACATATTCTAAGACGGGTATAATGAAAGAAGTTTACATAGTTTCCAGAGTTTTCTGATTGAGACGAAATATTAATTTTCTCATCATGTTGGTGCGCTTCCATGCTTTTGACTTTGTGAATTCGAAATGAGAATGCCATATGTTCCATTGTTAGATAGACAAAGACCAATATGCTTATGATAACCAACTTATTTAATTATAGTGCGATTCATGAGTAGCGGAGGATGTTGAGGTCTGTTAGTTTTCCGAGAAATCAAGAGGGATTCAGTCTTGGAAGGATTGAAAGTTACCATCCACTTATCTGCCCATTCTTGTATTTTTGCAAGGTCAGAATTCAGAGTGATTGCTGCCTCGTCAGGGTTGTCAACAACAGCATAGAGAGATGTATCATCAGTAAAAAGTTTGATAGTAGAGCGAATGTCAAGAATGATGTCGTTGATATAAACTAAGAATAATAGAGGTCCAAGAATAGAGCCCTGTGGAACGCCAGCATAGATATCCGCGGACCTCTTTACCGTCATCAAGAGCCTTACAGAATGTGTTATATACATCAACAAGTTGGTTGACAGTAGTCATTTGGAACAAAACCAGATTGAAGAGAAGAGATGCAATTATTATTGTTGAGAAAGTGGAATATATGCTGGTGAAGTATTTTTTCCATTACCTTGTCCATAGTACACAGAAAAGAGATAGGCCGGTAGTTAGTGACTTCAGATGGATCGCCCTTTTTAAGAATTGCACAGATATATGCCTCCTTCCACAAATTCGGAACTTCAGCTAGATGTAGAGAACGGTTGAAAAGATCACATACAGGTTTGGATAGTTCGAACGATAGTTATTTGAGTACTCTGTTATTGATGAAGTCAGGTCCGGCAGCCTTTCCAAGTTTCAGCGTTTGTAGTACAGATTGAACTTAAATAGGCATAATAATTAAAGAGTCGAGTTTGGGTCGATTAGGGTCAATAACAAATTCCGGAAGAGTTCTATGATCATCACCGATGTGGGTTTGAGAGGCGAAGAATGTATTGAGAAGATTGTTGTTGTTGTTAGTACCACGTGATCATACACCTTGATACAGCATGGCGTCCACCTTTAATGTTGTAGGCGACAGAGTGTGCCTAGAGCCGGGGAATGCATGTAACCACTGTAGACGGTGTATCGAGGGCCGCCACAACCTGTGTCTCACGGAGCAGGCCTACCTGGGCCTCGGGTTTCAGGGATATATCACACGCTCCACTGTGTACAAGGAGGCATACTGTCACCGGTAAGGTACATTACTTATTATAATTATGCAGTGTAGAGACGACTATTGTTCATCGACGACTATCGTTCACATGTATAATTCAGCCGGGGAAAATAACGTAGCCATTTCTGAAGCCATTTCACCTTTACTGTGTGTCGTTGAACAACTTGGACAATTTTTAAGAAACTTCACTATCAGTGAACATTAGTCGTCGACAATATACAATTATTGTCTTTTGAGGAGGTGTACATGAGATTTACGGACCTGAGAAAAGTGATGTTCACCGATTCGGCGTCGGTGAACATCACTTTTCGAAGGTCCGTAAATCTCATGTACACCGACTCAAAAGACAATAATTGTTTTATTATATGACACTTTTTCCCCTTTTTGGCCCCATATTAAAATATTTCTGGTCAATATTATCATAGTCGTCGATGTCAGAGCCGACTATTGTTCATCGACGACTATCGTTCACGTGTATATAATTAAGCCGGGGAAAATAACTTAGCCATTTCTGAAGCCATTGGCTTAATCATACACGTGAACGATAGTCGGCGATGAACAATAGTCGGTTCTACAATGCAGATTTAATTCACTGGGTGGTCCGCTCAGCTGAATTGGGAATGAACTCTAATATAATGTTATGTATTTGATAACTTCTCTTCTAGATTATCATGATTATCAGTTTACTTGTCATGTTGTATTCGTGTATCTGCTTTAGAGTTTCAGAACTGAGCGAGCGCACATGTATAAATGTGTAAATTATAACGATAGCGAGGCCGGACGTGAATGCATTTACCACTCTTTATTCGCAGACTTCCAGACACCATGAGCTTTGAAGAGGGCGCATTCATGGAGCCGCTGGCGGTCGCTGTTTACGCCTGTAAGAAGGCGGGCGTTATGGCGGGCCGCTCTCTAGTCGTGCTTGGGGCAGGTACGGTGGAGGTGGGCAGCTTTGGAACCGCAGTATATACCTAGTTATTGCATAACTACATATTCATACATTGAATTTATTCTTAATATGTTTTACTGAATAACAATTTTCATAAATGTATATAGAGTATTGGTGCGAAAGATAGTTATCTTATAAAATTCTAACCAGGATTTTCTGTCTGTAACGCTGTAAGTCGCCCTGCATTACAGACAGAAAATTCGGAATTCCTCTCCTTAATACATATATGCAGTATGTTTTCTATTTACATATTTATTACACTATATAATTTAACACACCATGTTACAACGCCAATTCTATGCAATAAATGTAGAAGTTCATTCAAAAATCCATGTATGTTTGCAGGAGCAATAGGCCTGCTGTGCATGATGACAGCCAGGGCGATGGGAATCACGAATGTCTGTATCACAGGTATTGTCCACTTACATTGATCGGTAATTTACTAGAGCACAGGTGGGAGACTCAGACATATGACACCAAAATAATGCCTATTAAAAAAATCCCATTACCCCACCCACTACATAGAAGATGGTACTGAACGAGACCAAGTGGGTGGGGTAATGGGATTTTTTTAATAGGCATTATTTTTGTATCATATGTCCGAGTCTTCCACCTGTGCGTTAGAGGTGTGACATTGTCCACCTCATTCCTCACCACCATATCCCCACAGGTCTGCGATCATCAGGAGTTAGACTGGTCGCAAATGCCAAAATATTGCGGCTTATAAAATACAGTATGTTTCAGAAGACGTGTGCACTTTGCATAACAGCATAACATGCTGTACACAACCTCGTTGAAGAATATAAAATCATTAATCCCATTATATTCGGAATACAACTTTACGGATTTAAATATTTTCATCATAAGTTTTTCTTATTTCTCAATGAAAGTATATGTTGCGACCACTCATTTTAACCGTCTCGACGAGACGGTTCAAATGGTGGTCACGACATATCATTCTCAGCACATATAGAGAAAATATTTATAATTTTTCACAAACAAAATGACAGCATGAAATGGGTTAAGAAGTTATAATGTCAAGAAGAACACATATGGCCATGTTCATACTTTTATCACAAAGTACACATTCAATTCTTCTCTATAACTGCCACATATACATGTAAGCCTCAGTTCTCCAGTCACAGACAAATGTATGCATGCATGTAGAGAACCATTCTTATTGCAACATGACTACATATATATGTGACTGTGACTGGAGAAATGGGGCTTATGGGATTCGTGAACAGTGTAGCTCCTGATCAAATAGCACACTTATATAGCATGGTAACGATCTGTATTGCGTGTTAGAAGCATGACTGATGTTTCGTTGATTGAATGGCGAACAGTGCATATCCTGATCAGACTATGTGCTCGCACAGGCTGAGCTGGATCTACAATGGTCGCAAAACCCGTAAGCCGCATTTCTCCAGTCACAGATATATATTTCACGATGCATACTGTACAGTACTATATGACAGACGAAATCAACTTATTTTGAAACGCTTGCAATGCACCATACCCTAAATGTTAAATGGTAGTTACATGTATTTAATTCTTTAATTTAAATTAATTATGAACCCTTAAACCGCAATCTTATTTTTTTTGTCGTCTGCTGTTTATTTTCTATTTTCCATTGTTATCATCAAAAACATGCTTTGACAGCACTTTAGAATAATTTACAACATGCTTTGAAAGCACTTCAGAATCATTTCCATTGGAAATGATTCTGAAGTGCTGTCAAACCATATTTTTATTGAGAAATAAGGCAAGATATAAAAGCAACAGCAGACCACAATTGTTGTGAGTAGCGGTCTAAGGGTTAATTACTTTCTTGATCTGCAGATATCGTCCAAGAACGCTTAGACCTAGCAACGGAACTGGGCGCCACGCACACGTTGCTATCGGAATCACGTGATCAGGCAACGGTTGTCAAGCAAATTCACGAGCAGATAGGCGAGGCCCCGGATATAACGCTGGAATGTACCGGAACTCTATGGTGCCAACAGCTGGCCATTCACGTACGTATATTAGGCGAAGAGCATTAGACATAAAATCGCCAAAGATCGGACAAAATAAGCCAAATCTGGGTTATTTTCAGTATATGCCTAGACTATCATTAGGTGAAACATATCAAACCTCCACATTGAACCCACTGGTACGGGGCGCCATGCAGGACAGGTTAATTATGTGTACAAAACCAATTTTGTCCAGACAAAATTGAGTTTTGTAACACTAAAAATCACAAAATTCAATTCTGTGTCACAAAATTCAATTCTGTGTCACAAAATTCAATTCTGTCAATTCTGTGTCACAAAATTCAATTCTGTGTCACAAAATTCAATTATGCATACGTTTCGTATACAACATTCATTTTTGTTATAAAGGATTCAATTTTGTAAGACAGAATTGAGTTTTGTGAAGAAAATTCAGTTTTGTGGGACAGAATTCATTTTTGTCCACAAAAATTAGTTTGCGTAGGATAGTCTATGTCATCTCTACGTTGATTGGTTGAGATCGGTCTTTGTCCATTTTACTAGATGGTGGAGTACACTTGCAGGTTTAAATATTTCAATGCGAAAATTCAATGCGAAAATATAAATTATACTTCTTTATGGACAGTTATTTTGGTTATATTATGATTACAAATGAGTGGTCACACCATATAAGCATATATACTTTGAAGGAGAAATAAGAAAATTATTCAGAATTTTCCCTCAATTATGTAAACAGGGTCAAACATAAAGTACCCGGGACATAGCTAGACCTGAGAGCATGCCCATATATAGAGAATACCAGGCTAGTGTATTTTGATATCAAGTTTATCAGGCAAGGCTAGGAATTCCGAGGCTTGCCGAGGAATTCCTACCGTTTCCGAGCCAAGCCTGATAAACTTGATATTAAAATACACTAGTCTGGTATTCTATTTATCAGGTAACGTTTTATGCTCGAAAATGACATTAGATGACGTCGTATTCTAACAGGAGATCTAACCTTGTGAAACAAATGGTATTGTATCTGTGTCTACTAGTTGCGAAGTTACGTGTTCGCAACTATGTGTCTACATGCATTATTTACAGTATACACCATCTTAGTATCCATGGTATCTACACAAATACTACAAATGGTTTCCTCAAATGGCCCAATACACACATTCTGTTTATAAACACAGACAGCAGTCAGAACACAGGTTACAGCGCGTTTTGTGGCACAAAAGTGAATTTTGTGACACAGAATTGAATTTTGTGGCACAAAAATGAATTTTGTGGCACAAAATTGAGCCATGTCCCACTTGGCGCCCCGTAACTGGAGCTGAATCCATAATTCAATATGACGTTCAAGATAGCTGCCATAAATTGCTTAAATACATAAAGGTGACTATCATGAAACGCATTCACACAGAGTATGGCAGAATATCACTGACAATGCACCTATTAGTTTAAACATATTTTATTGTTTTAAATACAATAGGGTTGGGCCACAAGTTCTATTAACATTTCCAATAATTGTGAGTCGCTTAACTTTTAAAATATCTAAGATGGCTGCCAAGATGGCCGACACAATAAGTAAAAGTTACATCTTCGTCACAACACGTATGAATTGATTTTTAAATATATGGTTTAACCATTTCAACGACATTACCTGTATTAACCAAACGCACCGTTGTATTTGATCAATTTCCAAGGAATTTGGGTGTTGCTCTACCATGTTTTATTATAGAGGGTGATACAGAGGGGAGATAGTTGTGTCCCCCGGACGATATTACGGGATACTATGGAATTGCCGTCGTCCCGTGTCCGCGTCAGCAGCTGATATTTTCCTGTCCGGAGCATGACTCGAATACCATTTTTATATTTTCATGAAACTTCACACATTCATAGACCAGGCCACAGCGATGTGTCACGCACTAGATTTACAACTCCTGTCTCACTAATTTTCGAGTTGTTTCCATTTATTGTTTTTTTGTGCACTGATTAAATGTCCGGAGCATAATTCGAATACCCTTTCGAATATCTTCATACAACATTACCCATGCATAGACCACGACTTAACGGTTCGGTTTTCGCGCACATTTTTTAATTACAGTTAATATTTAAATTTAATACTATTGTGTTGCTAGGCAACGAGCCCAGGCGGTTGCATCGTATTCGTCGGCGTCGGCGCGGCGGAAGCCACTCTACCGTGGGCGCATGCGTGCCAGAAGGAAATCGACATGAAGTCAATCTGGCGCTATGACAAGACATGGTAACTATGGCAACGGTATTTAAGAAAGGCTCGTCGTTCAGTAATATGGCTGCCAGCTGTTACTATGCAACATAAAAGGTAGGAGTGATCTAACTGTTCTTACTGTTCTGATGACGCTTTTTTGCATTAGAAAGTAATCTATGGCTGTGTGTTGGTTATGACCTTGTAGAACACTGGGTCGAAGTTGGATGGGTTGTTATACCAGTATTTGCTGAATTCAATTTTGTAGTCTGCTGAAAATGTTATATTTTCATTATTTCTCATTTTCTGTCAAAACAGGTTTTCTTGTTAAGAATTAAGGCAAAAATGAAATACACCAGACGACAATTTTTGTCCCGCTTAGTGAGGGTTAACGCGTGTATGGAGGACACCACAAGCGTTTCTTAAGATAGGCTGTTCCAATCGTCGGCAGTTCTGTTACTGAAGGTGTAGGCCTTCTTGATCATTGGTCAATACCTGATTTACAAATAGTCCAGCAGTACGCTGTATTGACTATTAACTGAAGGGGTCAGTGGAATAAGGGGGCTAACTCCATGATGGAGTTAGCCTCCTTACTACACTAACCACTTCAATTATGGCATGTGCATACTTTCCTGATGATCGTTTGAAATATGTTTTTGGGATTCTGTGAGTCGTTTTGTTCTTCATAACATATGTGAGTATTTTAGTGCCACAAAGAACACAATATTTTTCTCGCTACTTTATAATGTCACCGTGTAATGACTGTGAGAAAATTTAGCTTGAAAACATCTACAAGTTAACCCATTTCACGCTGAGGATACGCCATTTTGTGCGTGGAAATCCTCAATATGTGCTTAGAAGTATATGTCATGACCACCATTGGAACCGTCTCGTCGACACGGTTCAAATGAGTATATACATTAGCTGAGAAATAATGAAAACAAAAATAAAATATTTAACAAAAAGGCATACCCGTAATGGGTTAATGGTTAATCAACTTTTAATTGTCAATAACAAAATATCACAATCCTGAGGAAGCTGTGTTGAGTATGAGGCCAGTATCCATGTATAGCGACATGGCCTGTTCCTCAGGTTTTAAATCAAGTATTACTGGGTGCATAATAATATTTAGACAAGCACACATCAACGGGGACCAGTTAAATCTGGTAATTCTGATGCAGTAACATTAAATGGTCATCGAGTTGATATTGACATTTGACATTGCGGTTGTTTTGTTTTGTTCCATTACAGTTTTCCAATCGCCATTGACCTTGTGTCCTCTGGGAGGGTCAAGGTCGCGCCGCTGGTAACCAATAGATATCCGCTGGAGCAAACAGATGACGCAATCAAGATGGCGGCTTCGCGTCGTCCTGGTGTTCTCAAAGTTGTTGTTAATTGTGGTTAATTGTTGTTAATTGTGATTAAGACACGATCGGAAAATCGGCGAGTACATGTATTTATCAGGTAACCTGCCCTGTATTGACCGAATACGTACTGACTGATAACATATTGTTGTATCAGGCATTGACCTGATATCAACATCCGGGTTACAACGAAGTGAAAACTGACGTTCCATTGGTCGGATAACGTCACGTGACGTTACCGAATGACGTCAGTGTAATGACGCAACGTAAATAAGTCCGCGTTCTGTCCATAGAATACGACGTCATCTAATGTCATTTTCGAGAATAAAACGTTACCTGATAAATAGAATACCAGGCTAGTGTATTTTGATATCAAGCTTATCAGGCTCGGTTCGGAAACGGTAGGAATTCCTCGGCAAGCCTCGGAATTCCTACGCGTTTCCTAGCCTTGCCTGATAAACTTGATATCAAAAGACACTAGCCTGGTATTCTCTATGTGTCTCCAAGGAACAGCAATGATTGCTTGATGGTTCCCAAATGTAACAAATACCAGGCTCCTAACTATTTACACGCCTGTCGTTTCTTTCAACGCATGTCGTGTCGTTTTCACCAACGAATATCGTGTCGTTTTCACCAACGAATATCGTATCGTTTAACCATTTCACCCCTAAAGTAACTGGAATGGATTTTGATATGTTAAGTTTGCAACCAATCCAATCATCACAAAGGGGGGTATTTCTTGTTCTTAAAAATATGAAAATTTCTTTCAAAAAGTGTGGCAGATCCTGAGCCGGCTGATCTGGATCTGCACTGTTTGCATAAACCTCTAGGGGGCTTTCGGGTTCAAAGGGTTTTCATTTTTTAATGATAAAGCTATGTTTTTGTTGTTAAAACGTTTAAACAGGCTTTTAAATAGTTGGGAGCCGGGTAAACGAAATAATTGTGTTCGTGTACACATTTTTTTATAAAAAAATGGATATATGGATATGGATTCTATGGATCGCTTTCACTTCATTTTCCATTGTTTTTTTTTGTTTGTTTGTTTCGTTTGGGAACCTCCAACAAATAATCGCTGTTCAACCCTGAGTCCAATGACTTGAAACATCAAATACTTCTGTATCAACATGCATTAGTATTCATTCTGTAGCCAACCAAGTCGACCACGTGGCCCAAGGTTAAGGTAACATTACTTTGAAATTTGCGTTAATGTTTCCTTTATGTAAAGTATGTGTTAACGTTTTTAAGTACAGTGAAATCTCTCTAAACCGGACACCCTGGGAGGTCCCAGGGTGTCCGTCTTAGAGAGTTTTCACTGTAAATCAGGCATCTGATCAAACTAAGCCGTAGTTATGTGCTATGCGATCACGAACAGACATTATCACCTGAGATAAATGACAAAGAAGCTCATCCAAAATAAGATCACATGAGCTTTCTTGGTGTCCGGTTTAGAGAGGTTTCACTGTACCCAACTATCGCCTCAACCCTACTGTCTGTTCCACGTTTTGCTGCCGACGAAAATTTTGCCATTAAACACATTAAATCTAAAAACTGTTTAAAAGTAAGTACTTTTTCATCAATAACCAAAAAAAATCACCCTCCCTGAAAAAAAATATTTTATGAAATTCCATCAAATATGGATTTTATTGCGAAAAAACGATCTTCCTGTGGGAATTTAATTTAATCTATAACAAACAAAAACACATATTATTATTGATTTTATCCCTTATTAAATAGGTAACAAATAATAAAAATAAAACAAATTTAAAAATTCACTTATTTGAGCTGATTTTTGTAGCTCAAATAAGTAAATTTTCAACTTTATTACATCATTTTAACTACTCAATTTGAAAATCAATGCGTATTTTTACATTTCTGTGAGTATTTTGTACTCCCACTTTTTATAATCAATGCGTATTCTGCTAAAAATAAGTGCCTACGTACACTGCGCCAATACGGTGCGTATGGGCGTAGTGTAGGCACTTATTTTAGTATCAGTTGCCGATTTCACCAACATTGCAAAGCATACTTTAATAGCAAAGTATACTTTGAGGGAATAATCATTTATTTTTCCTGAAATGCATTATTTCATATAGAACTAACAAATGCATATATTTCATGATTAAAAGTATGCAGAATTATTATACTGAATGTATTACATTATCACAGCCAAATTGGCTGTGATAATGTAATAAATTCAGTATAATAAAAATTAATAAATTTATCATGAAATTGAAAATTTCTCCCTCAAAGTATTCTTTGCTACTAAAGTATACTTTGCAATGTTTATGAAATAGGCTACTGGTCCTGATTGATCAAGTGTTGATAGGTTCCCATCAAATAGGCTACTGGAGCTCTGGTTATCATTGGCTCTCTACCTAATAATACCATGTCCAACCATCAAGTACAAATGCTCCATGTAAGGCAAAAAAAGAGTACCTTGGTTCTCAGACACAGAGCGGGAGGGCGGATTGTTTTAATATATATATATTTTTGTTTGACATGTTCGTCTCTGATGCGATGCATATTATGTTATATAGAGAATAGTAGGGTAGTGCCGTGAATGGGAAAACATATCTGGCAAGGCTTAGGAAACGAGAGCATCGCCCATCCCGTTTCTGTGCCGTGCCAGATAGTTTTTCCCATTCACGGCACTAACCTACTATTCTCTATCTATTTTCCTTATTTCTGAACCAAAGTATATGTTGTGACCACTTATTTGAACCGTCTCGGCGAGACGGTTCAAATGGTGGTCACTACATATACTTCTGATGAGAAATAAAGAAATTCTTGAGCCTTGTCACCTACTATACTATCCTATTTCTTGAGCCTTGTCACCTGCTATCCTATTTATCCCGTCAACATTGTCAAACAACATTTAAATCAACTTAATTTAGTTAATTTATGCTTCAAACGCGAGATAAGTTAGAACCGAATTACATCAACCACTCCTTTGCGCTCACAACATAGTTCGATACTTTATGGTTGTAATAATCCCTTAATGAACAGCCATGGCAGTGAATTGATCAATATTTGTTTTAGCCTTTAGGTACTTTACTCATTTAAATGTTTACAGAATAATCTTATCATGTTATAACGATTTTGTGTCTATTTATTTCATCGTTCATGGATGATGGAAACAGAAAAAATCAAGATCATGGCGGCTTTGCAAATTAATCCTATTTAGAATGGTGACCAGCTGAATCAATGCGACCAGAATTAACCAGTACAATATGTATACTTCATGAGGGATTAACAGATGAATGTTCTGTTGATACTTCAAGTCTTTATATTGTGTCACCGACAATGTGAAATTACAGCGTCTTGTCAACGAAATATAGACCTACTGTCTAAATTCACCAGACCCATCCATTTTCATTCGGAGCAGGTTCCGCAACGATTGCGAGCTGTCCAGAATAATAATCAACACGACGAACAACTGTTTTATTTGTTTATTCCTTACCTGACTGGAATCACTGAGAGCAGCCATTTTTATTTTAAATGACGTAGTAGATTAATTTTAATATGTTTCACGGCACCGTGTTTCACGGCACATAGCCACTGCGTTGAAGGGATAAATAAAGTTACTGTAACATTTTTAGACGTGGAAAATCACAAGATTTTTGTCCGACATGATTGAATTCACATATGTGTGCACGGTAGTGTTTTTTATAGATCATATGGCGAATTTACAGAATGATTTTATTTCTCCACGACGATAACATGCTCGACGGGCAGGGATTTTTCGGACGCGGCGACATTTGAGAACCAAAGTACTTTTTATGGCCTAATTTTCTGTTATCAACATTGCGACACAGTAAGTGTTAGTTTATTTGGTACTTATTGGTACTTTATCGGATCAGACGACATCAATACATTTGTACAAGCCTTATCTGTGATTGTGTCTGGAGAAATGGCGTTGACGGCATGTGTGACCAGTCTCGCCCTTCACCTGGTACTATACTGCACAGCCTGATAATTACCAGCATTGTTGGTTAGTACAGTACATGCCAGGATCAACTTAATGGCGAACAGTGCAGACCCTCCTCGGATACGTTGACAGATGTTGCTCTACACCGGTCGTGTAGATCGAAAACAACACTATGTGGCCGTGACTTGAGAAATGGGGTTTATGGGTTTTGGACCAGTGTATATCCAGATCAGCCTGTGCATCCGCACAGGCTGATCAGGATCTGCACTGTTCAAAATACATCAATGAAACGCACATCATGCGATAGACTGGCCACAAATCCCATAAGCCCCATTTCTCCAGTCACAGCCACATACGTCGTATTAGCTAGATGGATCGAGTTGTTAACAGATTCCGGCTAATTATATCGCAATTTGTGATTCCTACGCAAACTGGCGACGCAATTAGGTACGGAGCCCCGCAGGGGACATGGATTTTGTTTTATTAATTCGTTCCCAAGAAATGACAATTCGTTCTCAAGAAATAACAATCCGTTCCTTCAATTTAACAATTCGTTCCCTCGATATAACAATTCGTTCCCACGAAATGACAATTCGTTCTCTCAATTTAACAATTCGTCACCTCGAATTAACAATTCGTTCCCACGATATAACAATTCGTTCCCGCGATACAACAATTCGTTCCCGCGATACAACAATTCGTTCCCACGATATAACAATTCGTTCCTGTGGGAACGAATTATTATTTCGTAGGAACGAATTGTTAAATTGAGGGAACTAATAGTTAATTCGTCGGGGTTAATTCGTGGGAACGAATTGTTACCTAACGGATGTTGATGAAATATGGCGCATCAAACGCGTCTTGTTAAGCGTCTTGTTAAGCTGCATTTGGTGGTCTCTGTATTTTTGCCCAAACATCTGTCGTTATTGCGAAGAATCGATTTCCGTGTCTCGACACGGAAATCGATTCTTCGCGAAAACGACAGAAGTCTGTGCCAAACTCCCCGGACCACCAAATGCAGCTCATGAAGACGCGTTTGCTGCGCCATATTTCATCAAAATCCGTTGAATATTAAGGAAAATATCAAATAATACTTACTTTGGAGTGGGCGACGTTGTTGTTGTTGTGACCACGTGATCATGCACCTTGAATACGTAGTATGATATACGCTGACACGTGTATGTCCACTAATAGGGTTTATCCCGTCAACACAGTACGTATGTGCCGTGAAACACGGTGCCGTGAAACATTTTTGATATCCAGTCAATACAATTTTGCATTTTACAGCCATTTGTAGGTGTTGACGGGATAAATAGAATAGTAGGTTAGTGCCGTGAGTGGGAAAAAATATCTGGCGCGGCACGGAAACGGGATGTGCTCGGCAGAGCCTCGCCCATCCCGTTTCCTGAGCCTTGCCAGATATTTTTTCCCATTCACGGCACTAACCTACTATTCTCTATCTATTTCCTTATTTCTGAACCAAAGTATATGTTGTGACCACTCATTTGAACCGTCTCGGCGAGACGGTTCAAATGAGTGGTCACAACATATACTTCTGATGAGAAATAAAGAAATTCTTGAGCGTTGCCGGATATTTTTTCCCATTCACGGCACTAACCTACTATTCTCTATATACAGTTGTCCCATGATCGCGTAGGAAGCCATTTATCTTGGCAACCACAGACATAGATTATTACGGAGCCCCGCAGGTGACGTAGACTTTTTTTGTTCATTAATTCGTTGCCACGAGATAACAATTCGTTCCCTTAATTTAACAATTCATTCCCACGAATTAGCAATTCGTTCCCACGAAATAACAATTCGTTCCCTCAATTTAACAATTCGTTCCCACGAATAACAATTTGTTCCCACGGGAACGAATTGTTATATGGGAACGAATTGGAATTGTTAATCGTGGGAACGAATTGTTATATCGTGGGAACGAATTGTTAATTCGAGGGACCGAATTGTTAAATTGAAGGAACGAATCAATTGTCATTTCGTGGGAACGAATTGGTAATTCGAGGGAACGAATTGTTATATCGTGGGAACGAATTGTTAATTCGAGGGAACGAATTGTTAAATTGAGGGAACGAATTGTTATTAATAAAAATAAATTAATAAAAAAGTCCAAACCCCTGCGGGACTCCGTAGATTATACAATGTAGGTCACAGTTATAAATTGAAGATCAGTGATAATTGTCTACGACCTACATGTACAACGAAGGTTTCCAAACGAAACAAACAAGTGAAAAACGAAGTGAATACGATCGTTTTGTACAACGATGTGCATATAACCATATGTTC
>CM055281.1:6314527-6460512 GCA_029237695.1 Conchocele bisecta
TAACCATATGTTCAGCGAGGTTTCAAAAACGAAAACAAACGGTGAAAAACGAGTGAAAACGATCGTTTTGTACAACGATGTGCATTATAACGATTATCATTTGTTGATTTTTGTTACGCCAAAACGATATGTTCGTTTAATTTCGGCGTTTCACCTATTTAAAAAACGCCTGTCGCTTCTTTCTAACGCCTCTTTTTGACATTCGTGTTCGTCGTTTTTAATTAGAAATGACTGTGTGACCCTTGGGATCGTCTCGTCGACACGGTTTCAATTGAGTGGTCACAACATATACATTAGCTGAGAAATAATGAAAACAGAAATAAAATATTTAACAAAAAGGCATACCCGTAATGGGTTAATGGTTAATCAACTTTTAATTGTCAATAACAAAATATCACAATCCTGAGGAAGCTGTGTTGAGTATGAGGCCAGTATCCATGTATAGCGACATGGCCTGTTCCTCAGGTTTTAAATCAAGTATTACTGGGTGCATAATAATATTTAGACAAGCACACATCAACGGGGACCAGTTAAATCTGGTAATTCTGATGCAGTAACATTAAATGGTCATCGAGTTGATATTGACATTTGACATTGCGGTTGTTTGTTTTGTTCCATTACAGTTTTCCAATCGCCATTGACCTTGTGTCCTCTGGGAGGGTCAAGGTCGCGCCGCTGGTAACCAATAGATATCCGCTGGAGCAAACAGATGACGCAATCAAGATGGCGGCTTCGCGTCGTCCTGGTGTTCTCAAAGTTGTTGTTAATTGTGTGGTTAATTGTTGTTAATTGTGATTAAGACACGATCGGAAAATCGGCGAGTACATGTATTTATCAGGTAACCTGCCCTGTATTGACCGAATACGTACTGACTGATAACATATTGTTGTATCAGGCATTGACCTGATATCAACATCCGGGTTACAACGAAGTGAAAACTGACGTTCCATTGGTCGGATAACGTCACGTGACGTTACCGAATGACGTCAGTGTAATGACGCAACGTAAATAAGTCCGCGTTCTGTCCATAGAATACGACGTCATCTAATGTAATTTTCGAGAATAAAACGTTACCTGATAAATAGAATACCAGGCTAGTGTATTTTGATATCAAGTTTATCAGGCTCGGCTTGGAAACGGTAGAGCCTCGCCCATCCCGTTTCCTGAGCCTTGCCAGATATTTTTTCCCATTCACGGCACTAACCTACTATTCTCTATCTATTTTCCTTATTTCTGAACCAAAGTATATGTTGTGACCACTCATTTGAACCGTCTCGGCGAGACGGTTCAAATGAGTGGTCACAACATATACTTCTGATGAGAAATAAAGAAATTCTTGAGCGTTGCCGGATATTTTTTCCCATTCACGGCACTAACCTACTATTCTCTATATACAGTTGTCCCATGATCGCGTAGGAAGCCATTTATCTTGGCAACCACAGACATAGAGCCCCGCAGGTGACGTAGACTTGTTTTGTTCATTAATTCGTTGCCACGAGATAACAATTCGTTCCCTTAATTTAACAATTCGTTCCCACGAATAACAATTTGTTCCCACGGGAACGAATTGTCAATCGTGGGAACGAATTGGAATTGTTAATCGTGGGAACGAATTGTTATATTGTGGGAACGAATTGTTAATTCGAGGGACCGAATTGTTAAATTGAGGGAACGAATCAATTGTCATTTCGTGGGAACGAATTGGTAATTCGAGGGAACGAATTGTTATATCGTGGGAACGAATTGTTAATTCGAGGGAACGAATTGTTAAATTGAGGGAACGAATTGTTATTAATAAAAATAAATTAATAAAAAAGTCCAAACCCCTGCGGGACTCCGTAGATTATACAATGTAGGTCACAGTTATAAATTGAAGATCAGTGATAATTGTCTACGACCTACATGTACAGCGAAGGTTTCCAAACGAAACAAACGAGTGAAAAACGAAGTGAAAACGATCGTTTTGTACAACGATGTGCATATAACCGATTATCATTTGTTGATTTTTGTACGCCAAAACGATATGTTCGTTTAAATTTCCGGCGTTCACCTATTTAAACGCCTGTCGCTTCTTTCAACGCCTCTTTTTGACATCGTTTTCGTCGTTTTTAATTAGAAAATGATGTTTTCGTTGGTTTTAATTATGACAACGAAAACGATGTCAAAGCGATGTGTAAACGATAGGCAACAAGGTGTATGATCACGTGGTACTAACAACAACAACAAGTACTGAAATTTCCAGAATCCATCTGATTTAAAGTACGTATTCTTTATAGCAGGCGCGGATACAGAAATAATTGCAGGGGGGGGGGTCTGTAATTACAAGTCGGCATAGCCGACCTCCGCGAGCGCGAAATCGTAAAGTAGGGGGGTCTGGGGGTCCTCCCCCAGGAAATTTTTAGATGCCAGATCGCTGCAGATGCGATTTCCTGACACTTAGGCCACGAAAAAAGTCATCCAACTATTCGAGTATTGTAGATTTTCGTCTTTTTTATTTTTTTGCCGGGAGCAGGGCGGGGTCCGGACCCCCCCCCCCCCCCCACCCCCCCCCCCCCACCCCCCCCCCCCCCCCCCCCCACCCCATCCCCCCCCCCCCCCCCCCCCCCCCCCCCCCCCCCCCCCCCCCCCCCCCCCCCCCCCCCCTGTATCCGCGCCTGTATAGTGTCCTATTACGTAACGGATTTTGATGAAATATGGCGCATCAAACGCGTCTTGTTAAGTTGCATTTGGTGGTCTCTGTATTTTCGCCCAAAATTCTGTCGTTTTTGCGAAGAATCGATTTCCGTGTCAGAGAGACACGGAAATCGATTCTTCGCAAACATGACATAAATCTGTGCCAAACTCCATAGACCACCAAATGCAGCTCATGAAAACGCGTTTGCTGCGCCATATTTCATCAAAATTTGTTGAATATTAAGGAAAATATCAAATAATACTTACTTTGGAGTGGGCGACGTTGTTGTTGTTGTAACCACGTGATCATGCACCTTGGGCAAGTGTTCGTGTGTAGAACCAGTAACGCTGTGAATGTATATTCCTAAGAATAATACCATCAGTAGTAAGATCATATGAATAACACACTTCCCAATGGCCTCGGCGCGAGTGGTATGGGTGGGGATACTTGTCATACACCGGTAATTAGTGCGACATAATGCCCCGGGGCAGGCAATTAGGCCGTCTCACGAGTCGTCTGGTGGAAATATTCGATGTACACACATCTGCCAATACCGTCATCTGTATCCGAAACCAACCCAGCCCATAGTGAATATATGGTTAGTACCGTCGAATAAAATATATTCGGTTGAGCCTTAGACAGCTTTATTGGGGTGAGCTTTAGCGATCCCAATAAAGTTGTCGTGGCGAAACCGAATATATTTTATATTCGACGGCACTAACCTATATTTATTTATTACACTCTTGCGAGTTATTTGCATGGGTTTCGCTGTGAGAGAAAACCCGTAATCAACTCGTTACAAATAATACACCGTGAAGAGAACATCCGTAATTGCGCGCCTGTTTTCTTGGAAACCACGAGCTACCATGCCAAATGTTTACTTTTTATTACAGTCAAAACAAAATTATTTGAAACTTGGAAAGGGTTTCGACTAATCTAGAATGTTAATGTGATTGAACACATTCCAAACATGCAGACAAATATATCTGGTTCATAGAAACAGCTGCGTAATTTGGATTTCAAAAAGTTTACATAACGTCACATTTGACGTCACACAACGTAACTTTAAAACGCGGGAAAACACGTCATTATGTAACTATTCATGCACACATCACAATTCATTGTTTTTAATCTCATATGCAAATGAGGCAAGATATTTTTTAATTATTTATACCACTTAAATGCGTCACCTGAAAAAATAATATTTTCGACAGATTGTAAAGTATAATATTTGCACATCAAAAAATAAAGACAGAGAATAAATAGTGATGTCTGTTGACATTTTAAGGCAACAGGTTATCGCTCCTGATAGCAGTGTGAAAATTTACATATGATATACAATGTATAATAATGCTCATCAATACGTGGGGTAATGGTGAATGAATGTTTATTTTGCCAGAAAATGTCTCAGATGATATATCTGATATAAAGAACAGTTTGTGTCTACCGAGTGGGCATGTACCTTTAATGCCATAATTGTTTATGATATTTGTGAAGCTAACAGAAAATACAACGTAAATATGTGGCTGTGACTGGAGAAATGGTGCGACCAGTGTAGATCCAGACAAGCCTGTGTGACACAGTATCTACACTGGTCGCAAAACCCATAAGGCCCATTTCTCCAGTCACAGTCACATTTCAATTGTGTGTGTCCAATCTAGTTCAGGGTGGTCATCCCATGTGACTTTTTGAATAAGGTACACACCGAATTTGGAAGAAAATCACTCGATTCGAGATAAGATAATGTAAATTTCACAGCTTTTACGCAACCGATTTTGATGAAATAAAGCGCACAGTACGTTCTGATGCCAATAGTTTTCCCGGTTGCAATCACAAGGGGCATGATCACGTGGTTATAACAACAACAACGTCGCCCACTCCAAAGTAAGTATTATTTGATATTTTCCTTAATACGCAACATATTTTATCAAATATGGCGCAGCAAACGCGTCTTCATGAGCTGCATTTGGGATCCAGGGAGTTCGGCACAGACTTATGTCGTGTTTGCGAAGAATCGATTTCCGTGTCTCGCGAAGAATCGATTTCCGTGTCGGAGACACGGAAATCGATTCTTCGCAAAAACGACAGAAGTTTGGGCGAAAATACAGAGACCACCAAATTCAGCTTAACAAGACGCGTTTGGTGCGCCATATTTCATCAAAATCCGTTGCGTAATAAGGACACTATAAAAGAATACGTACTTTGAATCAGATTGATTCTGGAAATTTCAGTACTTGTTGTTGTTGTTGTTAGTACCACGTGATCATACACCTTGAAACAGCATTAAGCTAAACATTACGGTTTTCCCAAACATTCGTGACCTTTGTTTCCCCCGAGTCTGAAAAGCGTGGATAATGTTCACACAAATAAAGTTCCAGAATGTTTGGAAAAACTATAATGTTTAACATAATGCCGTTTACAACCAGGAAACGTACTCGTATTGGTGGGAACGGTGCGCTTTTTTACTTAACTAGCTAAGTATACTTTGAGGGAGTAATCATTTATTTTTCGCGAAATGCATTTATTTCATATAGAACTAACGACTGCATATATTTGATTATTACAAATATGTAGAATATTATACTGAATTTATTACATTATCACAGCCAAAATAAATTTATTCTGAAATTGAAAATTTCTCCCTCAAAGAGCAAGATAAGTATACTTTGCAATTTTGGTGAAATAGGCTACAGAACTTATAGTAGTCACTTAGTGATACTTTAGGGTGGGGGAATGTTAAGTTGCGATACATTCGTATGATTCTTGTGCACTGTTTCTATATATTGTCCGTATACCGTTAGTCGTGGAGCAGTGGCGAATCCGCAGAAGGGATGGGGGAGTCAAAATTTGAACGACTAACTTTCAGTACATAATGCTCATGAATGTGATTAGGCACATTGTGGTAATATCTTCTGAATGGGGTCACTATAATATATGGACCTTAATCTGATAAAATCACCCTTATTTGACAGTGCTTGCTATTGTTTGTTTACATAATCAGACAGCTTTCCAATTGCCAAAAAATCTAGAATCCTGAAAGGGCTGTGGTGGGTTACCCACTGAAATTTTTGAAAACGCATTTAATGAAATTACGCAGATGTCCGAAGGTACAAAATCACATGGCGTGTCTCAAATATGTCTCTATGGCCATGTGATTATGTATATGTACATCTACGAAGATGTGCGATTATTCATGAAAATTATTTACAGAAACGGTAATATTTTCATTCAATGACGTCGAAAGTTGAAATATTTATAGCAAATCCGGAAGGAATACTACCCTGTTATTGCTATGGACAAATATATGGGACCGTCCATGTGATTGAACCAAGAAGATGTGCGATTATTCATAAGCAAATGTTTACAGAAAAAGTGACATTTTCTGTAAATGACGTTGAAAGTTGATGATATTTTATAATATTCCGCATTTTCTGAACATTTCGTAAACTTACTGCGTCATTTACAGAAAATATCAAATTATTATTACAAATTATGTCACACATCTTCTTAAGTACAACATCACAGGGCTGGTGGGATATGTTTTAGTGTTTTGCTGACGCTTTGGTCTCCTTATAGTCTGTTTCACGAAAGCTGCCCAAATTTTACGGCTATATAGACAATTCAAAAACCATATTTTTTTCGATAATATTAAATTAAAGGAAAATTTAAGAATGAGCCTTCTTTTTATTTCGTGAAATTTGGTCAAATATTGATTTTATTGCGAAAACAAAATTTCCCCATGTTAAATCCCCATAGACATCTTCACGGAGTGAAGATGTCTATGGGGATTTAACATGGGGGAATTTTTTAGAATTTCAGAAATACTGGACCGATTTTAATAATTTAACTTTTGTTTTCTTAGTTACATCATTTCCAAGCTATCTAGCTAGGTTTCGGAGTCAATTTCCAAAAGAAATTGTTTTTTGACTCCTCCCACAAGTCCTCTTTTCCCCCATGTTAAATTCCCATAGAGAAATCAATTTTTCGTAATAAAACCAATATTTGACCAAATTTCACGAAATAAAAAGAAGGATCATTCTTAAATTTTGCTTTAATTTAATATTATCGAAAAAAATATTGTTTTTGCATTGTTTATATAGCCGTAAAATTTGGGCAGGTTTCGTGAAACAGACTATAGGTATATATCTTATTCATTTACTCATTTTCCATACACTCAACCGATGCCCACAGCGCTCTAGATAAGGAATTAGTAATTCAGTATTGTCACTCCATCATTTCCGAAGCAATTTCAAAATTTTGATTGGGTAAAATAAAAACACACTACTGTTTACACATCAACAGACAGCAATTATTGAATAGTTTGCTTCAAAATGAAAACATATCTTGGTATTTCATTAGAATTGTCTCCTTGGAGACAATTCTAACGAAATACCAAGATGTGTTTTCATGGAAAATAAGAAAAATATGCTATATTTGTGGTCTGTTTATTGTTTTCTGCAGCATGATAAAGGTATCACAAATTTTTTATTGCTTTTTGATACTCGCTACTTCTGATTTAAATTAGGGTTTTGGCAATTTTAATAGGGTATTTACGCAAATACGCAGCTTATCTGGAGCTCTGGTCCATTTTACACCACGACCAGACAATATATATCAAAGTTGTTAAGCCATAATTGAATAAGCCGCAGCCATGTCCAGAAATGGAAATTCACAGTTTCAATCAGACGCCATTAATAACATTATGGTTCGCCAATCAACATCGCACGACTATTACGGATACAATATAGACGCACTGTAATCTTCGTTGGAAATGAGCTCGCTATATTGGCTTCAAAATGTGGCTCATTTGGGACGTTTCATCCCCTTCGGTTGTACGCCACGTCGAGACGACAATTAAATCTGGCGTGACAAATTCAAAATGTCGGCAGAATGAATGAAGATGCGATGTGCCAGTCTTGGATATTTACAATGGGGGATCGTAGCTTGTTATTTCCTTTTGCAAATCTATTTATAAAGATCCGGTCCTGTGCTGTATGTCAGCGTTTATTTCTTACTGAATACTGAACAGCACAAACATTGAGTTTTGCGAACAGAGTAGACCCAGATCAGACTGCACAGATTCAGCGTTTATTTTTTACTGAATAGCACAAACATCGAGTTTTGCGAACAGAGTAGACCGAGGTATACACTGATTGTGCAATGGCATTAATACATGTGAAAATATGAATCTGGCAAATATTGCAGTCCCAGATCAGAATGAGCAGTTATGTAGGCTGATCTGGATCAACACTATAATTGCTCATTTTCATAACAAAATCATGCTACATTCGCCCTTTTTACAAGCAATAATGTCCTAAACGACACAATTTTAACCGGATTTCTGTAAATAAATTCAACGGGAGATATTGAGAATACCAGGCTAGTGTCTTTTGATACGGAAGGAAACGGTAGGAATTACTCGGCAAGCCTCGGAATTCCTACGCGTTTCCTAGCCTTGCCTGATAAACTTGATATCAAAATACACTAGTCTGGTATTCTATTGATCAGGTAACGTTGTATGCTCGAAAATGACCACAAATGACGTCGTTATCTATGGACAGAACGAGGACTTGTTTACGTTGCGTCATTACACTGACGTCATTCGGTAACGTCACGTGACGTCATCCGACCAATCGAACGTCAGTTCTCACTTCGTTGTAACCCTGATGTTTGTATCAGGTCAATGCCTGATACAACAATATGTTATCAGTCAGTACGTATTCGGTCAATACAGGGCAGGTTACCTGATAAAAATAGCTACCATCCCTCACTGACCACGGACCCCAACGCATTGGATATTCAAACAAAATAAACATATTTGTTTGCACAATAAAGATATAAAGACAAAATTATGTTTATATGAAATCGTTTGAATGGCATCCACAGAATGTTCGAGTATTGCAAATCTACGAAGCCCCGCAAGAGACATGGATTTTTTTTATTAATTCGTTCCCACGAAGTAACAATTCGTTCCCTCAAATTAACAATTCGTTCCCTCGAATTAACAATTCTTTCCCACGATATAACAATTCGTTCCCTCGAATTAACAATTCGTTCCCACGAAATGACAATTCGTTCCCTCAACTTAATAATTCGTTCCCTCGAATTAACAATTCTTTCCCACGATATAACAATTCGTTCCCAAAAATTAACAATTCGTTCCCGTGGGAGCGAATTGTTATTTCGTGGTGAACGAATTATTAAATTGAGAGAACGAATTGTTAATTCGTGGGAACGAATTGTTAAATTGAGGGAACGAATTGTTATTTCGTGGTAACGAATTAATAAAAAAACGAATTCTACGTCCTCTCCGGGGCTCCGTACAAATCAGGCTAATACCATGATAATAGAACAAATATTGCCAAATATACTGACGTTACGTACTACATGTAGTGGACGACTATCTTGATATATTTTGTGCGATTTTCGTTATAATAAAATAAAAATGCATGTATATAAAAAGATGCAAAAAAAAACAAAAAAACACATTAATTGTAATCAGTCTTTACACGTTATATATATATATATATATATATATATATACGATGGCTATAGTTTCAGTTTGTGCACAACTGCCAGAATAAAACGAGTGAACCATGGCTACCAATTTGTAAATCCAACATGGCCGCCTTAAAACAATAACATGTATACAACGTTGTTATAGGAATGAATGGCCTCGTCCAGTATTCCCGCGACTTTTCCAAGTTTATATCCCCGATAAATTCCACAAAAATGCCATTCATTCCTTATAATTCCAGCATTTTAAATAAATTAATAAATTAATCAAGAAAATGTGTTTATTTTCCGTTTTCTTAAGAATTATTTTAACTGCGCCTCACGGTTGCGGAAAGTAGTTCGGCATGGGAGTTTACTGGGATATAAACTTTGGACAGAGACTTGCTACGGACCAAATGTTAGGGAATTGTGTAAATATTTTTGTGCTGGAATTATACAATTGTATTCCAACACACACTGTTGTTTATGTTGTCAATGCATGTAATTGAATGCCAAACACGGTACCTGTAAAATCATTTGTTTGCAATTATATAGTAAAGTATAGAAAAGAAGAATTGCAAAGTCATGTATACATATACTTAGCAAAACAAGAAACGCCCCTTTTTTAAATACGAAATTATTCGTGTCTACGTACATGTGTACAATGGGAAATGTATATATATATGTGAGATCCTGGCGATGTTGAGAATACGACAGTGTACAGATTAACGCGTGTCCGCCGTGTATATTTCACTCTCGACGCGGAACACTGTTTACCACCTTTTCCACGTGTAAGGTGAACACAAGGTAAATACATGTACACATCGTACGATTCGTTTGAGATCATCTCGGCGTTACAGGGTCTCTGGGCAGACCATCCGTAATCGGTTACGTCGTAACGCGCAACCAATCGTACGCTGGTCACGTGGTGACTGCATCACCGTGCCTCCAGGCTGTTGTGGTATCTTAATTGGATGCGGGCTAACTAGGAGTTCTGTTTACAGACGAATCTCGGTTCACCATCAGCGACGTAGATGGCAGATTGCGTGTATTCAGACGCAAGAACGAAATATGACTTGTGACTGTTGCGTAATGATCTGGGGCTGGATTATGGGAAACCGCAAGACAGAGACTGGTAATTATACAGGGCAACATCACTGTCCAACGTTATATTGATGACGTTTTAAAGCGGCCACATATCTTGCCAATCAGTCGTAATCATGGTCCTGGCGTGACGCTGCAGCAAGATAATGCACGCCCGCACGCTGCCAGGGCCACTACACAGTTCTTGGCAATGAACAACGTGGATGTCATGCAATGGCCTGCGGTTTCCCTCGATCTCAACCCTATCGAGTACAGGAACGCTAGGGCAAACCTCCAGGGCCCGGTTGCTCAAAGCTTCTGTTAGCTTAACAGACTGTTAAAGCTTTGAGCAACCGCGCCCAGATTAACAATGCTCGTTAGCTTACAGTGGCATTGCAGCGCTAATGGCGTAATCTACCTAATGTCATGATCATGCGTTACGTCAGGTCAATGCGTCGGAGAATTACGCCAACCATTAGGGCGCAGGGTGAGCACACTCGCTATTAAGGAATTTCGCACAGACTGTACATTAGAAATCAAGCAGATTGACTGCGAAACGTCCTTTATCTTTAGGCAGTCTTTTTGGTATCGGGTAGAGTACCCGTGAAAGAGAAGTATTTTACACTTATTCCGTATTTATTCCGTAAATGTTGCGTTCCCAATGCCCAATCATCCACACAATCCAAATGTAAATGCTTTGATTTAACGACGGCACTGGCTTGATGACCTTGCATGTCGGGACCGACTATTTAAGTCCCCATCCGATAGGACTAGGCTAGCACGAAGTTGTCTTTCCCAAGGACAAGCCGAATCGGGCGGCCATTCGGAGCAGGTCGAGGTGGGAATCGAACCCGAGGTCTCCCGATTCGCAGTCCGACGATCTGCCTACTGAGCTAATCCGGCCACCTACCGGCCACTCCACACACCAGTGACACTTCTTTTAGTAAAAACTTTCTTAAATATCAACAAATGGTTTGTAGAAATGTGTATAGTTTATATAGCAAATTACGGAATAAGCAGAATTACTTCCCTTGATGAAAGGTTGCTCTACCCAATAACAAAAATACGCTGTTATCTTTATGGCTATAAAAAGATTATGGGCATGGCTCAGGACATATAGGGCGTATGACGTGAGCGGCCAGCGTAGCCCCAGATCAGCATGCGCATCCGCGCAGTCTGATCAGGGCCTACACTGTTCGCTGTTCAGAACGGTTGACGTTGTTTTCGTGTCTGAATAACTAACTGGTCACGGGGCTCGCTTTGATCTATCTCATCACTGCATGATTCCAAATGAGACACGTCATATTAGTTTGTACCTACTGTCAGTTTTACGAAAGCTGCCCAAACGTTACGGCTATATAAACAATTCAAAAACGATATGTTTTCGATAATATTAAATTAAATGAAAATTTAAGAATGAGCCTTCTTTTTATTTCGTGAAATTTGGTCAAATATTGATTTAGTGAAGATGTCTATGAGGTTTTAACATGGGGACATTTTTTAGAATTTCAGAAATACTGGACCGATTTTTAAAATTTCCAAGCTATCTAGCCAGGTTTCAATAGTCAATTCCCAAATGTTTTCGTTTTCTGACTCCTCCCACAACTCCTCTACCTCCTTTTCCCCCATGTTAAATTCCCATAGAGAAATCAATGTTTTGTAATAAAATCAATATTTTACAAAATTTCACGAAATAAAAAGAAGGCTCATTCTTAAATTTTGATAAAATTTAATATTATCGAAAAAAAATATTGTTTTTGCATTGTTTATATGGCCGTAAAATTTGGGCAGGTTTTGTGAAACAGACAGTAAAAATATGTGCGATTTTCCATGAAATCATATTTACATCAACTGTGATAGTTTCCGTAAATCTTATTTAAATATGACGAAATTGTCACATAATATGGAAATGTTCGTCAACTTTCGACGTTATTTACGGAAAATATCGTAAGGAACTAAATTTAATATTCTTGTTCGTCATCTCTACGTTACATAAAATAAAGGAATGGATTGTAAGGTGATTCTTTAATATTCGAGTCTACGCGGCGAATGAGAAAAAAAAAGAGTGAAAGTGAATGGGTTTAACGTCCCACCAACAGCTAGAGTCATATAGAGACGGGACGACCGTTTAAAGTCTGATCCGACAGACAAGTGGGATGGAAATACTATGAAAGTATTTTGGATGCCTAAGGCGATGTTTGAACCCACAGCCCCCTGGTGTTCTAACCCTAGGCCAGTCCATCCCTACGGCGAATTAATGACGAGACAAAATAGTCCTCATTAGCCACCATATAAGAGATTCCTTGCATCAGTCGGGCCCATATACCGCCGCGCGGGGCTTAGCTTTAACCATATTACAATATTTAGTGCGCTATAAAGTGGCTACTATTGGAAATAAATCGCGGGGTGAATGTAAAATACTCCCCATGGAAGGTGAACGACATGAAATTAATCTTGCAATTAAAATGTCGGAAGTTTTTATTTTATCTATTGTGTTAGAATTGTCCCATCCAACCCCATGGTGGCCAAAGTGCCATTAAATGAATCCTTGTATTTGTTTTGTTTTACACTGATGGCATATGAGACCGTTGTTAAAAAAAACATTTATTATGTCCCTATGTCAAGGTGTATGATCACGTGGTTACAACCACAACAACGTCGGCCACTCCAAAGTAAGTATTATTTGATATTTCCCTTAATTTCCCTTAATATGCAACGGATTTTGATGAAATATTGGGCAGGAAACGCGTCTTCATGAGCTGCATTTGGTGGTCCAGGGAGTTTGGCACGGACATACGTCGTTTTTGCGAAGAATCTATTTCAATGTCCGAGACACGGAAATCGATTCTTCGCAAAATGAAGTTTGGGCAAAAATACAAAGACCACCAAATGCAGCTTAACAAGACGCGTTTGATGCGCCATATTTCATCAAAATTTCCAGAATCCATCTTATTCAAAGTATGTATTCTTTGATAGTGTCTTTATTACGTAACGAATTTTGATGAAATATGACGCATCAAACGCGTCTTGTTAAGCTGCATTTGGTGGTCTCTGTATTTTCGGAAATCGATTCTTCGCAAAAACGAAAGTCTGTGCCAAACTCCCTGGACCACCAAATGCAGCTCATGAAGACGCGTTTGCTGCGCCATATTTCATCAAAATCCGTTGCATATTAAGGAAAATATCAAATAATACTTACTTTGAAGTGGGCGACGTTGTTGTTGGTGTAACCACGTGATCATGCACCTTGGTTAGGGAGTACTGCATAGTTTCTGTTTCTTTCTTTGTCATTTAAATGTTTATTCACTTTTAAATACAACATGTACAATAATTCTTATGAAATCAGTTAACTTGTTTAATGAATATCTTACTAAATCATCACTAATGTAGGAGTGTACATGTATATGTAAAAAATATGTAATCAATATATTCGTTCTATTTATTTGTTTCATCAATTTCAACGCGTATTTCAGCGACATGGCTTTTATAGTCGCTAGCACGACGGTATTTGGAAGTTTTAAATTTGTATTTCTGTTGGCTCGTTGACTGAACAGTGCAGATTCTGATCAGATCAGGGTCTACACTGGCCGCAAAAAGCAATTGGATTTTACCAAACATTGGCACATTTTGTAATTCTAACAGGCGCGCGCTACTTGAATGAGTGCGAAACGGATTAAATTGATTGTGTGAGCATTTAACGAAATAAATCGTGCAGGAGAGATCTCCGCTCAGAGGGTATCAGGGAAAATAAATTTGATTTTAAACGATTTGTCGGATGACTAATCGACATCAAAGGATGCGGCATTCTATATCGTTAATTAATAAACATGTAGTTAATCCCATAACTGATGCGGATGTGTCAAAACATGTTGTTATGGAGAGAGAAAACAAGTCTTAGAAGTTCATAGTTTTTTTCACCCGTTTTTTTTCATTGATTTTTTCACCCGTTTTAGAAATAGCAAAAACAAAACATGCAAATGCATGTACGTAGTCTACAGTACACGCTCGGTCATGTATTACAATGTAATCTCTCTAAATCGGACACCCTGTGCTCCCATGGTGTCCAGCTTTTGCCATGTGTTACAGTATCATCAGTGAAACCAATTGAAATTAATTTAATTTCTGAGTCCGATATGAGACACGCTATGTGAGTTTGTACCTTCGGATGTCTGCGTAATTTCATTAAATACGTTTACAAATTTTACAATATTTTTCATAAATAAATTCAAAAGTTGACAAAATTATCAGAGTACATGCGGAATACAATTCCGCGTGTACTCTTAAGGTTTTGTCCACTCTTGACGCCATTTACTAAAAATATTGTAAATTTTGTTAAACGGATTTCCTGAAATTACGCAGACGTCCGAAGGTACAAAATCGCATGGCGTGTCTCATATCTGGATGAAATGCGATCAAAACAGTTAACACTATAGCATTTAACGGTTGATTTGTATCGGGTTTCTGGACATAATATGCCCCTATGGGTGACCTAAAAAAATGTTGTATTATTGAAAGAAATACTAGTACAAACGCTAGTTTTTCTAAATATAGCATTCCTAGTACCCACATATGCGATCGTGATTAGTAATCACGTGACACACTTATTTTTACTCGATACTACATCATCAACCACTCAGTAGGCACAAACTGTTTTTTATAGGAATTATATAAGTGTATAATTGTGTCACTATTCCACCAGTTCTAAAAAATTACAATTTCCGCTATACGATACATTTAGTAAATATATAGTCTGTTTCACGAAAGCTGCCCAAATTGTACGGCTATATAGACAATTCAAAAACAATATTATTTTCGATAATATTAAATTAAAGGAAAATTTAAGAATGAGCCTTCTTTTTATTTCGTGAAATTTGGTCAAATATTGATTTTATTGCGAAAACAAAATTTCCCCATGTTAAATCCCCATAGACATCTTCACGGAGTGAAGATGTCTATGGGGATTTAACATGGGGAAATTTTTTAGAATTTCAGTAATCCTGGACCGATTTTCAAAATTTAACTTTTGTTTTCGCTTAGTTAGATCATTTCCAAGCTATCTAGCTAGGTTTCGGAGTCAATTTCCAAAAAAGTTTTTTGACTCCTCCCACACTCCTTTGCCTCTTTTCCCCCCATGTTAAATTCCTATAGAGAAATCAATTTTTCGTAATAAAACCAATATTTGACCAAATTTCACGAAATAAAAAGAAGACTCATTCTTAAATTTTCCTTTAATTTAATATTATCGAAAATAATATTGTTTTTGAATTGTCTATATAGCCGTAAAATTTGGGCAGCTTTCGTGAAACAGACAGTAGTTTACTGATAGCTACTCGCGGTGGTAATAGGCTATTTTCTGATGCAAATGAGGCATGATATTATTATAAAGTATGATTATTGCACATCAAAAAATAAATACAGAAAATAAATAGTAATGTCCGTTAACATTTTAAGGAAACAAGGAATAGTGATACAATTCTAAACTTACTTAATTCCTATAAAGAACATTTTGTGTCTACTGAGTGGGCAATCCATGTACCTTTAATATTGATATCAAGATTTACTGTTTCACTGGTGCTGCACTCCGCGCCGGCGTAACATGTTTCGCGTCGAAATAGGCTCCGGATTCCGGACGAATTCCCATTCGACTACATGCAGAAGACACATTTTCGTCCAGTAACCGACGAAAGACATTTGCGCCGATTACTAGACGAAGCGTGCGTTTATGCGATAGCTCTAAGTACTGCTGAGTGGCGTCTCGTCAGGAAACGGTGCACTTTTCGACGTGAAACATTTTACACCGGCGCCGAGTGCAGCACTAGCGCTTTGAGCGATGGGACATACGTTGGAGTTTGTCGGTCCGCGGTTATCGTGGCGAAAATAGATTGTGTTTGAAACACAGTCTATTTTATCCACGATAACATTGAACTGTTTCTTTTCTGTTCTAATTTCCGGGCGGTAACTACTATTACAAGACCGCTGGCAATCAGTATTCACATCGGAGACCAGACGTGTGAGCTTGTACCTTAGACGGACGATTTGCGTTTTGTCATGAAAAATATTTACAAAATGTACGATATGTTTTGTAAATGACTTCGAAAGATGAAGCAATTTTCAGAGCAAATGTGGAATGGGATTCCTACGGAGCCCGGATGCGACGAATAATGCTTTTTTTTATTATTCGTTCCCACAAAATAACAATTCGTTCCCTCAATTTAACAATTCGTTCCCACGAATTAACAATTCGTTCCCACGAAATAACAATTCTTTCCCACGGGAACGAATTGTTAATTCGTGGGAACGAATTGTTAATTCGAGGGAACGTATTGAGGGAACGAATTGTCATTTCGTGGGAACGTATTGTTAATTCCAGGGAACGAATTGTTAAATTGAGGGAATGAATTGTCATTTCGTGGGAACGAATTAATAAAAAAATATCCATGTCCGCCTATTACGAGTAAACTTTTAATTCTACTCCGTTAAGGCGATGTATGGTAGACTCGCCACTAGGACAACTCGTCCAATGATAACTCGCCCCACATTTAGTCAATTCGCCCCAATCGGGTGTCGGTCAACTCGCCCCAACTTAGGTCAACAGTTATGTCCTTAAAGGGGCGTATCAAATTTGTTTTAAATACTATAAATAATAATAACGTGTTTTCACCATGTATAAAGTGCTTTAATTGAAGATATATGACGATACTAGGACCGCTGAATATATTTTTTTTCAGGATTTTTTGAGAAAAAATATAACCAAAAAAATGTGTAAAGTAGTTTAAATGAATTAAGATATATGACGATAGTAGGACGGCTGGGTTGTTATCGGTACATACTTATTAGATTTGCTATCTTGTTCAACGCAACACGATAGGAAATCCGATATGTATACACTGATACCTAGTATCGGCATATATCTTCAATTAAACCACTTTTCACAGGGCCATGATAAAAAACGGGTTTCTATTTTTTATAGTATTTTTTAAAAAAAAATCCTGATATGCCCCTTTAAGTTTAACTGACATATTAAAATGGCGATTTGTAGCCAATGTCAAGTTTTGAGCCTCTGCTTGTAGCTGAATGGAAATTCGTCAGGAAACCGGCGCCTATTTCGACGTGAAACATTTTATACCGGCGCGGAGTGCGGCTCCGATGGAATTGAACAAAGACACAACACTGAGTACGTTAATGATAAACGTCATAGATCAATCTGCGGTTGTTTATTTCCCATTTATATATCATTATCAACTGCGGTGTCAATTGCTCATTTTGCACCATTACAAAATGGACATACAATGCAAACACGATAGGAATAACATGTAATATAATCAGTAGCATGGATGGCAACGATCGTAGTCAGTTATTTCCTTTAAAAATATGTTTAGGCCATGCCATTTTTTCTCTCTGTTAGCGTCCACCCGGATGGCCAAAAACCTACTTATATATCGATATAAAAAACAAACAAGGACCTTGAAAAAACGAATGTGAATTTATGTTAAAAACTTCCTCAACCCTTTGCAGTGTGCAAAGGGTTGAGAAACTATTTAACATACATTTAAATTGCCGCTAAAGTCCCAAACAAGTCCAGTAAATAATGTAAAATAATTCCAGCACAAAAATATTTACACAATTCCCTAACATTTGATTGGCCCGTAACAAGTATCTGTCCAAAATGTATATCCCAGTAAACTCCCACGCCGAACTACTTTCCTTAACCGTGAGGTGCCGT
Organism: Conchocele bisecta; assembly: GCA_029237695.1. NCBI lineage: Eukaryota > Metazoa > Mollusca > Bivalvia > Lucinida > Thyasiridae > Conchocele > Conchocele bisecta. The sequence goes on from CM055281.1 coordinate 6,332,503, forward strand.
TAAAATAATTCTTACGAAAACGGAAAATAAACACATTTTCTTGATGAATTTATTTCAAATGCTGGAATTATAAGGAATGAATGGCCTTTTTGTGGAATTTATCGGGGATATAAACTTGGAAAAGTCGCGGGAATACTGGACGAGGCCGTCCGGCCTTCGTCCAGTATTCCCGCGACTTTTCCAAGTTTATACCGCGATAAATTCCACAAAAAGGCCATTCATTCATATAATAGCTTACACAGTTTGTTTGTTTTTTTCACGCGGACGCTTAACAGAGGAAGAACTTTGTATGGCCTTATAGATATTTGGTCCTATGCTGTATTTCAGCGTTTATGTCTTACTGAATAAGACAAACATTTAGTTTTTGCGAACAGAGTAGATCCAGATCACACTGCACACCCACATTAATACGTGTGAAAATATTAATCTCGCAAATAATGTAATCCCGGATCAGATTGCGTATATATGTAGTATGGTCTGGAATAACACTACTGTCTGTTCCACGTTTTGCTGCGACGAACTTTTGGCTATTAAACACATTAAATCAGAAAAATATTTAAAAGTAAGTACTTTTTCATCAATAACAAAAAGTTCACCCTCCCAAAAAAAATTATTTGATGAAATTCCATCAAATATTGATTTTATTGCGAAAAAAATATTTTCCTATGGGAATTTAACGTGGTGGTGAAGGAGGAAATAAAAAAACGAAATATTTGGAAATTCACTCCGAAACCTGGCGAGATAGCTTGAAAATGATGTAATTAAGAAAACAAAAGTTAGATTTTGAAAATCGGTTGACAAATAAAAAAATATTTTAAAAAAATCTATTTTTAGCCTCCATGTTAAATTCCCATAGGAAAATCTTTTTTCGCAATAAAATCAATATTTGATGGAATTTCATGAAACAAAAAAATTTGACTAGGGTGACTTTTTTGTTATTGATGAAAAAGTACTTACTTTTAAATATTTTTTAGATTTAATGTGTTTAATGGCCAAAAGTTCGTCGGCAGCAAAACGTGGAACAGACAGTAGTCGAAATCACTATAATTGCTCCTTTATACATCATGTTCTACATTCACTATTTTTACAGCAATAAGACCCCAAACTACACAATTTGGACCGGATTTCTATAAATAAATTTAACGGGAGATAACTAGCTACGATCTCCTATTTCCACAATTGTGGCTGTGATTTGAGAAAGGGTACTTATGAGTTTTGCGAACAGAGTAGATCCAGATCAGACTGCTCGCCATTACATCCATGACACACCCGTCATGCTTCGAACAAGCAATATTTACCGTTATCAGGCTACCGACGTGTACTATTTGGTCAGGGACTACACTGATCACAACTCCCATAAGCCACGCAGGGTCTTCTATTCCCTGTTGTTGTTGTCATTTGTTTATAAAACAAAACGGGTTACCTTTGTTGTATTCGTACAACTATCATGGGAAACTCGAAATCCAGCAGCACAAATGGTGTACTTAATAAATCATAAGCAAATGTTGATGTTTTGCTTGGGAGTCACCAGCATTTTTGAAAAGGGGGTGCGACATTCAGCTGCGAAGCAACCGAAATATGTAAGGGGTCCAGGGGTTGCCCCTGGACCCCTTACATATTTTGATTGCTTCGCAGCCCTCTAAAGGTTTTTATCTCCAGAAGCCAAATTCTGCAGTCGGGTATGTTTAAACAACAACTAGCTCCTGGATTTTTGGGTCAATTTAAAGAAGTGTAGATCAGAATATTAGCATATTGCAGTAACGCTTGACATCGCTAGACGGTGTTTTGTTAATATCTGCTCTTTCATGCGCGGAACATGGTTATCGTGAACCTAATTTAGATAAAAACAAACTCCTGCTGATTCCAAAAAAGGGGTTCGAACCTGACGACGCATGTGACGTTTTGCATATATAATGCTGCTTCTACATGTACACACCTTTGTAGAGACGCAAACATACATTTATCAGGTAACCTGCCCTGTATTGACCGAATACGTACTGACTGATAACATATTGTTGTATCAGGCATTGACCTGATATAAACATCCGGGTTACAACGAAGTGAAAACTGACGGTCCATTGGTCGGATGACGTCACGTGACGTTACTGAATGACGTCAGTGTAATGACGCAACGTAAACAACTCCGCGTTCTGTTCATATATAACGACGTCAAATGTAGTCATTTTCGAGCATAAAACGCTACCTGATAAATAGAATACCAGACTAGTGTATTTTGATATCAAGTTTATCAGGCTCGGCTCGGAAACGGTAGGAATTCCTCGGCAAGCCTCGGAATTCCTACGCGTTTCCTAGCCTTGCCTGATAAACTTGACATCAAAAGACACTAGCATAGGTAGTCTCTATGTGCTACATCGAAATTGGTATATTATTTGCAGATTAGTGTAGTATGTGACTTTTTATTGGTGGCAGTATCTGCATCTTAAAGATGGTTTCCGATGGTTTATTTGTGAAATTAGATATTGCTTTAATAATTAATATAAGGTTTGATCATGTCCAGCCGTGTGCAAACGTTTGCTGTGGCCCGAGGGAACTGTTTGAACACAATGCCGTAGGCCGCGGGTTCAAACAGTTCCCGAGGGCCACAGCAAACGTTTGCACACGGCTGGACATGATCAAACGTTATTGTTACATTTCCAACAAAAAACTGATGTTAATTTTGAACATTATATTCAGTATGTTTTGAGTACTTTTATTTTGTAAATCGTCACATAAAGTAGATATTTTCGGTATTCATATTCGGGGCCCGCGCATGAAACGTTCACGTCCATAAGTAGTGACGTCATGAAGGCACTTCCGCGTAGTGACGTCATGAAGGCACTTCCATTACGCGCGGCCCCGGAATGAGCATTGCCTAAAACCATATGCAAACAGCACGCGCTATATATGTGCAAACAACGGAAACCATGTAACAATATTTGTTTTATATTTCATATTAATCCATACACTTAAATTTACATTGTAGCCCCATGTAATGTCTATGGAAATCTAATAAAACTCCCTACTAATAAAATAATAGCTACGTATATTCTAACTACGGCATATGGTGTGATTTTCTCGCTGGCAGCATCTGCATAACGACTTATTGAATACATACATATATATGGTTTCTTTGTGTAAGTAGCTATCGGTTTATGAGTAGGGTTTTTTATTAGATTACATGGGGTCAGGAGAAGGGTACAACAATCTTAAGCCTTTCAACCCTAAGGAACAGAATGGACTGTGCTATGCTAATGTTCCGACCAATCCAATGGTCACGAAATGATTTTCAGATTCCTCCATTTATGAAAAGGGGGTGTTTTTGTTCTAAGAAATATTAAAATTACTTTCAAAAAGTGCAGATCCTGATGAGACGGCTCGTTACGAGCCGGCTCATCTGGATCTGCACTTTTTGCATAAACCGCTATAGCGGGATTTCGGGTTCAAAGGGTTAAAAGCCAACTACACAATAATTCCTCAACCCGGGGTTGAGACATCGAACCCTGGTGTGTGATACCTAAACCGCAATTACTGCGCACATTGATACCTCAAATCGGGTTTCACGTACGACACGTGAAGCCGCTGTGCAGAATTTATTTAGGATAGTTTTGTACACAGAATGGGTTTCTTTTTGTCTTTGATAGGTACAAAATCGCATGGCGTGTCTAATATACTATAATTCCAGCATAAAAATATTTACACAATTCCTAACATTTGATTGGTCCGTAGCAAGTCTCTGTCCAAAATTTACATCCCAGTAAACTCCCACGCCGAACTACTTTACGTAACCATGAGGCGCAGTTAAAATAATTCTTAATAAAACGGAAAATAAACACATTTTCTTGATGAATTTATTTCAAATGCTGGAATTATAAGGAATACATGGCCTTTTTGTGGAATTTATCGCGGAAAAGTCGCGGCAATACTGGACAAGGCCTTCCGGCCTTCGTCCAGTATTCCGCGACTTTTCCAAGTTTATACCCGATAAATTCCACAAAAATGCCATTCATCCATAGTAAGTTTATGTATTTAATTGTTTTAGAAGTTCATTAGTTACGCTTACATTAGCTATCAAAGACAAAAAGAAGCCCATTTCTGTGTACGAAACAATAATGTACAAATATTTTCATAAATAAAGTCAGAATTTAACAAAAACCCGGGTATGGAAGGTGTTCGAGCCAATTCCCACCCTTCGATATAAGCCAAATCGAATGTTGTACCTTCGGACATCTGCGTAATTTCATGAAATGCGTTGACAAAAGTTCAAATATTTTCCGTAAATGGCGTCAAAAGTTGACAACATTTTCAAAGCACATGCTGAATTATATTCCCCATTTTGTCAAATTCTGACTTTATTTATGAAAAATATTGTAAATTTTGTAAACGTATTTAATAAAATTACGCGGATGTCCGAAGGTACAAACTCATATGGTGCGTCTCATTATGTTGTTTGAGTGAGCCCGGATGTCAAGCATTTTACACCCTCTTACTCACCTTGAGCCATTTTCTAACTCTTTTTCCAGTGGTTTTATCCAAAGCAATGGGCTCAAACGAGAAAATGTCAGTCAACACAAATTCGTAGGATATGTATCAATAAATGAGTAAACATACATGTAGCTACTGTCTGTTTCACGAAACCTGCCCAAATGTTACGGCTATATACATAATGCAAAAGCAATATATTTTTCGATAATATTAAATTATAGCAAAATTTAAGAATGAGCCTACTTTTTATTTCATTAAATTTGGTCCAATAATGATTGTATTGCGAAAAACCAAATTCCACATGTTAAATCCCCATAGTGAAGATGTTTATGGGGATTTAACACGGGGAAATTTTTCTAATTTCAGAAATAGTGGATCGATTTTCAAAATGTGTTTTCTTAGTAAGATCATTTTCAAGCTATCTAGCTAGGTTTCAGAATCAATTTCCAAAATGTTTCGCTTTTAGATTCCTCCAGGTTCTCCACCTCTTTTTTCCCCATGTTAAATTCCCATAGAGAACTCATTTTTCATAATAAAATCCATATTTGACAAAATTTCACGAAATAAAAAGAAAGCTCATTCTAAATTAAATTTTGATAAAATTTAATATTATCGATTTTGTTATTGATTGTTTTGCATTGTTTATATGGCCGTAAAATTTAGGCAGGTTTCGTGAAACAAACAGTAATCACATGGGTTCCGTATATTATCCTCCCTTGTTCAAATGAAACCTTTAGCGTCCATCTTGTCTATTGCGGGTTCACGCCCTCGCCACGTTTCATGTCGTCTGCGTTGAAATTAAACCGTGATTTTGATAAATACGGCCGTCTGCTTTCGAACGAACCGCCGGAATTGCGCTTTTGAAGATACCCGACCTTTGTCCAATCTAGGTAGCGGCTAGGTTGGTTTCCAAAGTCGTCCCAGTACGATTGGCTTCCAAATCGCTTATTGAACACCGGAAACTGCTTCCAGTTAGTAAATCCGCCCTTTTGAAAGTAGTTCGGTCTCCAGAAATCATCGTCGGAATTATCGCCGAATGGAAGCATCTCCGCGGCACAAAATAATCCGACGAGCAGGAGCAGTTGAATAACTAGGTTGTCGTTTCTCATGTTTTAAATCACTGAAAATAGATAATAATAATAATAATGACACACAGCCTGCGTCAATGTTGCCAAGACTATCAACGGTTCGCAACATCTACTGGTAATTCCAACTCGTAATCAAGCAATTTGATTGTCTGAGCCTGAGCTGTTGCACAGCTCAGACTCAGACAATCAACCTGATTGACTTCAAGAACAGCGTTCAAGAATTTTGGCTGTGATAATGTAATAAATTCAGTATAATACATACTTTGAATCATCAAATATATGCAGTGATTTGTTCTATATGAAATAAAGCATTTTGGGAAAAATAAATGATTACTCCCTCAAAGTATACTTTCCTAGATAAGTATACTTTGCAATGTTGATGAAATAGTCTACTGGATTATGTTTGATTGTTTGCTGGTGTTTAACGGCTTATCTCCTAGTATCCTTTCTGAAAGTCAAATATCTTTACTTATTGCACGCTATGGCTGTCATAATTACTTTAAAGGTACATGCCCACTCAGTAGACACAACAAGTTCTTTATAGGAATTAAATAAGTGATATATTGTGTAACTATTCCACCCGTTCTAAAGATTACAAGTGCCCTCTATACAGATATAATCATTTGGTAATATCTATTTTACTGATAGTGACGCGCGGTGGTATCAGGCTATTTTCATATGCAAATGAGGCATGATATATTTTAGCTATGTATAAATGCGTCATCTGAAAAAATAATATTATCGAATGATTATAAAGTATGATAATTGCACATCAAAACATAAATACAGAGAACAAATAGTAATGTCCATTAACATTTCAAGGAACACGGTTATCGCCCCTGATATTTACGTCTGATATAAAATGTATAATACTTTCAATCGTACGTGGGGTAATGGTGAATAATTCCAGCACAAAAATATTTACACAATTCCCTAACATTTGATTGGTCCGTTGCAAGTCTCCGTCCAAAATTTATATCCCAGTACACTCCATGCCGAACTACTTTCCGTAACCGTCAGGCGCAGCTAAAATAATTCTTAAGAAAACGGAAAATAAACACATTGTCTTGATGAATTTATTTCAAATGCTGGAATTATAAGGAATGAATGGCCTTTTTGTGGAATTTATCGTTTTTGTGGAATTTATCGGGGTATAAACTTGGAAAAGTCGCGGGAATACTGGACGAAGGCCCACTTGGAAAAGTCGCGGGAATACTGGACGAAGGCCTTCCGGCCTTCGTCCAGTATTCCCGCGACTTTTCCAAGTTTATACCCCGATAAATTCCACAAAAAGGCCATTCATTCCTATAATGAATGTTTATTTTGCCAGAAAATGCCTCGATGATGTCTCTGATATAAATAAAAGTTTGTACCTACCGAGTGGGCATGTACCTTTAAAGTAGGCTCCAAATACGTGTATATCGGAAAGAATTATCAGAGACACGTAACAAATTGTAAAATCATGTCGCTGTATATTACATACTATAATAGTATGCCACGATGGGCAGCCCGATTCCTCAGCAGATAGTTTGCGTTCTACATGTAGCTATATAATAGTGATATTATAGTACTTAACGAGATTGGATACGGTGTAAGAAGTAACTGTTGGTTATAGGTGGTCGCTTCACTCCGGTGACATAGATAATACCAAGCTAGTGTCTGTTGATATCACGTTTATCAGACAAGGCCAGGAAACGTGTAGGAATTCCGAGGCTTGCCGACCGTTTCCGAGCCGAGCTGGACATGGTCGAACGTTATTGCTACATTTCCGTCAGAAATATCGTGTAATTTGAGCATATATGCAATACATTCGGTACTTTGATAACCTCTTCCATTCAAATAGCTGATTTACACATACATATTCCGCTTGGCCCCGGATTGCGCATTGTCTACAACCATGGTCAAACAGCACGCGCTGTACATTTGATCACGGCTGTGAGAGGTGTCAAATAACGACAGTCATGTAACAATATGTAGTATGCTATCCATGTTCCCAGTTCGACAAAGCAATCAGATAGGTTTGGTTTCACCCATGCCCATTAATGTATCTTGGAGCTGCAGCCCGGATTTGTTCCTGGTTCCACAAACGAACGATTGCCTATCGTTTGCGCATCGTTTAAGTTTTTTCAGTTAGAAAACGATGTTTCCGTTTGCTGGTCATGTGATGTTAACCAGGCCCGTACGCAGAGGGGGTGCGACGGGTGCGTACGCACCCCACTTAACCCTTTCACTCTTAACCCGCAGGCATGCATAGTGGTATTGGCAAACAGTGTAGATCCAGATGAGCCGGCTCGTAACGAGCCGTCTCATCAGGATCTGCACTTTTTGCAATTAATTTTCATAATTTTGAGACTGGTCTGAAATGGACTGGTCTGAAAATCATTTTGTGATGATTTTGATTTGTTGCAAAATTAACAAATCAAAATCAATTCCAGTTACTTAGGGGTGAAAGTGAACCGATTGGTCCTGCATGCAAATCCAGTGCAGACAGGCTGCAGGTCATGTAAAAGTATGATCCAAAACATCCATACGAATAATAATTCCAGCACAAAAATATTTACACAATTTGATTGGCCCGTAGCAAGTCTCTGTCCAAAATGTATATCCCAGTAAACTCCCACGCCGAACTACTTTCCGTAACCGTGAGGCACAGTTAAAATAATTATTAAGAAAACGGAAAATAAACACATTTTCTTGATGAATTTATTTCAAATGCTGGAATTATAAGGAATGAATGGCCATTTCGTGGAATTTATCGGGGTATAAACTTGGAAAAGTCGCGGGAATACTGGACGAAGGCCTTCCAGTATTCCCGTGGCCTTTTTGTGGAATTTCAAAAAGGCCATTCATTCCTATAATGAAAGTAGGAGAGACTGGCGATATTTGGGTGACCCTATATGTGGTGTTTTCTAACCTATAAACAAACAGTCTGACACACGGCTCAGTGCCCGGATGTAACTGTCACGTGTTGATAGACTGAACACTATTAGGTTAAAATGTTCTACATGTGGCTATCGACTGCAACATTGAAACCTCTCTAAACCGGACACCAATAAAACACCACGTGATCGTACTTTTGATGGGTTTCTTGGTCATTTATCTCCGGTGATAATGTATGTTCATGATCGCATAGCACACAGCTATTGCTCAGAATGATCATATGGCTGATTTACAGTGAAAGCTCTCTAAGCTGGACACCCTAGGGACCTGCCATGGTGTCCGGTTTGGAGAGGTTTCACTGTAATAAGAACCTAACTCACGGATTCGCGTAGGAATTCTGAAGCTCGCTGAGCACAGCAATATGTTATCAGTCAGTACGTATTTGGTCAATACAAAGCTCGTTACCTGATAAATGTATATTATTTAAGGAATAAAATCATGGGCTGTAGTGTTTACTGGGGTGCGTAATACATTTGGGCTGTTTAAAGTACGTGGAGTCCGCATGCGTTCCAATCACTAGTTATTTTTAATATACACATGTTTTGCACACATGTAGAAACATATATACATGCGTTCCAATAGCTAGTTATTATTAATATACACATGTTTTGCACACATGTAGAAACATATATATATGCGTTCCAATAGCTAGTTATTATTAATATACACATGTTTTGCACACATGTAGAAACATATATACATGCGTTCCAATAGCTAGTTAATTTTAATATACACATGTTTTGCACACATGTAGAAAACATATATATATGCGTTCCAATAGCTAGTTATTATTAATATACACATGTTTTGCACACATGTAGAAACATATATACATGCGTTCCAATAGCTAGTTAATTTTAATATACACATGTTTTGCACACATGTAGAAACATATATATATGCGTTCCAATAGCTAGTTAATTAATATACACATGTTTTGCACACATGTAGAAACATATATATGCGTTCCAATAGCTAGTTAATTAATATACACATGTTTTGCACACATGTAGAAACATATATACATGCGTTCCAATAGCTAGTTAATTTTAATATACACATGTTTTGCACACATGTAGAAACATATATATATGCGTTCCAATAGCTAGTTAATTTTAATATACACATGTTTTGCACACATGTAGAAGCATATATATATGCGTTCCAATAGCTAGTTAATTTTAATATACACATGTTTTTCACACATGTACAAACATATACACATGCATTCATATTCGTTGCAAACATATATATATTATATTTAGTATATACCGCTCCATGGAAATTAGCAGTTGTTTAGACTGTATACGGTAATGAATGTGTATTTGCAGCCGGCACTGCAGGTGCGCGTTATGAATATAGATAGCGGAAGTAGTCGTGTTTTCACCGAAAGTTGTTTATTTCATCGATGAGAACATATGACTTTTATATACATTGTATAACTATGTATTGCATGGGCAGGTATACAATAAACATTCCTATTCAGCAAGCACAAACTATTCTTTATAGGAATTAAATAAGTGTATACTTGTGTCACTATTCCACCAGTTCTAAAAATTACGAGTGCCCGTTATACAGATATAATCAGTTAGTAATATGTATTTTACTAATAGTGACTTGCGGTGGTATCAGGCTATTTTCATATGCAAATGAGACATGATATATTTTAATTATTTATACTAATTAAATGCGTCATCTGAAAAAAATATATTTTCGACAGATTATAACGTATGATCATTGCACATCAACAAATAAATAAGGAGAATAAATAGTAATGTTAACATTTTAAGGAAACACGGTTATCGCCTCTGATATCAGTGTGGACATTTACGTCTGATATAAAATGTATAATAATGCCAATCAATAATAGTGAATGAATGTTTATTTTGCCAGAAAATGTCTCAGATGATGTCTCTGATATGTGCGATTGAAATAGTTCTAAAGTGTTGTCAAACACGTTTGAATGGGTGAAGAATGGAAAATCGAAACTGAACAATAAACTTGAAGTCAGCACTGTCAGGGTAAATTTCTGGTGGGTGTTTGATGCGAATGAACAAGTGAAACACTACATCAATGCGTATTGTTCTTCTATCTTTGGTCTCTTAACTTTGTTTTGCATTTCTAAAGACACTGTAATTCCAGCACAAAATATATACACAATTCCTAACATTTGATTGGCCCATAGCAAGTCTCTGTCCAAAATGTATATCCCATTAAACTCCCACGCCGAACTACTTTCCGTAACCGTGAGGCGCAGGTAAAATAATTCTTAAGAAAACGGAAAATAAACACAATTTTCTTGATGAATTTATTTCAAATGCTGGAATTATAAGGAATGAATGGCCTTTTTGTGGAATTTATGGGGGATATAAACTTGGAAAAGTCGCGGGAATACTGGACGAGGCCTTTCGGCCTTCGTCCAGTATTCCCGCGACTTTTCCAAGTTTATACCCCGATAAATTCCACAGAAAGGCCATTCATTCCTATAGTAATTTTATATCAGTATTATGCAACGCTGGCGCTATCTCTTACAATTACAAACAAATATATTACTTTCTCGACGCACTAAGTTTACGTCTGACATATGCGCTAATCTTGCCAATATTTGTAAGATATAGAAGATCTCAAACCAGTTTCCATTTGATATGAGATTTATGAAACTCGTCCGCAATTGTATGCACCTCGCCAGGGGCTCGGTGCATAAATTGTGCGCGACTCGTTTCATAAATCTCATATCAAATGGAAACTCGTTTGAGATTTTGTTTATCACATGACTTCAGCCTCAAAAAAGTAGAAAACTTGGATATATCTAATACGTTTCAGTGAGCAGACTATTTTCGCATCGAGTTGAAACTCTCCACAGAGAAAAATAGTTGTATTCATAGCAATAAGATTATTATAAATATGTCATATAACATGTCCCTGTTCTTTGTAACACTTCATATTACCCAACCGGAGCTCATTCTGACAATTGCAGTAATTTTAATGAGTCACGGACGCTTCTAATGACGTTTAAAACGTGATGACGTGAACGTCAAAACATCATTGCTTTGTCTCGCCATTACGGACGTCATTTGGAAAGTCTCTATTTTATTAATTTGACATAACGTTGGCGCATTATATGAATACGTAAGTATAGTGATGCAGTCAGCCAATCATATTTGCTCCAGGTGTACCCGTGTGTCATACGACATTCGAGAAATGGGTTAAAATACGGCATAACAAGGAGTTCATGTGATAAAGTATGTTATTGTGCGGAATGTGTGCACTATATCGCAAATAAATGGCCCCGTCAGTTGCTGAAATATTTAAGACAATCTAGCTAGAAACGAGAGGTCCATTTCCCATCGGGATTATAATTGTATATACGTCACCTTACAGACTCCAAGCGTCCTTTCAGGTAATGAGCTATGACAAGTTTTGTTGGAATTATATGCGAAATGAGATAATCCACCTGTGGCTATGTTGCTGTGACTGGAGAAATTTGGCTTATGGGATTTGTGACCAGTGTAGCTGCTGAACAAATAGCGCACTCTTTTAGCCAGATAACTGTATATATATTGCCTGTTATGTGTTTTCATGTTTAAATGAATGGCGAACAGTACATATCCTGATCAGACTGCGTGACCGTGATTGGAGAAATATGGCATATAATATGGACGGTTTCGTCAAACTAGCTCCAAATCTACCGACTCATACAATGAGCTACAGTACATCGCAAATACGATCAGCTTGTCATGTGTTTCACTGCTTTAATGGCGAACAGTGTATAACCTGATCAAACTGCGCAGATGCGCAGGCTGATCTGAGTGTACACTGGTCGCAAAGGAAATATGCCCAATTTCCCCAGTCACAGCCACAAATATGACCAGACACCCGCAAAGCAATCATCAGTAAAATAATATTATTATATACCTACCCATGAAAAGCCATATGTTCTCATCGATGAAATAAACAACTTCCGGTGAAAATACGACTACTTCCGCTATCTATATTCATAACGCGCACCTGCAGTGCCAGACGGCAAATACACATTCATTACCGTATACAGTCTAAACAACTGCTAATTTCCATGGAGCGGTATATAATAAATAGAATATTCATATTTTTGCAACGAAGAGTGGTGTGAAATATGGACATGTCACACCACGAGATGAACATACATGTCATATTCGTTGCAAAAATATGAATATCCTCTATTTATTACTTGGGAACGACAGAAAATGGTCATTTGAGTATGTGAATGGATAAATTGGAGTGTTACCTTTTTGCATTTATCGAGATTCTCGATGAAAACGTTTAGCTCCAAACTCGAAGATTTAAACTCGAAACTAGAATATTCAATTCGAAACTCGACATTTTGCACTGGAATATGTAATCGCGAAATTCGAATATTTCATCATAGAAACTATAGATCGAAAATCTAAGATTTAATCTCGAAACCAAAATTATAAATTTCAAATTAATTAATCTCACTTTTCAACTCGAATTTTAAAGGTCCTATGTCTCACGTGTAGATAAAATGCGATAACTAAGGCGACAAAAAATTAATGTTTAGATTCTCATCCAAATTTTGGGGAAAAATGGGGAGGGTGGGACACTTTTATTTTCAGGCAATACTAAATATGGGCTCTCTATAATATCTGAACATTGGTTAGTTGCGAATGGCAGCTCTTGCAATCTACACACGTACCCCTAAATCCGCCACTGGCGTATATTATGCAATTAATTTTACTTATATGTTTATCACTCTCTTCGCATATCTGAGACGAAGTGTTTTAACACATTTTATGCCGGGTATCTAAATTTCGACATGTTTATTCTATTTTCTTCATTTCTCAATTAAATTATATGTTGTTACCACTCATTTGAACCGTCTCGGCGAGACGGTTCAAATGAGTGGTCACAACATATATTTCTGTGCAGAAAAAAATATTTAATTCTTTCAGTCAGAAAAAAAGTGTCTATCATCAGAATGAAAAGGATTAATGCAAGTTTATGCCTATGCTCGCTCACTCGTCGACAATATAGCCGCAAGAATGGTTTATTCAAATAAAATCCGGAGATATATAATTTTCAATTGCCGGTTATGATGAAATACAAATTGCAGTCTGCGTATACCTTAAGTGCCATTTATGAGAATAAAGGATAAATCGCGCCACAAATAGAGTAGTCTGCATTGCAATTGTTCGGACCAGACGTCATGATATCATGATGTCCCACGTGCCCCATTGAATTAGGATTGTTCTAAGACTCGCTAAAGTGTTTTCACACATTTGAAAGTGTTTCTAAATCTAATATTTGCACAAACACTATACATTCTGATGTGACGTCTCGTTTCGGTCAGAATGTCCCGCGTGCGCATTTGTACGGTGGCACGGAGGTGACATGTAAATATGTTTTACTTTCGCGTGCGCACGCAAAAGCTATCGCGTGCGCACGCAAAACCCTATCCCTATCGCGTGCGCACGCAAAACCCATCGCGTGCGCACGCAAAATTAAAAATTATTTCCATGTCCCCTCTGTGCCACCGTACATTTGGCTTACATTGTCATAAAATAGCATACATGCTTATGGATGAAAGGGCCACGGCAACTACTGTCTGTTCCACGTTTTGCTGCCTGCGAACTTTTGGCTATTAAACAAATTTAATCTCAGAAATATCTAAATGTAACTACATTTTCATCGATAACAAACAAGTCACCCTCCCCAACTTTTTTTATTTTATAAAATTCCATCAAATATTGATTTTATTGTGAAAATACGATTTTCCTATGGGCATTTAACATGGGGAAAACGGAGGAAAAGAGAGACAATGAAGGTCGAAAAACGAAAAAAATGTAAATTTACTCCGAAACATGGCTAGATAGCTTGGAAATGATGTAACTACGAAAACAAAAGTTAGATTTTGAAAATCGGTCCACAATGAAAAATATATATATTTTAGTCCCCATGTTAAATTCCCATAGGAAAATCGTTTTTTCGCAATAAAATCAATATATGATGGAATTTCGTCAAATAACTAATTTTGGGGAGGGTGACTTTTTGTTATTGATGAAAAACTACTTACATTACAATATAATTACATCCCTTGTCGTCAAGCCGTATTCACCGATATCGATTTCAAATTCACGCACAAATTCTGTAAATAAAATCCTACGTTGACGCAATATTCAGACTTCATGTATGATCTCTGAATTTTGCGTCAATTGTCTACGTCAATTGCCTTTTTTCGAAATCAATATCGGCGGAATACCGCGATTCGATAAGGGAGATAATGCCAGGACCGGGCTCGTATTACAAAATAGCCTCAGGTCGTGTCATCCTCCACGTTCCCACGGTAGGTTCCTGGTAATTGGTCTATTGTCTGTTTCATGAAACCTGCCCAAATGTTTCCACCATATAAAAAATGCAAAAACAGTATTTTGTTCGATGATATAAGAATGAGCCTTCTTTTTATTCGTGAAATGTTGTCAAATATTGATTTTAAAATGAAATATTGATTTGTCTATGTGAATTTAACATGGGGGAAAATGAGACGGAGGAGCTGTGGGAGGAGTCAGAAAACGAAACCTGACTATATAGCTTGGAAATGATCTAACTAAGAAAACAAAAGTTAAATGTTGAAAATCGGTAAAGTCAAAAAATGTCCCCATGTTAAATCCCCATAGACATCTTCACTCTGTGAAAGAAAAATCGCAATAAAATCAATATTTGACCAAATTTCACGAAATAAAAAGAAGGCTCATTCCTAAATTTTGTTTTAATTTAATATTATCACAAACAAATATTGTTTTTGCATTGTTTTGCAGTTTTGCATTGTTTTGCATTTTATGGCCGTAAAATATGGACAGCTTTCGTGAAACAAACAGTAGTTTTTTATGTAATTATACCCGCTATGCGATAGCAAGGGGCGCATATTGCGTTGATGTTCGTACGTCGGTCGGTCGGTCGGTCGGTCGGTCGGTCCGTCCGTCCGTCCGTCGGTCGGTCGGTCGGTCGGTCGGTCGGTCGGTCGGTCCGTCCGTCCGTCCGTGTACATTTACGTCGAAAGGTTTGTGTAAGAGTTTCTCCATCATAATATCTTCAATAATACTTGAAGGATTGCTTTAATGGTTGGACAGTTCATTCAACTGAACACGTGTGACGCAATCACACCACCAATGACATGGCCTTGAACTTTGTGACCTTCAAAATGGTGCTGAAACACTGAGCCATTTTGTTACATCGAAAAGTTTTTAAGAGTTTCTCCATCATGTAATATCTTCAATATTACTTGAAGGTGTTTGCTTTAATATTTGGACAGTTCATTCATCTGAACATGTGTGACGCAATCATACCACCAATGACATGACCTTGACCATTGTGACCTTCAAAATGGTGCTGAAACACTTTCATTTTCCATTTTCCATTTTCTTACGTCAAAGAGTATCAGCAACCAACACAGATGGTCGTCAACGTGAATCCAGTGAAACATCACAATCTATATGCACGGGACCTACGTCAGACTATATACTATGACAGAAGTAATCAGTACGCCATACAGGTACGCTTCGCTGTACATGATGAAATAAAGCACTTACTGTCTGTTTCCCGAAACCTGCCCAAATGTTACGGCTATATAAACAATACAAAAACATTTTTTTTTTCGATTTCAAAATTTACAAATCTAAAATGTTCGTAAGCGCAACATTGTGATATTCTGTAAATTTCACATTAACAATGTTTTCTTGTAAACAATTGTTGGATTTACATGTATTGAGCATATGCTGCATATGTAGCATATGTTCAATAAATGTAAATCCATCAATTGAAATTTCTAGACGATCCTTAAGTTGCACTTACGAACCTTTTAGTCGTACGAAGTTTAGTGAAACGGCCCCCAGATGGTATACTACATGAATCCAGTGGGATATTTAGAGAACATCATATTGTACACGGGAATAATAACTTTGACAGAAGTAATCGGTACGCCATACAGAATCTACGCTGTACATGATGAAATAAAACACTTACCGTCTGTTTCCAGAAATCTGCCCAAATTTTACGGCTACATAAACAATGCAAAAACACTATTTTGTGTCGATAATGTTAAATTGTATCAAAGTTTGAGAATGAACATTCGTTTTATTTTGTGAAATCTGGTTCAATATTGATTTTATTACTAAAAAACAATTTCCACATGTTAAACCCCACGACATCTTCAGAGAGTCTGTGTGGATTTAACATGTGGAATTTTATCTAATTTCAGAAATAGTGGACCGATTTTCACAATGTAACTTTTGTTTTCTTAGTTATTATCAGTTTTCACTTCTCCCACAGCTCCTCTACCTCTAATTATATTTTTTCTTTGCTTCTTCAACAAGTCCTCTGCCCGAAGTTAAGCAAACGTAAGCAAATGCATTTGTATCTACTACGTTTGGATGTTACGGTCTAATAGACAACATCATAATTAATTTTGATGTGCTTTTGACGGCATGACGTAACGTCATTAACACGTGTTAATGAGTTTGGATGTGGATGTATTTGATGCTCAATTGAACCAATACTGGTAAATGCAACATACAAAATGTATAAATAGTTTATTCAACTACGTGTGTATCCTTTTGAAATACCGGATTTTTTCCCGAGATACCTGGATATCCGATAGTCAAGCGAGTTTCTTTTGTCGGATTTACAGACGTCAAGGGAAATAAATCCGGTATTTCAAAATGGTAGTGGAATAAATTGTATATTACATGCTCTTCGAAAAATGTGTAGTTTGCTCTTAGACCAGCTTATAACGTTGTCAAAATTGACAATTTTGACGTTAGCGTACGAATTGTTAATTCGCCGGAAATAACGTCAACACATGACGTCAATTACGTCTCGCGAACGTCTAGGAGGAAACTTTTCCTTGAAGGAAATACTTTCCTCTAGAATCACGGTAAAACACTGGGTAGCATGTAATATTATTTGAATAGCATGGAGATTGATAAAATGAAGAAAAAAACAATTAATTTCATGCTACAATTTTCACCCAATGCTGGTCCAATTTCCCTTTGACGGTCCACAGATAATTTAAATCGACAGTATAGTTCTGGTGCAAGTTTGTAGTCATATGTACGGTCATTTAAAGGGCATTGAACTTCGGGCATATTTGAAAACCGCAGGTTGACATTATAATAATATACCGTGTATCAAAATGAGCACATATGAAAATAATTCCAGCACAAAAATATTTACACAATTCCCTAACATTTGATTGGCCCGTAGCAAGTCACTGTCCAAAATTTATATCCCAGTAAACTCCCACGCCGAACTACTTTCCGTAACCGTGAGGCGCAGTTAAAATAATTCTTAAGAAAACGGAAAATAAACACATTTTCTTGATGAATTTATTTCAAATGCTAGAATAATAAGGAATGAATGGCTTTTTTGTTGAATTTATCGGGCATATAAACTTGGAAAAGTCGCGGGAATACTGGACGAATGTCTTCCGGCCTTCGTCCAGTATTCCCGCGACTTTTCCAAGTTTATACCCCGATAAATTCCACAAAAAGGCCATTCATTCCTATAATAATAAAATTCGAAAAAGTGTGAGTAATACCTTTAAAGTGAGCCTGTGTAGTTCTGTATAACTCGAACGTGCACTGCGATCTCCAATGGTGCCGACGTCACAACAGGCAACCGTTACGTGTCAATCACTGTCAGAAGAACGCTTTTTTTATCAAATAAACACGTTCAATTAATTTTTATCGTCTGCGTTTTATTTTTGATTTTGCAGCATTCTCAACAAAAAAAAAGTGCTTTGGCATCGCATAAGAATCGTCTGGAGACGATTGTCATACGCTGCCAAAACATGTTACGGAGTCGAAATAACACGAATATTAACAGCATCAGACAATTGTTTGTTATCGTCTGCTGTTCATTGTTTTATTTTGCAGCATTCTCAACGAACTACGTGCTTTGACATCGCACGAGAATCGTCTCCACTGGAGACAATTCTCATACGCTGAAAAAACATATTTTGATGTGAAATAAAACGAGTATTAACAATAACAGACGACAATATTCGTTTCCCGCCTTTTTGTGAAATTAACACATTTACGTTCGGTTTTACGGTGATGGATACATGCACAGTATCGATCCACATAGTTGATTTGCAAAATAATCTTTTGAACTTTGCAAACACTGTAGATCGAGATGAGCCGGCTCGTAACGAGCCGTCTCATCACGATCTACAGTGTTTGCCACAGTATGCTTTGGAAATACGGACCACATCAGAATATTTCGAAGATGAAGAATTATTCAGGACTAATATTTTATCAACTTTAATAATACTTGTCTTTTTGTTTTGCTTGCTTTTTTTTTTTTGTTGTTGTTTTTTTGCAGAATGGTGTTGGATCGATAACTGGACAAAAGTTATGCTTTAATTTGTTATTTTGCTTTAATGGGCGTCGAACATTAATTGTACATGCCCACTCAGTAGTCACGAAATGTTCCTTATAGGAATTAAGTGTATAATAGTGTCACTATTCCACCAGTTCTAAAAATTACAAGTGCCCGCTATACACATATAATCATTTAATAATATTTAGTTTACTGATAGTGACGCGCGGGTGGTATCAGGCTATTTCATACGCAAATAAGGCATTATAGTTTTTATTATTTATACTAATTAAATGCGTCACCTGAAAAAATAATATTTTCGACAGATTATAAAGTATGATCATTGCACATCAAAAAATAAATACAGAGTATAAATAGTAATATCCGTTAACATTTTAAGGAAAAACAGTTATCGCCCCTGATATCAATGTGGAAATTTACGTCTGACATAACACGTATAATAATGTCAATCAATACGTGGGGTAATGGTGAAATTATGTTCATTTGGCCAGAAAAAAATGTCTCAGATGATGTCTCTGATATAAAGAACATTGCTTTGCCTACTGAGTGGGAATGTACCTTTAACGAATATTTTCTTTTATGACTGTTCAGTAGATGATATCAAAATGGCGAATTCTTTATGTAAATATTAATGTATAAAAAAATATGTTTAATGTCCACATTTCCTATGTAATATTCGGTCTGTCAATGTAATTTACAGAAATTGTGTCAACATACTTCGCCCGTATGCAGCACTATGTACGGAGAATTTACCTAAATTTCTAAAAACCTTCCTATGCCTACAAGGCTATTAATAATTAATATTAACGCTGAAATAAATGTTGTCGTCCGTTACTTACATTTATCTGCCATTTTTTCGCGATGAAAACAGCTTTGGCAGTTCATAAGAATCGTCTCCAACGGAGACGATTCTCATGTACTGCCAAAGCATGTTTTAAGATAATTAAAACCAATGTAATAAAATAGCAGGCTGCAATATTCCCCGCCTTTTAAGGCTTTAAAATAACGTGCACATTTCACGGCAAGTCTCGTCCACCAGATCCTCACAATAGTCAAGACAGTTATGAATACGAACGCTCTCCGAGATATGCGCGTTTGTAAAATCGTTACGGAGGGCGCAACTATATGGTGAGGAATGTACGTCAGACGGATCTTTTATGTTAGCCTATTTTAACCCTTCCAACCCTAAGGAACTGGAATAGACTGTGATAGGCTAATGTTCCGACCAATCCAATGGTCACAAAATGATTTTCAAATTCGTACATTTATGAAAAGGTGGTGTTTTTGTTCTCAAAAATATTAAAATTACTTTCAAAAAGTGCAGATCCTGATGAGACGGCTCGTTACGAGCCGGCTCATCTGGATCTGCACTTTTTGCATAAACCGATATAGCTGGATTTCGGGCTCAAAGGGTTAAACGTACGTGCTCAAGCAGTAGGCACAAAATTTTCTTCGGCAGCAAAACGTGGAACAGACAGTAGTTTACTCAACATCCAGTCGACTGGAAAAATACTTCAGGATAACTAAAAATTACAGTTGACACGTTATTATACATGTATAAAAAAACCTGTACTTTGGACCAAGAATGTGCCTTTTTGAGTTGTAAAAAGGTTCAAGATCTGAAGCAACGTGTGCATACTGTAGATTCTTCTAATTTCTACTTGGAATCAGGCTTCAAATTGCCTGAATTAGAGCATAGGAATGAAGTACGTGCTCAGAACAAGTCTGCTCCCGTGTCCAGAATTATAAGATTAAAGGTACATGCCCACTCAGTAGGCACAAACTGTTCTTTATACCAGAGACATCATCTGAGACATTTTCCGACAAAAGAAACATTCATTCACCGTTCCCCCACTTATTGATTGTCATTATTATACATTTTATATCAGACGTAAATTTCCAAACTGATATCAGGGGAGATAACCGTGTTTCCTTAAAATGTTAACGTTATTCTCTGTATTTATTTGTTGATGTGCAGTGATCATTCTTTATAATCTGTCAAAAACATTATTTGTTCATGTTTAATTAGTATAAATAATTAAAAAATATCATGCCTCATTTACGTATGAAAATAGCCTGATACAACCGAGGGTAAAATAAATATTACTAAATGATTGTATCTGTATAGCAGGCACTCGTAATTATTAGAAGGTGGCATACTTGTTGTAGCTGTCGCATTTACATAATTGTTACACTGGTGATTACATTATGATGTTTCAATACACTGTGTCAATACACTGTACAATTCTATTTTATGCAAAGATGTATTTCTGTAATGTTTTTATTCGATCGCTAGCGAAGAATTATACAACCAACATCCAAATTTCAGGTCTTCCAGCTTTTCTGTAAATGAGCTAATGTCGATCGCAGCACATATTTTTCCGGTTGAATTTTTTAAAAACACGGGTCTTACGCCATAAGAAATAGTTCTAACAACTTAGCGTGATCAACTCAGTTTGGTAAATGTTTTTTGTGCTACATTAATGTTATTGCAAATGTTTCCGTAGTCTAAAGTACTCTAAGGGTGCGACGATTAACCGCCATACTGGATTATTCGCGATTCGTAACTCCATGGTTCGTTGCACTAATACAATCTTGCCGTTTTCAAATATATTTTAACTCGTTGTTGTTGTTGTTGTTGTTGTTGTTGTTGCTGCTGCTGCTGCTGCTGCTGCTGCTGATGCTGCTGCTGCTGCTGCTGCTGCTGCTGCTGCTGCTGCTGCTGCTGCTGCTGCTGCTGCTGCTGCTGACGTATTATCTCCTAATTAGGACTTACTATCTGATAATTAGGACTTACTATCTGTGTGAATGATAAATAAAGTTGTATCTCCTAATTAGGAGATACTAACTCCTAATTAGGATATACTATTTCCTAATTAGGAGATATTTAGTCCTAATTAGGAGATAGTAAGTCCTAATTCGGAGATAGTAATATATATATATATATAGATATAAATTATTTCGCGAAGATATTTGAAGAAGATATTTGATATCTGTAATAAAAGGATGACCTTATAACAATTCGTCATCTTGGATGACGTAATCATCCGATTTTGACAGGAAATGCACCAAATCGGTCGTCTCGTCTATACCTTCGATTTGGTATATGGCATGACCATATTCAGTCAAAATGAAATTTGACCGCTCTTTGGCCCCACGGGTCGTGTCCATTTTTGACCCTAGGGTCACCAGTTTCACAACTTTGAAAGAGCATTTTACATCGATCATTTCCTGCCAAGCTTCGTCGAAATCTGTCTGGCTGTTCGCAATAAGAAGATGTTATAAGATTTTGTGTTATTTTTAGACGGCGGCCATCTTTGATTAGCTACGACCTCCATTTTAACAAATCTGACACGGCTTCACCCAAGGACCATAATTGTAAAGTTTGGCTACCATTGGCCAACCGGTTCGTAAAGAAGAAGTTTGAAATCTCAAATAACAGGATGACATTTTGACATGTCGGCGGCCATCTTGGATGACGTAATCATCCTATTTCGCTGAAAACTGCACCAGAGCTATCGTCTCGTCGATATCTTCGATTTGATATATGATTTTACCATATTCGGTCAAATATGAAATTTGACCCCTATTTGACCCCCGGGCTACGCCAATTTTTGACCCCTGGGTCACAACTTTGAAAGATCATTGTACATCGATCATTCCTGTCAAGTTTCGTCGAAATCCGTCTGGCGATTCGTGGGAAAAAGATTTTTTAACAATGTGTGCTAATTTTAGATTGGCGACGACCTCTAGTTTAACAAATTTGACATCACCCTACCATGTGTGTAAAGTTTGACCAACATCGGCCCAGCGGTTCTGGAGAAGAGGATGATTGAAATTGTGGACGGACGACGGACGCCGGATGACGACGGACGAAAAGCGGTAACAATAGCTTACTTGAGCCTTTGGCTCAGGTGAGCTAAAATACGATGTTTCCGTAAATCTGAAAGTGTTGAAAGCGCGCCCACTCCAATTTTAGTATATTTGATATTTTCCTTAATAGGCGTCTTCGTGAACTGCATTTGGTGGTCCTGGGAGTTCGGCACATACTTATGTCATTTTTGCGAAGAATCGATAATAAAGACAAAAAAAAAGAAGAAAACAAGAATACGTACTTTGAATCGGAGGGATTCTGGAAGTTTCAGTACTTGTTGTTGTTGTTGTTGTAACCACGTGATCATTTTATTGTACACGCGACAAATGGAAGTTCGTATCTTTCTACATTGAATAAAATTACGAAAATCAACATCACTGACGCAAAAATACTAAGTGCTGGACAGCAGGCACCATCTACTGCAATGCATCCTATGATCAGTACTTTCAGTACTTTGATCCAGTATTATAAACATGTTTTTTAACGTTTCCCCGATATTTTTCGCGGGTATTATGCGTACATTTGGGTTCGGAAATAGGATACAAATCTAATTACCCTATTTTTTCCTATTCTCTGTCAAATGGAAGCGTCCTGGGTTCAATGCTAAAATATAGTTATCTCCTAACCTAATTATGAGATAGTAACTCCTAATTAGGAGATAATATCTCCTAATTAGGAGTTAGTATCTCCTAATTAGGAGATAAACGATTTTTTAGCATCAAATACAATGTAATATTATCGAAAACCATATTAGTTTGCATTGTTTATATAGCCGTAACATTTGGACAGGTTTCGTGACTTTATGTTTGCTTGTTTTTTTAGTTTACAGTACACTGTTACATAAGTTCACCTGCACCCATCCACCCCCCCCCCGCACCCCCCACCCGCCCTATGCACTGACTTCCAATCACGTTGATCTTGTTAGAGAGGTTTCAGGGACCTGGGGCCCGTTTCACTAAACTTCGTACGACTCAAATGTTTGTAAGTGCAAAATTATGATATTCTGTAAACTTAACATTAACAATGTTTTCCCGTAAACAAGTATTGGATTTACATGTATTGAGCATAGGCTGCATAATGTAAATCCATCAATTGCAATGTCCAGACGATCCTATATTTGCACTTACGAACATCTTAGTCGTACGAAGTTTAGTGAAACGGGCACCAGGGCACCATTTTGGCTGTGATAATGTAATAAATTCAGTATAATAATTCTGCATACTTGTAATCATCAAATATATGCAGTGGTTAGTTCTATATGAAATAATGCATTTCGAGGAAAATAAATGATTACTCCCTCAAATATACTTTGCTAGATAAGTATACTTTGCAATTTTGATGATATCGGCTACAGATGATTCTACCACTGTGCCCGCATTGCACTAATTTGTCAACGCATAATACAAACAAAAAGTTGATTGTCTTCATTTAAGTACGAGTGGGACACAATTTAGATTTGTCTTCCCACCCTTTAAGTTGTAGCTGTAGAAACTTTAAATTAGAGCCAATTGTAGAAAACTTAATCACATTAGTGCATGAGAAACCAACTCGCAGTTCGTGACCAGGTTGTAAACAAAACAAGCTTAGTCTTTAAAGGTACATGCCCACTCAGTAGGCACAAAATGTGTCTTATATGAAGTTAATAAGTGTATAATCGTGTCACTATTCCACCAGTTCTAAAACATACTTGTGCCCGCTATACAGATATAATCATGTATTAATAATATGTACTTTACTGATAGTGACGCGCGGTGGTATCAGGCTATTTTCATATGCAAATGAGGCATGATACTTTTTAATTATTTATACAAATTAAATGCGTCACCTAATAAAATAGTATTTTCGACAGATTATAAAGTATGATCATTGCACATCAAAAATAAAATTACAGAGAATAATTCCAGCACAAACATATTTACACAATTCCCTAACATTTGATTGGCCCGTAGCAAGTCTCTGTCCAAATTTATATCCCAGTAAACTCCCACGCCGAACTACTTTCCGTAACCGTGAGGCGCAGTTAAAATAATGCTTAAGAAAACGGAAAATAAACACATTTTCTTGATGAATAAATTTCAAATTCTGGAATTATAAGGAATGAATAGTCTTTTTGTTGAATTTATCGCGGATAAAACTTGGAAAAGTCGCGGGAATACTGGACGAGGTCTTCCGGCCTTCGTCCAGTATTCCCGCGACTTTTCCAAGTTTATACCCCGATAAATTCCACAAAAAGGCCATTAATTCCTATAGTAACCAATAGGATAAAAATAAACAATTGGCGATAAAAAAATACAATTTTCGAAAAAAAAAAAAATATATCTAAAATTGTAATTTTTTATCGCCAATTGTTTAATTTTATCGCCAATTGCGAAAGTGGCTTTTCCAAGTTTATACCCCGATAAATTCCACAAAAAGGCCATTCATTCCTATAATAAATAGTAGTGTGCACAATGTAAAAGCGCAAGATCTATAAATACATTAAATATGCCTAAAAGCATCAATAAATGAAGAAAACAAATAAACCAAAAAAACATTGTTTTATTCCATCTATATACACATGTTCTTATTGAAAGTTATTGTTATCAATCGTCGTCGTTGGTGCGTTATATATCATCAAAACCCGTCCGTTTGTTAGGAAGATTTTGAAGAAAACATTCTCCAAAAAAATGGCATCACAGATTACGTCACGTCATAGAGGTTCGGAAACGTTCGAAATCCACGTTATCCTATATCTTGAATCAGATAATTTTCTATAATTTAACCTGCATTGGAACTTCTCCAAACCGGACACCCTGGGAGGTCCCCAGGATGTCCGGTTTGGAGATGGTCCACTGTAGATCAGACATATGAGCACTTCATGACACATTCTGGTGTTTGCAATCATGAAAAGTCATTGTAATCAGAGATACACAACATCGAAACACATCTAAGGTAAACATCTATATGTTCCCGAGTGTCGGGTTTACAGGGGTTCCAATGTATATGAATATCTACAGTCATCTCTCTACAACAGCCGCTTTTGTGCCTTTCCGCAGGTGGATACTACGGAGCCCCGCAGGGGACATGGATGTTTTTTTATTAATTCGTTCCCACAAAATAACAATTCGTTCCCTCAATTTAACAATTCGTTCAATCGAATTAACAATTCGTTCCCACGATATAACAATTAGTTCCCTCGAATTAACAATTAATTCCCACGAAATGACAATTCGTTCCCTCAATTTAACAATTCGTTCCCCCGAATTAACAATTCGTTCCCACGATATAGCAATTAGTTCCCTCGAATTAACAATTTGTTCCCACGAAATGACAATTCGTTCCCTCAATTTAAAAATTCGTTCCCACGAAATAACAATTCGTTCCGTTAAATTGAGGGAACGAATTGTCATTAATAAAAAAAAGAATTCCACGCCCCCTGCGGGGCTCCGTAGGATACAGTGTTTTGGAAAGAGATTGCGCTCGTACATTGTGTACACTTGAACCTCCGCGAACGGCCACCTCTCTACAATTACCTCTATATGTGTGGCTGTGAGTGGAAAAATGAGTTTTATGGGCTTTGCAACCAATGTAGATCCAGATCAGCCTGTGCATACGCACAGTCTGATCAGGATCTGCACTGCTCTCAATTTCATCAATGAAACACCCGCCATGCTTCTAACAAGCAATACAGATCATTGTCAGGCCACACTGGTCACATATCTCATAATAAGCCCAATTTCTCCAGTCACAGCCACATTCAATCTCCCTACAACAGCCACCTCTGTACGACAGTGACGATTGTGACTTCCCATGGGTGGCTGTTGTAGAAAGGTTACACTGTATGATGATGTTTTTATATGCATACATATATCATGTAAAATGAAAGCCCTCTAAACCGGACGCCAAGAAAACATCTGTGATCTTATTTTTGATGAGTTTCTTGGTCATTTATATCTGGTCATACTTCTGTTCGTAATCGCACACAACTACGACTCAGAATGATCAAATGCCTGATTTACCGTGCAACCTCTCTAAGCCGGACACCCTGGGGATACCCCAGGGTGTCCGGTTTAGAGAGGTTCCACTGTATATGTTATTTTATTGGGCAAAACAAAAAGAAATACCAGTTTTATGCCAGAAAAGAATGCATGCACAATTCTAACATCTACCGTGCTCAAGAACAGGTGAAAGACTCGGACATAGGACACAGAAAATCAGAAAAGTATCATTCAAAAAATTAATTTCTGAATGAGTAATTTTCCAAGTCCTATGTCCCTGTCTGTGACCTGTGTGCTCAAGTATGCATACTCGAATCGGAAACAACAACACATGATCATGCCCCAACAATATGTAAAAGATGAGTCCAAACATCATACAATGGAACCTCTCTAAACCGGACACCATGGGACGTCCCCAGGGTGTCCGGTTTAGAGAGTTTCCATGGTAGTCCAGTATTATGACCATTCGATGACACGTTATCATGATTTGTAATCTAAAACCAACATTAGCTTTATCAGCTACGGAGCCCCGCAGGGGACATGGATTTTTTTTTTATTAATTCGTTCCTACGAAATGACAATTCGGTCCCTCAATTTAACAATTCGTTCCTTCGAATTAAGAATTCGTTCCCAAGATATTTCCTCGAATTAACATGGACTTTTTTTTATTAATTCGTTGCCACGAAACGACAATTCGTTCCCTCAATTTAACAGTTCGTTCCCACGAAATAACAATTCCTTCCGATAAATTGAGGGAACGAATTGTTAATTCGTGGGAACGAATTGCTAAATTGAGGGAACGAATTGTCAATTCGTGGGAACGAATTGTTAATTCGTGGGAACGAATTGTTAAATTCAGGGAACGAATTGTCATTTCGTGGGAACGAATTTGACGTCCGCTGTGTGGCTCCGTAATCAGCAGTAACCCTTCTAACACTATGGCCCGCTATAGTGGTGTTTGCAAATAGTGTAGACCCAGAACAGCCGGCTCGTTACGTGCCGTTTCATCAGGATCTGCACTTTTTGCAAGTAAATTTTATAATTTTTTAGAAAATGAAACATACCCTTTTCATAAATGGACCATGTTGAATATCATTTTGTGACGATATGATTGGTCAGAAACTGGGGGTCCTGGGGTCAAGAGTTGCCCATTTTCGAGTTATTTTTTTCATACCCGCATAAAACATATTTATTTACGAGTGCTTCGGGAGAAGTGCCCCAATCAGCAGTGTGTTCATGTTATTCAGACATATATAGTCTACTAGACAACATAGATGGGGGTTCATGCCATCACATTCCTTTTAAGGGGTCACAATGGGGTTCCTGGGGTCACCAGTTGCCCATTTTGGATTTATTTTTGTCATACCCGAATACAACATATTTTTGTACAAGTGCTTGGTGAGAAGTGCCCCACTCAATCTTGTGTTCCTATTATTCAGATATATATACTGGACAACATAGACGAGGGTTCATGCCGTCACATTCCTCTTAATGGTCACAATGGGGGTACGTTCACTTTTCTCACGCCAGGGTGACACCGGGATAGTTTACTGAAGGGATGGAACACAAAGCACGTTGTGGACAGTGACAACAATGTCTATTTTTACAATGATGATGTATTTACATATAATGAAATGCACAAACAATGGATGGTAATGTCAGTACGGACAACGTCCCCTGGATGAAGCCCCCAGATACAATCGCACAACCAAGGCACCTCCACGATTCTGGAACAGGTAGGTATAGTTCAATTAGAGTTCCATTAATCAACTCCGGCTTCCGCCATGACGATGGTGACGTTCTTATGACGTCGTAAAGTTACTTGTAACTATAATATACAGCCTACTTGGGCGGATGGGGCCAATAACACATGGGTGAACGTCCTTAGAGATTCATCTCCTCCTTGGACGGAATGACGTCACCGGAATTATGCCCCACTCGATACACCCTTGGTCCACGCGGAGCAGAGTCCCCGCTGGTACACGGTGTCGTGTTGTGGACTCCAGAATAAATAGGTGTTGCGTACTGGTTCTACGCATACACATAGGATGGACGTGCCGTCGCTGGTTGCTGACTGGCTGGCTGACTGCCTGGCTGGCTTACTGGCTGGGACTACAAAACACCAACGGTGTTGTTACCAGAATGTAACGTGTTATACTCTCAATAATAGTCACAGTAGTGCACATGAAATCAATATTATGATTGCATGCCAATACTAAACAACATCATATATTACAATGATGAAACATGATAAATTACAATGTACACAAAGATATTTTCACTAATTGGAAGAAGGGGGCTGATGCAATTCATAAGTCGGAAAATGCGATATAACACATTAATGAACAGCCACCTATCTAGTGTACCCAACGATATATATCTTCACAGCCGTACATGTGAATACAGACGTCATTCACAGTTAGTTACCATTAGTAAACAAACATTGGATTGCGACAGGCCTTACCCTGATCAGACTGCCCGTGGCCAACTGCGCTAACTTAATAAAGAGCAACTGTGCCAAGTATTTTCATGTGCAGACTCATAGTATTACATTACTAATGATTAACACTGTATACTCCAATCAGACTGTAGGATTCCACATGCTGACCCAAAGCATCAGTGATTGAAATAAATTATACTTTACATCAAGTCCTTATTGCAGCTTACTGACGTATAAATCAGTGCATTTATAGCAGAACTGTCTGATCTGGTCTATCCTGGTCGCAATAGCATTTACAATATTTACAAAACACTATGAACGTATATGACAATTGGCAATATTCTCATGTATTGTACATGGCGCAGAACTGATATTGGACTGAATCGTAATATAAAATGCATAGCTAATTTTAGTAAACATTTCAATCGAGTTCGCCCTTCGTTTACAAATAGAATAAATTGCTAATGCAATTAGTCGGAGTGACATGCAAAAACAACACATGAGAATAGTATACCATTACAATACTCACGGAATTCTCCGACATTCCAGTCCTGTAATCGTTATCATTTACACGTAAACACGACGAATTAATGAATCAGTTCGATTTGATTAAGGGAGATAATCTACATCAGCGGATACATGCCATACGGCTTTTATTGACCAAGCATTTGGTCTAAATGGGTCCAAATAACTCGGGTAAAATAAAATAGTGCGGTATTATCGAGGATACGATAACAATGCGGAGAACTGCCGGTCTTGGCAAGATTCAGACTTTAATGGCAGCATTAGAAAGTAACTAAAAACATATGTACTCACCAATTCCCAGTGATTGCTTGCGATCCAATGTGTCCACAAGAATGTATTGATGTCCGACTGCTAGAATATGGATTTAGATCAAATATATCAGGCCAAACTAGCGCACAACTTTCCGCCTGTAGTCTGCCTGTCAATGTAAAAACTATGTGCCAACATTTGGCTTACAATTTTGCGTAAGTGGATTAATTTTCTAACAGTCAGTGTAGCTCATGAGATATCTGGTGAATTAGTCTGAAATACTTCAGTCATAAGTAGATATGACCTACTAGGTAATTAGGTTAGCATCAACGTCTGCTTAAACAGTGTAAATCACCCAGATATAACCAATGCAAAATCCAATACTGGTGGTCCGTGCACGGTTTCGGATAAAGCGCTATTCTCTCCAGCGGTGTATTCCACGGGAGCGATATTTCACACACGAATACCTATTCGATCGTCTGTACTAGAATATTCGAGTATTGTGCTCTAGACTAGTATTGTGTGACCCGTGTTACAAATAATGGATGATAAAGAAAATAGTCAGCTACGATTCGTGACAATACTCCCTCCTAAATAAAAGTGTGAAACACTTAGCGGTAATCACGAGTTGTACCGACATTGTTTACCGATATACATATAAACACATCCTACACAACTTTTACTTTTTGAGCCCCAGGATCTCGGCTATGGTGTGTGGTCTATGACTTAATCAGATCCTACTCAAATAATCTGCACCCACATTGTCTGAGCCCCTGATGGCTCTGATCATCATGCGATATGGCTGCAACAACAGCGCCCATCTCATCAGCCTGGAGTTTGCAACTTTTGCCTTATTCAGGTACGTAAGTGGTTGATGATCTGTCTCGAGTACGAACTCGTTACCAGACAAATGCTTGTGGAAATTCCCCACTCCCCAGACTACTGCTAAGCACTCTATTTCTACGACTGAGTAGTTTTGCTCCCTTGGAAGTAGTTTTTTGCTAGCGTACGCAATTGGTAGTTGTGCTCCGTTCTGTTCCTGCAACAAAATGGCCCCTAAACCTACGTCGGATGCGTCTGTTCTCAATATGAACGGCTTGTCTAGCTCTGGGAGTTTGAGGATGGGATCGTTAGTGAACGCTATTTTCAGGCTGTTGAACGCCTTCTCTTTGGAGTCTCCCCATTCCCGTCAATTATGTCGTCAATTACCGCCGTGTTTATGACGGCTAGTATCCCCTTCCCTGGGCTTTGAGGCGTACGCTCGTCATAGCGCTTCAACATGTTGTCATGGAATGTTTTCAGTTCCCCCTTCATGTCGATCCTGTAATCCCAGTCATTTAGTACCTCCACTATAGGGTATGGACCTTTCCATTGGAGTAACAGTTTGTTCCTATCAGTGGGGAGTAGTACTAACACCCGGTCACTCTCCTTATACTTCCGATCAAGCGCTTTCCTGTCCTAGTATTTCGCGTACCTCGATTTCTTGAGATTTTCTCTCGCGATTTCACAGGCTTGCTCGAGTTTCTGTCTGAGATCCAGTACGTACTGGTATGTAGTTTTCACGTTTTCGTCAAGTTCCTTCTCAGACCACAGATCCTTGAGAACACTCATAGGACCTCTGACTGTTGTCCCATAGAGTAGTTCGAATGGGGATAATGCTAGGCTCTCCTGTGGAACCTCGCGATACGCGAACAACAACGCGTTAATGTACTTATCCCAATCTTTGGGACGCTCGCTCGCCATGCGTTTAAGCATCTGCTTCAATGTACCGTTGAATATCTCCACCAACCCGTTGTACATAGGGTGGTAGGGAGTAGTAGTAAGTTGTCTCAGTGATAATAGCCTACTGACCAGCCGCATTACGTTCGACGTAAATTGAGATCCGCAATCAGTCAATAATTCCTCAGGAATTCCTAATCGACTGAACATGTCTACGAGTTCCTCAGCTACTCGTTCTGCTTCGATACTCGGTAATGGTACTGCCGCAGTTTTCGGTACGATTCATCGTTTCAAAACCTGTGAAAGCGTTTCAACTGCTAACGTGGTCGCGCCTTTGAAATCATTTAGTACAGGAAGTTGTGACCCATCAATGTTCCCTATCGTTACATCGTACATAGTTTCTTCCATGCATAGCGCTTCGGTCTCTCCTTTGAAAAATGGGGAGTCAACGGTGATTCTCACTACAGGGACTTGACTCAAGCGTCTCTTGTCTACTAGCATACATGTAGCCACTCTCCTGAGAAACTGATCAGGATGTACTAGTTCCTTTCTCACTACTACGCCCGTGCAACCTGTATCACGCATCACAGTCACCCCTTTCCCATTCAACAAACCTTCTGTCACTGGCAATTTCGCACTGGAAAATTTGCATCCTGTAACCTTCGGACTCTGGTCAACTTCCTTACCTGCGCATATCATAGTGATTTCATCGTCATCTTTGGTCTGGTTGTCCTCTACAATACAAACATTACCTGTAGGTGGGGGAAAAGGAGCGCCCTCCCTCTTCCACGGTGGTGATAACGCCCTCTGCCCCTGCTCCTGCCTCTACTCCTGCCTCTATGTATTGCATCCTCCATTTCTGGTTCGTCGCCGGTGCCTGCAAAGCTTACCTTCTTTTGCCCATAGGCACCAGTATCATTTTCCTCAAGGGCTGTAGCTCGATGCATGTGACCTCTTCTTGGGCAGTCTGGAGCTACATGACCTTGACCTCCACAATGGTAACATGTAATGGTACGTCTGTCATTGTCTCTGTACCTTTCCCTACAACTATCTCTACTTCTCTCGCCACTTCTCTCTCTACCATAGTTACGAGATCTGTCATTCCCTCGATATATCTCACCTTGACCTCTCACCTTCCTCTCATAACCTGTGTTACGATTCTCACTTTTCGCTCTATTGTCTCGGTTCTCTCTTTGTATTACGTACTTTGTACCGCCTCTGGCTTCCGCAAAGAAGTCAGCTTGCACTGCCATCTCATGTACTTTGCTAACGACATTTTCCCTTAGAAAAACGTACAACTCACGGCTACAAGTCCTTAGTAACTGATCCATGAGCAAAAATTATATCACGCCTTCGTAAGTACGTTCAACTTTGCCTAGTTCCAATCACCTATCAAGGTAACTCTTAGCCCTGTTGATATATTGAACAAATGTCTCACCCAGCTCTAGCTTACCGTTCTTAAATTGCTTCCTAAACCCTTCTACGGTTAAGTCAACCTTTTGAGCAAGGCTGTCTTCAATGTATCATAATCAAGAGCATCTTCCAACGATAAACGTGAGTAAACATCTAGAGCTTTGTCCCTTAATAATGTGCTAAGGTGTAATGACCACTGACCTTTCGGCCAACCTTGCACTTCCGAGTAACGTTCAAACCGTGCCAGATAAATATCCATATTGTCCTTTTCTTGATCAAAATATGGTAATTTCGAACCTTGTGGTATCTTATGTTGGACTACTGGACTATAATTATCCGATATTCCCATTTCTGCCTACGCTATCTCAACTTTCTGCGTTGTCTCTAACTCGCGCATTTTGCATTCGTACTCTAATCTAACTTTTGTCATCTGCATTTCAATTCTTACCTTTTCCATTTCTCGTTCCTCCATCAATCTGTCTGCCTCAATCCTATATTTCTCAGTCAGTCTCGCAGCCTCGAGCTTATCTTTCTCAGCCTGTCTTTCAGTCTCAATCCTATCTTTCTCGGTCAGTCTCTCTATCTCGTTTGCTAGTCTGTCAGCCTCAAGCCTATCTTTCTCAACCTGTCTTTCAGTCTCAATCCTATATTTCTCAGTCAGTCTCTCTACCTCTTTTGCTAGTCTGTCAGCCTCAAGCCTATCTTTCTCAGCCTGTCTATCTACCTCTTTTGCTAGTCTGTCAGCATCAAGCCTATCTTTCTCAGCCTGTCTTTCTACTAGTCTATTCTCGCTCTCTCTCTCTCTCTATCTTGCCCTTCTTTCACAAAGGACCTTAACTCCATCCCAGTTAAGCCTAATTCCCTGCCTACGTCCATTAACTCTTTAATGGTCGACATGATTGCCTTTTATTGTCTCAACAAATTAGTCACTTAGTCACGAGGCGGAGTGTACTATGTACAGCTCTTTGGAATACGGGGTCTCAGCACTACTGTCACGAGGACTGCGAGTCTCAACCCGATTCACGCCTTATTCAGTAATGTCAAATCCGGTATGTATTGCGTTCCTTCCCACCCGACTAATCCTAGTACAACACGTATTTACACTGGTGGGGAATTTAAGTTATATGTTACCGTCTCACCTATCTCATATTGCGTCCCATATCGTGTGGAAATTTGGGATATACGTCACCTTCCCGCGAGACTGGTATTTACAATTATGGGAAATTTCCCATACACGAAAAAAACATTAGATGGTCAATTGTGCTATTGTCATGAAGCGATTAACCACACACCAACAAAATGGACCCTGGGTATAATGTTATAACCCGGAAAATAGGGAATCTGTCAAACACAACCAATTAGAACGACCCATATTTTAGGGATACGCGTTGTGCCGCTTCACGGACAGATTACATTTTTAATAATAGTTTGCCAAATGTCAGGGTGAAAGAGACTTACCGTAGCGTCGAGGTGTACAGCTTGCCGCTCGTCTTGGTGGTGAGGCTAATACCTGTACATGGCTCGAAGATCCTGTGGTGGGTTGAACAAAATAATAACGGGTTATATTGCAAGTTAGTAAGTGTAATGATTGGGGTGTATATCTCAGTAACAGGCCCCGTGTGTTTTGGTGATGGCAATTGTACGGCCAAAGGCGGCTGTTCAGGGGTCTGTACATTGGTTTCCGGGGACTGTACAGTTCTCTCTGGGGACTGCACGCTATGACCAACCGAAGCTGTATCACGCTCTGGCGCACGTGCGTGTCAGAGAAGTGTAATCTGTACTGTACGGATGCGGGGTCGGCGATAACCTCCCACTACTGTGGAACGTCGCGGAATTTGGCACATTAGTAGTAGAAAGTGAATTTCGTCTGGCAGGTATTACATATTTCGGTACTGTCACCAAATCAGACTCGTCTGATGCGTCAGTCCCGGAGTCTGGCTCAGAACTGTCGTAATGTGGCGTGTGATCTTTCACACGACCTCTCTTACGACATTCTGGTCCCGTCACAACTTGTGTGGGATTGGATTCTGAACAAGGAATCGACATAAACGGTAACAATAGATTGCGATGGAGAGTACAGATAAGAC
The DNA here is from genome assembly GCA_029237695.1 of Conchocele bisecta. NCBI lineage: Eukaryota > Metazoa > Mollusca > Bivalvia > Lucinida > Thyasiridae > Conchocele > Conchocele bisecta. Next base: position 6,367,689 of record CM055281.1, read on the forward strand.
CCTTTCCAGATTCCTTTCGCACATTGATAAACTGGTACATCATTGTTAGGGATTCCGCTAAAATGTACCTGTTCCTGCTCCCATTTGTCTGCCAGTTTTGTTTTACTTCCCAACCCTACGTTTCTGACCAAAACCCTGTCCCCCACCTCAAGAGTAGAATGTCTGACCTTGCGGTCGTACTTACTCTTGTATCGTTCAGACTGTTTCTGTGCCTCCCTGCTGGCAACTGTATATGCGAAGTCCATCCGTTTTCTAAGTTCTGCGCATAGTTCTCATGGCAAGTGGTAGACTCAGACTTACCTTCAATCCCAAGAAAAGCATCGACGGCAAGTCTGGGATGCCGACCAAACATGATATAATGCCGCGAAAATCCTGTAGTGTCATTTCGGGTCGCATTGTATGCATGGACTAAGGGAGCCACATACGTCTTCCAATCTGATTGCTGGTGTTCCTCAAGTGTTCCTAACATTTTGAGAAGTGTCTGTTTAAAGCGTTCAATTTGTCCATTGCCCATGGGGTGATATGGAGTTGTGCGCGATTTCTCCACATGTGCAATGCTACAGAGCTCTTTAATAAGGTGACTCTCAAAATTTCTACCGTGATCGCTATGGAGACGAGCTTGAAATCCATAATGGCAGATTAAGTTTTCATACAGTACCTTTGCTGTGGTCTGAGCTGTCGTCTGATTGCGTGTAGGAATGGCTTGAGCATAGCTTGTAAAATGGTCCGTTATAACCAAGATATCCTCAAAACTACCTTTCGACCTGTCTAGTGAAAGAAAATCGATACATAGCAGCTCCATAGGTCTGCTAATCGAAATATTCACGAGTTCAGCACTCGGTTCAGGGTATTCTTTCTGCGGAGACACCTACCACAGTTTGCTACCTTATTGGTGACATCTTGTTCCAATCCTGGCCAATAAAACCGCTGCCTTACCAACCATAGAGTCCGGTCTCGACCCTGGTGGCATAAGTCGTCAAGCAAACCTTTCATTGCCAAAGTGCGATGTGACACTGGCAAAACCAATTGTTGTACCGGATTGCCGTCTATCTCCGTATTGCGGTACAAAATGTTACCTTGCATACTCAGCTTCTTCCATTCCCGGAGATACTTTCTTACCTCTACGGTTTCGTGGTGTAGTTCTAGTCTGGGTCGAATGCCACTGGTAATCAGATCCATCACTCTCGCTAGCGTCTCATCCTCTGCTTGGGCCTTGTGCCAGTTAACGTTAGCAAAGTCTGACTCGCTTACCTGTTCCTGTTCCAGTTCTGCCAGTTATGATGTGTCTGCGACCACTAGACTTTCAATCAGTGGCATAGCTGATATTTACTTACAAGTGCATCATTACATACTGCTTTCACGACGTCTGAATATCTCACTTGTGTTCCCTGGCTTGGGACGTCGTGATAATCCGACAGCGTCCTGGTTAGACCTGTACGTCAAACTGAAGTTATAATTCGCTAATGAGGATATCCATCGATGACTCGTAGCGTCCAGTTTTGGCAGTTTTTTGTGACATACGTGATGGGATTGTTATCTGTACGTACCTCAAACTCGTTGCCGTACAAGTAGTCGTGAAATCTGACAATGCCCACTTTAGACAAAGAAATTCCAACTTATGAGCGGGATAGTTACGTTCACTCGGCCTCAACCCGCGACTTCATAGGTTATGATTCGTTCCTTACCTTCTGAATCTGGTCGAGTGCTGCACCCAAACCATCTGCTGGGGCATCTGTGTTCACTACAAATGGCTTACCGAAATCAGCATATGCAAGGACATGCGGTGTGGTGAGACATTGTATGATTGTCTGAAATGCATTGTGCTGTGACTCACCCCAATTCGACGGAGTTCTCCGTTTTTTGGATGCTCTAGCCGCCTGGTTGGTCGGATGGCCTACCAACAGGTCATTGAGTTGCTTAACTATATTCGCATAGTCCTGTACAAACCTGCGGTAGTAGCCCGTGAAACCAAGGAATGATTTGAGTTCCTTTATGGACCTTGGTTCCGGCCATGTGGTCAGTGCCGATATATTTTCAGGATCGGTACGAATTCCGTCCTCTGATACTATGTGGCCTAAGTACTTCACGTGCGTTTGGAAAAACTCACATTTTTAGCTTTAAATTGTGCTGATGAAGCCTTTGAAACACACGTTCCAGACGGTTCAGATGTTCTTCAAATGAATTTGAAAAAATCAAAATATCGTCAAGGAATATCAGACATTCTCGCAAGTTCAGTTCACCCATACAGGTCTCCATGAGTGTTTGGAAGGTGGCTGGAGCATTTGTTAGCCCATAATCCATTATATTACACTCGTAAAAACCCAATGGGCCAACTGAAAATGCTGTCTTCTCCTTGTCCTCCTCCCTAATTTCCAATTGCCAGTAACCTGAACGCAAGTCCAGTTTACTGAAATAGTTGGCACCTATGAAGGTGTTGATAGTGTCATCGACTCTAGGGAGATTGTATGCATTTTTGTAGCTTTTTCATTCATTTTCCTAAAGTCTAGACAAAATCGGAGGGACCCATCTTTCTTCCGGACTAATACAACATTGGAAGAGTATGAACTCTTGGAATGTTGTATAGCACCTGCGTCATTCATCTCTTTGAGATGTTGTCGCACCTCTTCGAACATTCCTGGTGGGGTATGCCTATAAGGTTACTTAATTGGCATATCATCCACCAGGCGTATGGCATGTTTCACCAAATCAGTTTTGCCTAAGTCGGTGAAGGACTTTGAGAATATGCTTTCCCATTTCTGTAACAACTGTTTAGTTTGTGCGATCTGATCAGTGGAGAGATTCCCCTCACTAATCTTAACTCCAAGGTCGCCCAAACTAAAATTTTATTCCGCACTATGCCATGTATAGTGGTCACTTCGTCAGGGACTACTGTGAATGCATGTTTGTTAGTACTTCACACCAACACCGAATTACTCGCACTCATTGACTCAAAAGCGGTCTTCCATGCTTGTGGTATCTCTGTTGTATCATCAACATATTGTTTGTCTGTGTAGAAACGAATCAAATTCGTTTCCACATTAACCGGTACCCTCTGATTATAATTAGTGTCTGGTGTGATTAACACAGGAAAATAATCAGATCTATCAGTCCCAGGTGGAGACATGAATGGTACGCTGATGTCGGCCTCAATGTAACCCATGTATGGCAGCACATTACCCCCTGCACCATGTACATAGAGATCGAAATCACCAAATGCTCAAATAACCTGGGTAATGAATCGAAGCTGTTATAAAAGCGTTCTGATATACATGTGATCATAGACCCACTGTCTACCAATGCATTTGTAGTTTCACCACAAAAAACTATCACAGCCTCGTTTGCTGACCCTACTAATCTGCCAAGCAGGTGTTCGTTTTTGGAAGGGCGGGATGTAGCATCCGCTGTTTTATCACCATCTCCTATTTACCCTACAATAGGAGAGGTTAATCTTTTGGACGTTGCCCTGATCTATTGTCCCCATCAAGGTTACTTTGGGACGTTCCGCGTCCGGAACTCCCCTACCCCTACCGCAATAGCCTCTGGTACCAGAAGCACCAAGGTAATGTTCACGACCACGACCTGCGTAATGATTGTGTAATAAGTGTCACTACTGGATATGTTGTCAGACGATGATGTAGTAAGATTTGTTTTCATATGATTTAATCTTTTTCTCCATAGTCCGCAACTTATCCATCAATTGTGTCATCTGCTCTGAGATTTTGTCAATCTTTGTTGACTGGTCATGTGATTCTAACTGAACAGGGTTGTGTTGTGCAAGTTTCAGTTTTGAGTGACTCTGAGAGGGCGCGAATGAATATGTAGCTGTTAGCTCCAGGTCCACTGTCCTAGTCTTTCTGAGCAACGAATCAAAACTTTTCAGCGAGTCGTATTTATGTCTAGTCTGATTTTTCAGTCTACGTAGATGTACAATCGTCAATCACACGGAACGGGATCCACCGGAAATCTGGAAAAAATTATTATCTCGAAAAGAAAAACAATTTCGAATGACTTATTTAAGTAAGACATTGTCAATTAATTAAATTTAAAGAAAAAAATCAAATCATAATTCGAAAAAAATATATCAAATTTGTCAAAGTGCAAATGTACAAATTACGAATTAAAAAAAAAATCCTCTTTTCGAACACGTAGTGTAAATTGTTTAAAAAAAACACAGACGAAAATGAATAACAATGGTTTCAATTTATCTTGGTTTCGAACCACAGAACATTTAACACTTAACACAGAACATAAAGCATAGAGTAGACACAAAACAAAGATCACACATAACACACACTCATATACACATCTTGTTCGTTCAAAGAACGCGCGCTGAACGCGTGCCTTATGCTACGAAATGCAAATTCAAATCGCTATGCAATGCTCCTATATGTTTGTACATGTAGTTATAACGTGAAACAATATAAGCTATTGCGATAGGCAACTCACATCTATATATGCATATATGTCGTATGCACCTAATTCAGCTGAGTATTGATCAACATATATGTGTAAACATGGTTGTTGTCTGCAGTACGCGAAAAAACACCAACACCATGTACATGCATGTAACACGTCATTCAATAAACATCACACCGAATACAACAATCAACACAAACACTGCTCCCTATAGTGTATATGCACTGAAATGTGTGTGTCTCGCTGTATATTCAGCAGTTGTACTTTGCGACCAAGCAATGTTTAGCAAATGTACGCTGGACAAACGTAAACAAACATGTACGCTATGTAATTTACTTATCAGTTACAATACAGCAACTGAACTGAATTCGCTCACCTGAAATCACACGATAAATATGTGTGCATCAGTCTAGTCGAATGAAAACAAATTTAGAATACCATATACCAAATTTGATCGAAATGTGTAAGAAAACCTAAAGTAAATCACGTTGACAATACAATTTTCCAAAGTTTTAGCTTCAAAAATTGCAGACGACATTTCCAAACCAATAACGAAAATAGGAATTGATCTAATACACCCCGTGTACAGGTAATCATACCAGAAAAAAAATAACACTGTGCATTTATATCACTCGGAAACAAAGTATGAACGAAGAACGGACGTATACAGATAACGGATGAACGGACGAAAAGTGGCAACAACCTACTAGCTCATATCAGCTTTCGCTAATACAAGCTGAAAATGAGCAATCGCTTACTCAAGCTACATTGTCCATGCACACACATGTACAGCATGTACACCATGTACACAGGCGAAGATCGCATGAGTAACCGACATGTTTTCCAACGTATATATGCAAAACCGCCACGAAAATATCCCGAATATGAACATTCACAAGTTGCCTACTCAATATCGCATTCAAACTTACACGCAACCAACGTCCACATAATTAAACATTAATTGTTTAACGTTTAAAATTATATTTCTAGAATTAAATTCCATATTACATTATTGCCCTATAGATCTACTGGTCTTATAAAACGCAGCAAAAGAGAGGATTAATCTAGTGCCTTACAACATACTCCAGGAGTTGCTTCCCTTAGGATACCGCCAGGTGGCACCCCTAGGCTACTAGTTGGACATGCGCAGACAGTCGATAGCATCTTGAACAAGATGTGTGTCAAAGCCCATTCATGCGGGGTGGGTGGAGGTGGGCCTCGATAATGTAATATGGAATTTCATTCGCTCACAGAAATATATCTTACTTTAAACAAATTATTTTATACTTTAATCTTTCCAGATTACATTATGCCATCAGAATTTGTCCAGACTGGAGGTGGGGAGGATTAAAAGAAACCTCTTCACAACATTGTTGGGTTGTCAAACTCACCAGTACGGTAGTCCGAGGATGCTTCCGATCCTCATCAACAGTAATCTCGCTCCAAGGCACGGAGTAATATATATATATATTGTCTTCAATTAAGCGTCTTATAAACAAATAGTCAGGGGAGGACAGTTTATGAATGCAGCCTGCTAGATGCTAGACGCTTTGGTAGATTGGTGTACACAATGGTAGATATACCTAAATGAGTGTATTACAATAAGCCTACGAGACCATGGGATACTTTCCGTAGGCACGGAGTAAGACTGCCTGACAACAGTCGAACAGTTGACAGACACTAGCGGTGTATGTAACAAAAACAAAGTAATACTGTACAAACATCCAAGCTCCTCAGTTCCTATCTGAGCGAAAACCTTCTACCTGACCACGTTCTGTGCTGGCTACAGTGTACCCAGAGTAATACTGTCCATTGTCTAGACAGTGATCGAAGTGTGAAAGTTGAAAAGGTTGTGTCGGAGAATGCCCAATTGGCAGATCTCATTATATCTGTAGTGGAACATTCCGACGAGAATGCGTGAGAAGTCGAGATCGCTATAAACCTACATGAGCTTTAATCTTCATGAATGATGATCTCTATTGGTTTGCTCCTGATACGATCTAGCAATTAAATAGCTTGATCCCATCTCGAAACCGAGTCTTTGAAACGTCCTCATTGCCCCGGATGGTAATAAAGAGGCGTTTACGACCCCCCCCCCCTTATTTTTTTACTGCCCTCATGATGAACGCAATGATCGGGACTGGGAATTACAGTAACCTATCCTTATCCTGGGACCAACTATTGAAGTGAGGAAGGAGTATGGATAGTGATGGGGTCATAGACGGAAACTGGCTTTAGCCAGAAAGGCTCTAGTATGAGGAAGGGATGGGTACTTGAACCATCATTTGATTAAACAAACGATTTGGCCCTCTTTCACGATAATGCATGAATCTCACTGACTCTTCTAGACGAGGTCATTGAATTGTAGGAAGGCCGTTTTGATAGACCCACATTTAACTAAGTTGCTCTGAAAATGGTTCATATGGAGGACTGTGTTAAGGCCAGAAGGAACCAATGATTAGTTCCATTTGGTGTGAGTGAGTTCGTTATCGGTTTATGGTTTTCGTAACTGAAAAATGCGAATTAACCAGACAAGACATGAATTCCGGCTATGAGTGATTAGAGGGATTGAGTGGATCGCATGATCGCCGCACCACACCAACATCAGTCGGGGAAAATTGTCCATCTTGCTCGATACACCTTGTTGGTAGGAATACGTATAGCTGTGGAGGACGTAATGGGCAAACTTTCGAAGAAACAAATTTTCCATTTCTAATGGATTCCTTGACAACAAACAACCGTGAAGGTGGATATGTCTGGATTTAGCTGTGCGACAAGTTGTTTGAGTTAACAACCTTGGCATTGACGGACTGGATCTGGGAATTTAGTTACCAGCAGATCGAGAAGGTCGTGGAATCATGACTATGTGGCCAAATTGGGGGGGCTTCAGAATGACCGAGCATTTCGATGCCCTGACCTTCCGGAGAACCTCGTGGTATAAGCCTCGGTGGGGGAAGGCGTACATTGAACAGGTTCTCCCATTTCATCGAAGGAATCGCGTCCACTGCTTGTGCTCTGTGATCTGGACAGGAGACACGAAGCGTGGGAGTTTATTGTTGTACCTTGTGGAGAACAGATCCATATTTGGAGTGCCCCACAGGTTGAACATGCTACTGCGTTATCAGCGGATTGATTTCCACGTTGTGGGAATTGGTTTTTTTGTCCGCGGGTTAGCCTGTCGTGTTATGACGTTCAAATTTTGCAGGAAATGTGGCGAACTCTGAGAGAGATGCCTTTTTCCTGGCAAAATGTCAGCAGATCCCATGGCTATCTGAACTGGACCGAGATTGTGGGTACCCCCCTGCTTGCGTATGTATATGAGACGACGGTCGAGTTGTCCGTCGCAACCAATATACATTTGCCCTTTTCAGGGAAGCTGGTTTGCCTAGGAGCCAACTGAAACTGCTTCATCTCCAACAGATTGATATGAGATTGAGACTGGTTTGTCGAGCAAAGTCCCTGGCAGGTTTTCCAAGTGGTTCCAGATGAGCTACCATCCGGGCAGACTGGAATGGAGGTCTGTCTATAGGTGGAATGGGGTTCGGGGTTTTCGTGAATGGCACGCCTCGAGTGAACCGCTTGGGTATCAGCCAACAACGAATGTGTGTGGTGTGCGAAAGACGTGGCCCAGGGCTGAATATCGGCATGCAGGTTTGTGTGTTATGCGATCTCCAACATGGGAGAGAGAATTAACTGCAATGGGCGAGGTGTACACCTGTTCCATTTTGAAAAAATCCGCTGCCGCTGCTTGAGGGACCCCAGCGGAGTGAAAGAAAAGTTCTCGCTGGTGTCGTTGCGTGGCTTTTCTTCGTAGCTCTGACAGTGAGTGCAACAAGTTGCATGTTTCTGTCCAGATGGTAACCCTCACGATACCAAGTCTGACAGGAAGTGCATCCCTATGAAACGCTGGCATCGGTTCTAGTTGTCTGATTTAATCCAGGTTGGGCAGTAAACCCAGACGGGTTACTATAGTCTCAAACTGTGAAAGGTGATGTATGAGAACTTGGAGGTGGTGATGGGGACCAGCCAGTCGTCTAGATACTGGACTAGGAATTGGTCCCTGCCGCCTGCTAAAAGCCGCTAGATTTCATCAGCCGCTGTGAAAACCATTGGTGCTGTTTGACAAAGCCAAATGGAAGGGTATCGGAAACTGAAACACTCTGCAAGCTATGGGAAATCTCATGTATTTCCTGCACCGGGCGTACCGGAACATGCAGATATACGTCCTGGGAGATCGATGGAAAACTGTCACAAGTTCCGTGCACAATGATATTGCGAAATGACTTTGGGTTTCCATTTTGAAAGTGTTCCAGAGAATCCCTTTGTTTCAGCGGAGGACAGGTCTTTTCACCGGTCTGTACTTGCCATTACTTTTTTAGAACAAGAAAAAGACGGCTGTAAACCCCGGTGAAGAGTGGTTCTCTCACGCTCTCACTGCTCTCATTTTCCAATAATTTCTTCTACTATCTGAAGTAGAATAGGAGCGAGGGGTTTGTCATTTATTGGGGAAAATGGACTGGCCTTGGAGTTAAGCAGGTGAGGCGTAAGATACGGTATATAGTTTATCCGTTTTTTATTATTGACAAACACGTACGACAGTACAGTCTGTACGTCTGTACGACACGTAGTCTGTAATGCCTTACCATTTCCTTCACATAGTAGGCCAGTCTTCCCCCCCACCGGCACGCGTGAGGAGTAGTAAGAACCGGTGCATTTCAATCTACGATGCATCCGCATCGAGGGCGGAGGGCGGAATTTAAAAACTAAACGTATGGGGCTCGACTAATCGATAACTCGAATATCTGTCCATATACCTAGGGTCATTACCGGTATACCACATACGAAGCCAGGTCCTGTGTAAGTCAGACACACCACTATTAGCCAATTAAGCCGCCGGATGTAATACGTCTTCTCTTTACGTTTACGAATTCCCGCGAATCGGGGTCTTACGATCGTTGGGAGTTATCGTTCTCGTCATGGGGGGTAATACGGACTTTCCTTACCGTTATCGATTCCCGCGAAAAAGGGGTCTTACGATCCTCTATAGACCACCCGTATTCCTCGAAATATACGCGTGCGTACTTCGTCCGGTAATTGGTCCGTTCGTCCGGTCCGTCCGCGTGTCGTGTGGACGTAAACGCTCGAACGTTTTTAGCGGTGCAGCGAACGCGTCGCAGAGTGTTACATATAGGTACCGTCTCCCCGCGTTTTAAAGGGTTGTGCCAGGGAGGAGGAGGTACACGTTATATAGTAATTACCGTATCGGTCGGTACTGTCAAGAAAATAAGGGCGTTCACCACGTATTATACACGTTAATAGCAGACGACAATTTATAACCGTATTCGATATACGGATCGATACCGGTGATGGCCAGGGGATATTTTAAAATGTCCAAACAATGGGTTAATATTCGCGTTTTATTGGATAGAAAACATATTTGTATTTGCTTTAATATCAAGTATCGAACATGTTGAAAACACGTTTACTTAACTGACCACCTAATAGCTATATAATTACGGTTACTTTTCCCGAGATTAAATTCATTCTCGATTTGAGGCTTCGCCGATATAGCAGAAGTCCTATTTTTAGACATTTCTCAATTCGGATATACCTCGAGCTAGCGTCGCGGGTATATATATAGAGAAAAGTATATATTTTAAATTACGAGCAGCAAGATGTATTCCTGTTAGCGGTATTATACCGTTTCGATATACCGCGGGTTTTCCCGTGACATATGCGCTATCGATTCGTTGACTAAACTAGCCATACAAATTCTACCGCTTTATGGTCCGTAGGGAGCGGTTTCGATTTCCAATACGTCTTTAGTGACCGATAATCATATTGATACGGGATTTATACAAAAAAAAATGTATAGAATATTTCAAGAGAGGATTATGTTCGTAGTCGGGACATCTCGATTCGAAACCGTACTTTATAGACTTTCTCAATTCGCGAGATTAGCGTCGATGACAAAATTAGGACTCTTCGTGGGGACTAATTGTTGTATCATAGGAAATCGAATTGTTAATTTCGTGGGAACGAATTGTTAAATTGTGGGAACGAATTGTTTAAATTGTGTGGTGGGAACGAATTGTTATTTCGTGGCGAAACGAATTCATAACAAAAATCCAGTCCACTGCGGGGCTCCGTCTAAAATCTGATTTATGACGTTTTCTCGTGAAAGTCACTATTATATTCAAACAAAATGCAGCCAGTATCCGCATTATACTATTATATGGTGCATCGTTATGGACACTCTCGCTTGCTCGCGATAGCGTTAGAATGCTCAATTGTGGCTGGCGATGATGACCTATGCCGATTATTAGAAGAAGACCAGGGGTTTCGCTGACTGAATGGCGAATCAAGTGCAGATCAGACTGTGTGGATGCTGTCGTCGCAAATGCCATAAGAACACGTTTCTTCATTAAATTCCATATTCTTTTGGGCTTTACTAATATGACACCAGTTTTGCTTGGCTCGTGGCTTGAGGACACTTTTATCAATAATTTGGGCGCCCGAAATGTTTTTGAGTGATGATTTTAAGTACAACGAAACCTCTCTATACGGACCACCCTGGGATGCAAATACCCGCATAACTAGTGCGGGAGTTTGGTTTTGGTTCTGTTGACACGGTTGTATCATACTAGATCATTTGCCAACTGTATAGGAGGAAAATTGATATAAGAACACTGCGGTAGTTCAGATATGCGAAATTAATACATCTGGACCTATTCAGAGATTTCGACTTCAGAAGGATAGAAGGTACGTATTTTAACCCGAGTGTCCAGAGGGGGTCCCGCTGTATATTATCTTTGTTGGTATGAGTAGCCGGAACAAAAATCTAGGCTTGGTTGGTGACTAACCCGAATTTTCGTTATGTAACGCACGGCGACTTTGGTCGCCCTGCGTGGAATATTCCGGATTTACGATGGATTAATTCTTCACTACGGGGTATCGTTACGCAATTCGATGATCAGTGTCGCTATCGAGCATGCCGGGGTAATTAATTATAAGCGGCTCAGTCCGTTGTGTTATATTAACGACGAATCGTATATTGTCAAAAGGATTAACCGTACGCGGGCACTCGATTGTATAGTAGTCCGGCTCATTATAGACATTATTTGAAACGATAAAGACCGTATGGCTTAATCATCCGTCTGCAAGCGCGGGACCGTCCAGAAATCCACCTGTCATTCATACGACGTTTAGTTAACGACAAGCGTGTGCAGAGAAACGCTCTTAATTAAACAGAGGGCGTGAGAACAAATTTTGACATCTCTTCGCGATGCATTTAGAATATAAAGCTTGGTGAGCAATTTGGACTCTCTAAATCAGGAATATAGAATCATACTCTGAAAATTGTTGTCAACTGTTGAAGCACCACTTACGGAAAAATATTGTAAATTTAGTAATCGTATTTAACGAAATTACGCAGATGTCCCGAAGTACATAATGGCATGGCGTGTCTCATACACGGCGTGACCTGGATAATTGGGATTCGAATTTGTGGCCACTGTAGCTCCTGATCAAATAACACTCCCAAACCCCGTAGCCCGATTATTATGCCTCGGGGGGCCCCCTTCGTACCGGCATAAAATAGCCTTTTTAGCTGCGTCCACTACCGAAGGACTTTTTGATCGTTGTTTTAAGTAGGCTGTGACTGCAGAGAAAGAATTGGGGGCTCTATCGTATGGTGACCTCTATAGCCTCCTGATTCTTTTTTCAATCGCCTTGACGTGAATGGTGTAGAACGAGGGTAAGGTCCGGAAGTTTGTGAGGGGGGTGCTGCGGCATATGTACGAATATGTGGTTGTCGATGGGGTATGTGGGCGCGGGTAGGGAGTTTGGGGGCAGGTGCAGTTTGTGGTGACCACTATTAGATCCTGTTCAATATTAACAATCGCCTAGCCCGATAATTATGCCTCGGGCTCCCGCTACCAGGCTTTAAAATATAGTTTTTAGCTGCGTCCACTTATCCGAATGTTTAAGACGTGTTTTTAATGAGGCTGTGGACTGGAGAAATGGGGTTTTTCGAAATTTTGTGGCACCACATATAGCTCCTGAATCAAATAAATCGCCTAGCCCGATAAATTATGCCCTCGGGTCCCGTAACGGCATAAAAATATAGTTTTTAGCTGCGTCCTCATACCGAGAATGATTAAGGACGTGTTTAAAGAGGCTGTGACTGGAGAAATGGGGCTTATCGAATTTTGGGCCACTGTTATCTCTGATTCAAATAACATTTCACGTAACCAGATAAGTATGCCTCGGGCGTACCCGGCATAAATTAGTGTTTTTAGCTGCGTCCCACTACGATATGATTAAGAGTGTTTAAAGAGGATATAGAGAAATGTTTAGTACAGTTTTGCAGAAATTCAAATCTTTATACCACTATCTTTTATAAACGATATCTTACATCTTGGCCTCGAAACATAGAGCTATAATGGAGTCCGGGTTTAAATTCAAAATTGGCCGCCGAAAAGCTAACCCTACAAACAAATGAAACTATTTATTAACGCATTGCAAACTTTGCCTGATCTGATTTTACTCTGTTATTTTCAGCAAATGGTACATGCGGATTACAATCTACGTGATCACTATTATAATGTGGTCAGTTAAGTATCCCGTATTGTCGGCACAGATGACTGTCCACAAAGATAAATCCCCTTAGAGTATGAATTCTCGGGGAAAAAAATCACTGCACCGTTAATTAGGCGAGGGCATCGAAGTATAAAGTAGGTGGAGCTTAAATGTTCAACCGATCGCTACGCAGAACGCATAAGACCGTGATCAATCCGTTTACGAAGGTCGTGGCTTATTGTAGTGAGGGAAACGAGCAAATTTATTTTGGTCATTATTCGTAATATACTTTCGCCGAGCAAACCATGGATAATTTTTAAATTTGCGGAAAAATTGTGCGATAAGGTGTTTAGCAGGAAAGTATCATATTAGTTCGACATGTACGAAAATAAGCATGAGCGGATTATTTCCAAATGTGAGAAATGTGGCAGTGTATACGAGGGATTATTTAAGGAGGCAGACGAAATGTGTGTGATGTCAAATCGAGGCAGTAGCCACAAAACAGAATGGCGGAGTCTGCAAACGTTTGTGGAAAGTATTTTATAACGCCATGAAACCAATTTAAAATCAACACAAAGTAGTGTCCACGACGGGATTAAACACCCTTGCGGGAAATGTGCCAAGGAAGTTCTCCAGGACTGCGATCGTGTCAGGCACGAGGGTACATGCGGCGCCCGTTACTACTTCGTACACGTGCGCCAGCTGCCCAGCTACAATTTGAAACAGTTCGGCAAGCGGGCGACCCCACGCCATAATCCATCAACGGTAAAGTGATGCTGGGAAACAGCGACGGTCCGTCTGCAAAACGTCCGAAAAAGATGGTGTGCAGTGTCGGCGTTGTATCGCACGTTTTCAGGACAGGCGGGAAATTTGCACGCCCACTATTTGTCGACCCACATCAAACCGGTGACGGTGGCCTACAAGACCGACCGTGGGGCAATGAAGTATCACCCCCTGGGTGTGAATGAAGCGGTCGGGTCGATGAAGTGTTGAAGGCATGTTATGAGACAAATTAGCACCTTATTTGGCATCCTCACTCCATCCGGCCCGGTGATTTCCACCTTCAATTTTGCAGTGCGCCCGGAACATGAATGTGGACGATAGTGGTCGACAATTTTTTTGACCTATATATACGCCAACAAGAACACTCTTTTCGCTTAAATATCAGTTTAGGCATGATACTTAGACATGTTGAGACGGGGGAGTTCAGTTGCGTTCACTTCCGGGCCTTTTAGACCAGGCTATATTCGACGAACACCATTTATGTTACTAAGAGGTTGGATGTAGCGCGATTATCTCCCGTCTTCAGAGATATTGATTTTATGGCGGCCATTTACAAAAAACCGTCCAGATACAAAATGGCGATTAGGGAAATTATTACCAAATATTAGATTCAACGTTATATAGTACCATTTTATTCTCGGTGCTGTGCGACAAGCCTTGCCTAGTGTCATAAAATGTCTCTACATCCATCGTGGCCTTGGTAAATGACTCCAAGGGTCTCCCATACAAGGATTAATTTATGCGCCTTACGCTGTCTGCATGTAATACAATACAGTGACCGAGCACTCGTTAGCGAAACTTGTACATTCAGTGGAAGAGTATTTATTTCCCATGCGAGTACTGATATTCGTGAAGTTTTACCTCACAAATTCAAGGGCTTGCAACTGACCGAGCTCACGCTTTTCGAAATTGTTTTCGCCTCAATGTGAACGTTTCTGAAATGCTAGAGACTTACATCGCATTGTCGATATTCAGATTACAGACCGATTCGAACGATTACCCATATATATGAATCATTACAAAACCCACCTTCATACATTTCCGATTTCGATCAATACGGAAACGATGTTCAATGTAAAATGTGCTCGTCTCGAATCTTCGATCGCAAGGGTAGCTTTAAAAACGTCCGCAAAACATGCGACAATAAGACTAGATTTTGTATATCCGGAGGTTTTTATCAAAAAAACCAAAACGATTTTGAGGGAGCTGGACATCCTGGATAATACACGTTGAGGTCAAGCGATCGTTATTTTCCATATTTTGCCGTGTTTCGACTTCGAATCTGTCTTATCAAAAAATGGACGACCTCTACGGGAAAAATTAAAAACTCCACACCGCCATATTCCGATAAGCGTGAGCGTAATGCTAAAAACTTACGGACCTGAGCAAGGGCTTCGTGCTTCGTCGACAGCGACTTAGACGCGCTTCTTTCGTCTATGTTACAATATTTACACGAATACAAAGAGAAGCGGCGGAGCTGCGGAGGACAAATGGGGGTGGGTACCTCGAAGAACTCACGAGAAAAATGAGCAATTATCGCTCCGCATAACCCGTAGATTCTGTTATCGACGACTATGTGATGATGTTGATGAGGATTAGGCTGGACGGAAGTGTCTCTTTGAAACATTTAGCCAATTGCACGAGCGTTTAGAGCATATATGCGCTGTCTTACAGTGTTCGGATTTAACAGCGAGAAAATTCGATTTACCGCTCTGTTAAAATCTAAGGCTGGCTAAAAACACATGCCGACATGATGAACAAAAACTGGGATTTTTTTTTTTTTTTTTTTTTAAAAAAACGTGGAAAAAGGCTTTTGTACGCATGTATTCAGAGGCGGACACTTCCGGTTCATGGGACGGTGTGCCAAGCCTTTTGTCCCCGCACCAGGCTTACGTCTTATGTGGGTTTTTGAAAGCTTAACCAGGTGGGAGGACAGCAAAGGTCACTTCCCATACGAGTGGTTTCGACTCGATTGGACAAATTGATGCACCCTCGTCTTCCTCACCAGGAGGCTTTCTTCAATAATTTTGATGAAAAGAACGCTGGCGATCTCCGTGATGATTATTATCTTTGCGCAGCGTGTCTGGGCAGATTGAATAACATGACACCATTTAAAGATTTTCTGGGTCTGGTTATCAACGACCTCGACGTAAGGCCGTTTGTCGTAGCGATTGAACGTTACAGAAAATTTCTTTTTGACAAAGGAATCGATGTGTTTAAACCGCCATTTCTGTGCGGGAAATCGCTCGACAGTTGCTTCTTCGCGACGGCTGAGGAGACTGGTGCCGAATTTTCGCTTATTGACAAGGGAAATAAAGAGTTTTACCAGACCATTAACAAAATATCGTCGGGCGGTCCCAGTATTAATATTCACCCGTCACGCTTAAAGCGGGTTGAAACCAAATAAGGGGACATAAAACCTGCGAAAAGTGGGTTGCTATGACGCGAAACGCGCTTTACCTATGGCAATAGGGCAAAACATGCCCGAAAGGTATGTTCGTGATCCGTCGGGCCGTGAATGAAGTCCGACCCAAATCCGTGACAAGTATATAGCAGGGCCTTCAATTGGTTTAACTACTTGAACAATATGAAGGCAAACACGTAACTACATCAAACGGAATAATGGGAAGGAAATCAAGCTCGGGCCGCTATCCCCGTGGATCGGTTTTTGACAGCCACGAGAATGTTGTATATCAATTTCATGGCTGTTACCACCATGGACACGTGGGTACCTTGACGGCCTCTGTCACTACAAGAAATGGCACAAAATTAAAAGGGCTCCTTGCCGAGCGAACGCAAAAAAACCACCGGCGTATCTGCGTTACCAAAGGTGTTATGGACGTCATCGAGATGCGCGAGTGTCTATTTGAGCGGTTGTTCGAGTATAACAAACGTATGTACGATTTAGGCCTTACGAGGAGCAGACCAAGTTTCTGTAAAAAAAACGGGGACGTGTCTCAGAGACACAGATTTTGAATGCCGTCCGTGACGATAACGCTTATTTGCATGGTGGAGGTCGACCTCGGTGTGTGCCTTGAAAAATGGGGTCTCAGGGTTTTAGTCAGAGTTGTCGCCTGCTGTGTATTTCGGTGAAAATGAGCCGATTTTCTGTAACACCGAGGTTCCGTTCTCAAGCATGGGCTCGCCACATTGCAAAAACATATTCGAGGAACTGGGTCTCTCTGAAATCCCGTCGCTTACTTGCTCGGAGGAATGAAAGCGAAACAGATTTGGTGGCCACCCCACTTTTACGATTGGTACTCCAAACACGGTATGGATGTTACAAAAGATATACCAGGTTTGTGGAGTACCGTCGCCAGAAATGTTTCGGAATCGTTCGTTCGACAAGGTGAGCGACGCCAGGCGGGAAGGTGATACTATTCCCGAAAAGGCTTATCATCGCAGATACGATGAGCTGATAGGCAATAAGCGGATACGGGAGTCTAATTAGCCCACAAGGACTCGTCTTGTCGAAACGTCACGTTAACGTATCGGTAGAATATGAAGCGTGTTATTAGGTTAACACACCGCAATTTCGCGATATTCTGTTTGGACTCCGGAGGCAGAGTTTATGAGATTGATCGGCAAAGAAAATCATCAATTTTAAATTTGCGATACAACTCGGTTATTCATACTCCAATATGCCAAACTTGCGGGGGGGATGTTGGCCTTTTATTTCGACTTCATGGATAAGTCGTTGGGAACGTAGCCGATTTAGTAGTACTTGGAGATGGACACAGATTCGGCGTACATGTGTTTGTCAGCTAGTTCGCTCGATGACGTCATAAAACGGAACATATGCACGAATATCTGAGGGTCTGACCTGGCATGTGCGATGTGGCGTTATAACGGATTCGGAAACACCGCTGGTTACCTCGCAACCTGCTGTACGGACAACTCACAATTTGACAAGCGCGTTCACGGTTCTGTCAAAACGGAGTACGTAGCGGAATGAGATGATCAGTCTCTGCTCAAAAAGTATTTGGCGAGAAGGGGGATTCGGTGAAATTCAGTCAAAGGGTGTTTCCAAGCGGGTGTACAGAATCCGTTGGGACACGTTTCGCTCTGTGCTATTCACTCGTCATACAGCTCGGCTAATAAAATATGGGATTCCGGTCTCGCGATAACGGCGTATGCACGTATCGCAAGAACCCCGGGGGGAACCGGGATTTCATATTTTTATTGCAAACGAAGGGTGTTAGACGATGATATGCACCACGGTGCCGTTGGACATCGAACTCTTGTCCATGCCCACCTGACAACCGACTCTGACGCACCGATCCCCGACTCAGTTATGCTGAAAGATTTTAATATAGTTTTCAGTAGGCAATCATTAGCTCGTTGTATTTACGCACCAGAGTAGAGATGATTTTTCTCATTTTCTTCGTGAGATAGGTCCGTTTAATTTTGATGCTATTTCTTGTGTTATTTCATCCACAAAGTGCTTTATTTATATATATATATGTAATGTATATCCTTTGTAACTTTATTGTGAAAACTATGCGTTACTGTTACTGAGTATAGCATTTTATTCATATAATACGTACTTTACGGCGGGCCATTTTGAAATATATTCACGTACTTTTTACGGCGGGCCATTTTGAAATATATTCACACGTACCTTTTCGGACGGCCATTTAGAAATATATTTCTCGTACTTAATAGGCGGCCATTTTGATATATTCACGTACTTACGACGGCCATTTTAGAAAATATATTCACGTACTTTACGGCGGCCATTTTGAAAATATATTCCAGTACTTTACGGCGGGCCATTTTGAAATATATTCTGTACTTTACGGCAGGCAATTTTGAAATGCCGAAATGTTTGGTTAATGATAACCATATGTCAAATACGTGGCCTTGAATCTGGGATATTGCTTGACTTATGTGAACATGTTGTACGTTATAGTAATTTCCAATATATCAAATAGTCTGTGTTTTGGTATCGTGACATGTTTGCACTATTTGTGCCGTTGAGATTTGTACAATATGGGCACAAAAGTCCATAAAAAATTAAAAAAGTGCAAAAAAAAAAAAAAAAAAAAAATGGACCAAAAGAAAATATACAAACCAGTGCACATAAAAGACCCCGAAAGGAAAATACATATCATTTGATTCACCCTGTTGTAAATACGATCGGCCTAGCAAATACCGAGGTCACATTTACAGTTATCCGGTAAGACGCGGACTATAACATTGATATTATCGCATAGAATCGTTTCTGTATGGGGCGTTCGGTAAACTGTTTATACCCGTATTTTTTATGTCAATATTATTTACCGCACGTTCAAGCCGTTTAGTTTTCGATCACTCGCACGTATTTTTCCATAGAGCCGTTTTATTTTTGGGCCAATACTGGTTATATTTTCTGAAACACGTCTAATTTCCTGTAATGTGTCGTTTAAATTGTTGTTGTAATGAATGTCATTTTTACTTTAGGTCCGTTGGGTTTCATAAACCATCTAAATTTTCGTGATACGTTTGTGTAGCCCATATAATTTGGTATTTTCATGATTTTGTATACTATATATATATTGTTGTATATCGAACACGTGCATACGTGCACTATTTATCGAGTATATTTATTCACGTGTTATGAGCACTACATATCGATTACGTTTGGTATATTTTTAAAGGTATAAAATCAATCGTCAGTAATCGGTGTAGGTGGCGTTTGTGTTGTAGGAATGTAGTTATTGTTACAGTCTATATACACAATGAACGGACGGAAATCAAAACCCCGTCCGCGTTGCCCAAATGTGTAAGTGGTTTCATTGACATATATCATTGGACATCGAATTACGCTTAGCCGGGGTGGGTGATATATTGGTCAGTGTAATAACCAGACCGAGTGTATAGAACCACTACTGCATAAGGTTTTAAACAAATCCATAAGAGTAATGGAAAACGAAAGAGGCGATCGGTGGACTTTCATTGGGACAGTAATATCCCAAAAATATGAAATAGGTTTTATTTTTGCCAGATCATCATCGTGTATTTTATAGCATCGCTGCTGTATTAAAATCTGTCAATAGGCAACGCGTTGACGGAGATTTGGATCAGTCTACTTCTGCGTTGTATCGGGTATATTATGCCTCACATCCCAAACTCAAATAACGATGTAAACGACATTGCTTCCCTTTAGAACCGTGTTCCAGTATCTGCATCAGTGGTGATGTCGGAAGTGGCAAGAGTTACCTTAACTTTCGAGTTTCTTAAACATTTGAAGTATATTATCTCGAGACCCCGCCCATAGAGATAGTGTATTGTTACGGGATTCAATCAACCGTTGTTCGATGAAATGGAGAGAATATTCCGGAATTTTACATCGAGACAAGGTTCTGCTTTCTTCGGTCGAACTCTACGAATTAACTAGCGATCGTCGGACACAGGTTATTTATAGTGGTCGATCTAGCTCGCGAAGTGGTGCAGAACCCGGATATGGAACACTTTTATTCACGCAGGGGTGTCATCATAGAAAAATTAGCGTCGTTTTCATCCACACAGAACTTATACGGGCAAGGCAAACACGCTGCGAACTATCGCGGTTGAACCACGTGGTACCTGTTTCTGATGAATAAATATGCTAGATGTTTCGCAGATTTATACGTTAGGTCGACAATTATTTCCCGGGCAAGCGGGAAAACGTTTGTTCAAGCGTTTCAAGATGCTTTAAAACGACAGTACGGATATTTGTAGTGGATACCTCTCCGAACGGGCGATGACGACGTATCTATCGCATATAAGAACGAATATATTTCCCGGACAAAGACCCGTGATTTTTACCATTCTAGCATGAACGAGAGCGAGCTTCAAACGGCATCATGAAAAACATTACGGAACAGTGGCATTTCTTCGACTGTTCCTGATAGCATCGAAGAGTTCAGAGAACGGCAGTACTAAACACGGTGTCACGGATAAAACAGTTAAAGGCGCTAACCGAGATTGCCCACAACGTGCTAGTAGTAATACCTCTTACCACTACGCAACGCACTAAGCTGAAACGACGAACAGGGACGATCCGTTTATTGGGTGATCGACTATAGGATATAAACTCTAAGAAAAAAGGCCTTAGTTGGTGAATGGCTTCGGATATATTAACTGTACTCAAGATCGTCAACCGCATTTGAGGCAGCGCAATGAGGAAATCCGTGTTGATCCTGTACGAAATATATCAGAGATTAATTCGGCGGAACGTAGAACGGACTACACCGGTTAATTACTAATGGAGAGGAGATAAAAGATGTTACATTTCGAACGTTTAAAACGACAACCCGTCACCCAACGTCCCGCATTCGAGAGGAAGGGGGAGCGAGAAAAATGGATGTTACAACTCAAACTCGAACGTTTAAATCGGACAACCCGTCACCAAACGTCCGCTTCGAGAGGAGGGGAGATTTAAAAAAAAAATGATGTTACATTCCGAAACGACAAACTATTAGCAGCATTCCGCATCGAAACTTACACTTTCCCCCAGGGAGGACCGCCAGAAGATTGGTGGTGGGGCAATAAACGTGAAAAGATAGTCAAAACGCTACAATGGATATCTCTATAGGATGTAAACAGCTATAATTCGTGTTTTTTTCATGCCCATTTTAATAGATCTTATAAATACATATACGCAACATTTATCGTTTGATTCTATTTTACAAATGATTTTATTTTTAATATCCATTCCCCACACGGTCATTATCTCTAAATGTTGACACGATGTCCGACATAGATAGGTCCGCCCACTCGACAACAGGAACATTAGTATATACATTATTGTCCACCACGTCGGAATCGTCTGCTTTGATGGTACCAAAGTACACGAGGTTATGACGGTCCATTGAGGCGATCAAAGCGTTTCTGTACGTATCGTGATAATATTCCGGTTCGTGTCCTAAAGATTCGAAGAATTCGCTGGGGTCAGTGTTTCTGGAAAATGAATGCCACAATGCGAACCTCCATTCTCAACTGTAGTCCGTGTTTCACTATATTTATAGCCCGGGTCTGTACGGACAATATTGACAATTGTCCGTGGCGCATACGATAAAAAATGTATCGATTTACGGTGTCCAAAAATTTCGAAAATTGTTCATTGGATAATTATACTTCTGGAATCGTCGTGTTTAACACTTGCGGAAGGATATGTTCCGTTACATGAGTACATACCACTCTCGGGTAATGGTTTGGCGAATGTAATTTCGAGTCGGCAATGACCTTTCCTCTTCGTATTGAAATGTATAATACGGATTGATGTCTAATACGTATAGACAATAACGTTCTTATATTCGTTAATGTTGTTATTTATATCTTCGCGGAAATGTAGTATGGTTTTATAGCAGTCCACGAATATATCATTTATCGTAGTCCGGATGTATGCGGTTTGGCCGGGTACGATTGCCCATCCACGTAAACGCCCCACGAGTTGCAGTCGTAATGTTTGAGTTAATGGCGATTTTTTTCGTAATGGCCGGCATATGCGGCACTAGCCACTGTCCCACCAATGAGGCTATTAGGCACATACCTTGAAAATAAGTCATCGGCGCTAAAGCTATATTGTCCGGTCATGCTATCGGACAGGACCTTTGATCTCTCTGAACGCAAATACGGATAGACGGCGGCCGGATTTTCTTTATCATATTTCGTGGGACATTAGAACGGGCCCCCGGATTTACTTTTTGAACGCATAAATTGGAAACTAGCGGTCGACAATTTGTCCTTCTGTCCCGCAATCAGTGCCTCAGACATTTAATCTGTAAGCGTTACGGCTGGGCCATAGTTTAACGATAGTTCCACACCTTTGGACGGATTCAAACGGTCTTGTTGGAACAAATCTAATAGATAGCGTCATTTCCAAGTTCAGCGATTTTCCCCTCGATAGTTTTTTACGAGATCTCGAATACAATCCAGAGTTACCACCATTCATTTGAATGGTCACCATAGATACTTGCATCGTCATGTAGAACATCTGGCCTAGTAAGATAGTTTCGCTGAACTAACCTCGTTAGTGTTCAGAATCGTGTCGATATAGCTTTGTTAAGGATAGTTGACTCCAGTTGACTGCTGGCTCGTTTTTGCTGGGAGGGCGACATCGTTTGAGTCTAAACAGGGAGTGCAAAGGCAAGTTGACCAAACCAGCCTTTCGATTCCGTAATGGGGTGTCTTCCTTATTTAGTTATGCGTAGTTTAATACGGAAGTTGGCTCCTTTTCAAGTCTATATACGCGGATGACTCTGAGAGGATACTGTTAAATTCCAATTGTTTTCCGAAACCCTCTGTGCTTTGATGGGCCGGTCGATATTCGATCCTTCTCTCGATTGCACTGTCGTATCGGTGGGGTGGGTGACTCGAAATCGATAGTTTCTTGTATATGATTGCTCGCCCATAATTAACCGAGTCAATTGATCGTGGTCCCTTTGCTGGATCGTTTTGCTAACGCGTTCGCCTTGCGGGGTTTTCTTAGGCTTCTTATTGACTGCGTACGGCGATTTTCTCTTTCTTGGTTCGCTGGTTCGTTCGCCTCTTATATGCATTTCTTCGCGATGCGAGTTCTGATTTTGCCATTTCCAACGCTTGGGGCGAACCGGTGTAACCAATTTTAACCTCGACTTTGCTTTGGTTATTGTCTGCAAACCGCATTCTGCCGGGATCCGCTACACTATGTAGCGGCCTTTATATCCGGTTTTACTCGTCCTTCGTGAATATCCCAGAAGTGTTTTGACACTTTTACGAAATCTGGGATCGTCTACGGTATCCACTTTCTTTGTTTGAAATCGAATACTTCTATAGAGCCACATGTTTTTCGCAGGTTTGTAGACGCTATTAGATCGTTATGTTCGAACTTGACTGGTTTTCAGTTCCGAATCTTTAATAAACACTGTTAATCTTCTCAGGATCGTGTCGACCTTTACTTTCACATTAAAATGGTTCCGACGAATGTTATGGTACGAGTACTATCGCCGTCAACAGTCACGTTTCTCAACACTGGAATTAAGTATTCTAAACGTACGACTCCTCTAGGAAATCGCAAACATGTAAGTCGATCAGATTTCGGGTTGGGAATGCGAACCGTTAAACTTATTTCTTCATACCACACTCAGGTTTCCATCCAATACGTACCTCTTTGCAATTCTATGTCAAATGCTGACGCTGAGTTGTTCTTATGCACAGTTAACGAGTCTCTACAGTTCAGAAAACAGATAAAAAACTATTCCATGATCGATTTTATTGTACTTTTGTCAGGTCTTTATGTGTCTCTATATCTGTGCACGGGTATACGCTATTAACTGACGAGCCATCCGTACCACTTCACTAAGACTTCGCGCTTTCTCTGCGCACAATCTTCTTCGATTCTAAATTTGGTTTCGCATCTCGGAACCTTGCTCAGTTCGTTAGCGTAATATGTTCACCGATTACCTCCCTCATATGTCTGTGATCGTATAGTAATCGGACTATTCTGCTTTTACACGCGTATTGACCAAAAAGTATTCGATCGACCATCCGATCATCGTATTCCCCGTTGAAACGGTCGCCGTTAAAATTGCGATTTCCGCAACCTTATCACCGACCTTGACTTTGTATCCAGGCGATGGTTTTCGCCAATTGTCTTCGGGTTTTAGTATCGCCAAGTTTCCACAAAGATATCTCGTCGCGTTTGGTTACGCTCGCGGTGCATTTTGATTGATCTATGGTATGTTTTATTGTTAAACTATCGGTTGACGAGGAGTAAAATATCTATCAATTTATGTGTCTGATGATGAGTCATATATCTAGCCAATCTAGATTTAATCGTCTTGATCGCCCTCGCACCATAACGCATTTAGTCTCGTTGTTCGAGTAGAAGTGATCAATATGATGTTTTTTCAACAGTTTCTGGAAAATCGACTCTTGAATTCGCTACCGATCGCGTGTGTATCTTATCCGTTACATGTTCCGTTTGAACACCTCGGCCATTGCACGAGTCACAGCCTCTCCTATTCACACGCGAATCATGGGAACGTTCTAATAATATCTAGGAAACGCGTCAATCTGCAGCAGGAAAATATCCAATCCGTGTGTCTTCTGTGTAATTGGTCATGTACGCAGTGTCCAGCTCCCATGATAATCGTATGTATGGTATACCACTTTTTTTTACTAGTCGAACTTCCGATACAACTTGACGGTTGCACGGTGTACGGTTCTTGTTTCTCCTAGCCATTTTCGATGATTTTACTTTCTGTCTAGCACAAATTTACCAGCCTTCCTTCACTGCCTTAAACAACTTTTCCAACCAGAGTCCGAGGGCGGGAAGTTTAGGATCGTAATAAATAGATTTTAAATATCGTTCGTAGGTGGCCATTGGTTTACGACGTATATAGCTCTAGCTCAATGAGGGTGGGATAGCGAACGTACTTCAAAATCTTCATCCGATTTAATACGGTAATTAAACAGCTTACCGTTCAGATGACAAAAGAAATGTATTTTTCTTTCTTAAAACATTATCGTTGGGAAACAATTCTGGTTCGTAAACTAGAACTCACTTTCCCTTACAAAACGTCTCGAACAGTCGATAGATCCACTCAGCGTTTGACAAGCGGAACCGTGATTACTTTGACGTCTGTAAGCGTACCCTCGGAACCTAAACGTCGTAGTTTTCTGGGCATAACGGGTCAGTCGTTATCGCCGTCTTTAAAAACTAGCTGCCGACCGTTGCAAACAACTTTTCCATTACGGAACACTAGACAAACATCCTCTTATACGATCGTGACGCCATATCAGCAGAGATCGGGCTCGGGTCCATATTTTAGCGTCACCCAATAAATTACTGAGGGTTCTCAGATCTATAGGGCAACCTAAACTGCCACCATAAACTACGTTTGTGATGCGCATGATGTTAACTTAATGGGAGCAAATGATAAACTGATTACGGTTTTGGTTTATGGATAATACTTTTATTATTACGTATACATGAACGCGAGGGGAAAACGAGCGCTATGCCACGTAGTATTGTTTGGCGAACATTCTTTACCAAAACATTCTTACGTGCTTGCCGGATAAGTAACACGGCACTTACCGGTTTAGTTCCGGCAAAAAACTTATCAGGATTCGGAGTCAATGTCAGCTCTTCAAACTGGTTTTAAAATGTCAAGGAGGTAACACCCTTTCTCGTGGCACGTTACGTATTACTCGTTTCATTGTTCGGTATCAGATTTTCTAAATGTGTTACGTATCGTACCCCGTCTCCATAGATAAACGAAACCAGTTCACGCTATATGTCGTCGATAGAATATGGGATCGTTTTTCGCATTGATCGAAGTGAATTAAAATTTCCGGTTAATATAGAGTATAGTTCGTTGCACCATTTTGTAATGTGAGCGTTTATGCCGTTGACAGTAGGCCTCTTATTCTCCAGACTAGCTTCCCCGATCGTGTATGTTCGTCTCCACCGGTACCAGTAAACACGCCCGTCGAACAAAAGTACAGTTCCTTGCCCATTGTGTTGTAATATCTAGGAGATTAAACGCTCTATCGCCTCACTGAATGTTCGCACCTCCGGGCATTGGTTTGTTCTGGCTTCTCAGACATGTTGCGCTGCTGATGATGTTATCGACTCGAGATCACACCGAATTAATGAATGTCCGTCAACTTGCGCATGCGGATTTAAACGTTATTGTTCTAATCCAATCAGAGTCGGACCACCCGTCATCCAATCGTAACTCGTCGTTCAGTCAGTACTTCGTGCCGATAGCGTCACGATAGAGGGAATTTGTCCTTTAAGGACTGCCCATTGATTTTAGTTCAGGGAATACCAGGCGATTGATGCGAGTTTGTGATAAATTCCTTAGTCCAGTTATAACGTATCCGCTTTGGTCACACACCGTTAATAACGTCGTTTCACCGAGAATCGTAACGTCGATGTATCGCACACCATCGCGTTATTATGGATGTCGTGACGTAATCGATCAATCGATCACGCGATCCGTTGATAATCGTCTGATCAAAATCAACGTCGGGATGGCTAGAGTTTTGAGTATCATAACCGAAAACGCCGATCCATTTCGCAAGCGGCTATGTGTCGTTTGGCATTCTCCGATCTCATTCCGGCATGCTGAGCAGGTTATCTACATTCATGTTTGTCGATTTTCCCAAGGACTCTATATAAAAACTATTGGTCGCTTCCCGAGCCTCGAATTTTAAATTTAATAAGGTATCAGCGTCATCTTCCTTCGGGCCCCTCCAAGTATTCGTGGAATTAATATATCCAAATTAACATCGTCTCTTCTTATAGGACGCTGTTAGGGATTGCACTCTGCGCAGTATAGCGCTCGGAGTAAATTGGCGTGATCCGGCTGAATGTAACACGGTTGGATCGTAGACGAGTTCTGGTACGTAACCGTTCGATGTCGGGTTATTAAAACTCACGAGTCTATCAAATTCATCGAACTTCAAAGCGATACACCGTTCGTGTGGGTTTGCTATATCGTTTCCTCCGTCTGGGATGCTGTATTTTCTTAAATACCGCTTCAAATCCTCTGTTTATGTCGTAAGTAATAGTTTCCCTCTAGATGTAGTTTCAAAACGCACATCGCGTCCATTCTTAGTTCCATGATCGTCTGTACTATGTCGTTAAGTCAAACACGATCTGATTCAATCTTTGTTAGTGACAAGCGAAACTCCCTGGACTGTGGGGTGGGTTTAACGCAATTTCCTTAAAACGCGTATTCTCAAACACCAATCGCTGTAATGTTCATATTTTTCTGATATCCCAGATGAATGTCGTTTCCTAGTCGACACGTACGATAACGGAAGTGACCATCTTGATGCTCGTAAATTTTATATATATACTGTTTCATCTATATATAAACCCGCGACGCTATCTCGAGTATATCCGAATTGAGAATGTCTTAAAAAGTAGGACTTCTGCTATTATCGGCGAGCCTCTATCGAGAATGATTTAATCTCGGGAAAAAGATACCGTATTTATAGCTATTAGGTGGTCAGTTAGTATAAACGTGTTTCAACATATTGTCGAGACTTGTTATTAAAGCTAAAATACAAATATGTTTCTAGCCATTTTAACGCGATATTAAACCATTGTGACCATTTTAAATATCCCGGCATCAACGGTATCGATCCGTATATCGAATTTAAAAAAAAAAAAACCGGGGTTTTAGAAATTGTCGTTGCTATTAACGGGTATAATACGGGTGATCGCCCTTATTTTCTTGACAGTTACCTGACCGATACGGTTATTTTACTTATATATACGTGTACCTCCTCCTCCCTGGCACTACCCTTTAACGCGGGGAGACCGGTACCTATAGTATACCCCGTTCGCTGCCCGCTAAAACGTTCGAGCGTTACGTCACGGAACACGCGGACGACGACGAACGGACAATTACCGACGAATACGCACGCGTATATTATCGAGGTTTACGGTGGTCTATAGAGGATCGTAAGACCTTTCGCCGGGAATCGATTTACGGTAAGGAAGTCTTATTACCCCTTATGCTCGAGAACGATAACTATCAAAGATCGTAAGACACTTTTCGCGAGGATATCGGTAACGGTTACATGGTAGAGTATTACCTCCGGCGGCTTAATTTGGATAATTGTGTGCTGTTGACTTTACACACGTGCCTGGCTTCGTATGTGGTTACCGTAATGACCTAGGTATAATGGACAGATATTCGAGTTATCGATTAGTCGATCCCCATACGTTTACGTTGTAAATTCCGCCCTCCGCCATCGATGCGGATGCATCGTAGATTGAAATGCACCGTTCTTACTACTGCGAGGTGCAGGTGGAGGATGCAGTGTGGGAAGTGGCACAACGCTATCGGGTAGCACCACGACCCCGAAACTGCGAAGAGCCTCGAGAGTGAGCTGACCCACGACCAAACGAGCCGCGACGGCGAGCTGCGTTGGTAGGAGCGCTGGAAGGAGTGAAGTATTCTGCCTTGCGAACCTTCTGCTTCCTCCTCCTGCCACCAGAATGCTTCTTCTGGGATGCAGGGGCTGCCATTTCCTTCTGCTTTTTTAACTTTGGCGCCGCGGGAGCCAAGTTCCTAAGCAGTGCTAGCCGCTCATGTTCTTGACGATCCTGCTTAAGGACGTCAGGAACTCAGCCACCAAAGAGGGACTCTGCGTTAAGCGGGACAGCCCGAAGGGTCTCCCTGCTTGATGGCAGAAGCTCTTTGGAAGTAGCCAGAGCAGAGTCACGTCTGACCTGCAAGAGGTCTGATACTAGTGACACACTCCCTGCCACAGCGTGGCGGGTGGCTCTAGCATGTGCCTTGGCCACGGAGAGACGAGGAAGATCGTCCTCTTGTCGCACAGAAGTCGCCAGCTTATACTGGGTGGCGGCGAAAAGCTCCATGTGCGAACACACGTTGACCAAGGCCCTAAGCCTCGATTCCCACCTCCTGAGTTGCTCCACTTTAATCTTAACAGTGGAGCCCTCAGAAATACCACACCGAACTGTATCGGGGTCCAACTGAGGAGCCTCGGAGGGGAAATATGGTGAATGCACCTTATAAGACTGACTCTGGGTCAGTTTACGTACGTCAAGTGCTGGTGTTTGGTACCCTGGCTGTGCCCGACTACCCTCAGTCGACGACTGTAGGTAGTCAAACACGCTCTTAACGCACACGGAGTGTGGGAGCACCCGGAATTCCTGCCGGAACTCTACAGCTTCTTCCATACACTCCAAGGTGCTCCTTAGCGTTGAAGTACGAGGTGCCGGAAGGCTACCCTCCGGGCAGAGGTCATTAGGCAATAGCCGGTACACCTAATTCATAGCCCGCTTCAAGCAAAGGGTGTCATCCTGTACTTGAGAATCTACATCCTCAAAGTCTTCCCGCGGCGGATGACCCTGTGGCACCTCTCCCAAAGGGGATGAAACCGCCTCGTCCCCATAATCCCCCGAAGCTGAGTCCGCTGACTCAGAGGACGTATTGGAGACAAGCTGCATGTCCCGGTTGCAATGAGTAGTACAGCACACATTCGGGGGGTGAGCCTTACAGGGGGCTGGAGGAACATGTGAAACAGAAGGGCCCTGAGGGTCCTCACATGCCCTCTTGTGATCCGAGGGACCCGGGCCAGGAGCAGACGAAGCTGCGTGGCTGAAGGGAATCTGATGTTTCCTTTTACGGGAAGTGTGATCTCCACATGGGGGAGCATCAAGCTGATCCCTAGAGGGTCTACTAGGTTGTGAGACCAAACCATACTGGTCATGGTCAACCCAATCGCATCCCTGGCTCACTCTAAGAGTCTGAGTTGGGCGCCCGTGGTAAAGGCCAGCACCAACCGAATGTTCGGTATATGGTGGCCTGAACCCAGCAGCATCACGTAGCGGAACGTGGTACCTGCTGTCCCTGACATGTCCGGTGACTGGCGACCAGTGGCTAACAGCGTCACGTGGAGGCATGTGGTACCTGGAATCAGTCACAGTTCGGTTATCCGGTGCCTGGGTGACGGTATCCGGTGTCCGGTGTACAGCAGCGTCACGTGGTAGTACGTGGTACATGCCGTCACCTGACGTATGTCCAGTGTACGTCGTTGGGTAGTCTGTAGCGTCACGTGCAAGCCCGTGACAAGAACTACCGCTCCCAACTATATCCGTGTTGTGTGCACGGCGAACGGTGTCCGGTGTCCGAGAATCGGCAGCGTCACGTAACGTAACTGTACGTGGTACCTGCCGACTCGATCTACCAACTGTCCGGTATCCGGTCTGGGTTGTAACACAGCGTCTCCAGAAGAGGTAAATGTGTTACCTAGACACACCCGTGCCCGGTGCATACCCCCAGCAGCGTCACGCGGTGAGGCGTGGTACCTGCCGTTTTCGTGTGCGGCATTCGGCCGTAAAACGGCTAAGTCCGCACCCGCGAAAAAATTGGGCGTGGGTGGTCCACTAGTAGTGGCCATCATGGTCGGCTGTGGGTGTATACCAACAAGTTGGGATACCTCCCAACGATTCAAGGGGCTCAACACGTCAGACCCTAGTGGTCGGATGAGCATAGCTCCCGAATCGTGTGCACTAGGTGCAGCTACCGACCCTTCTGCCCCCTCGGCTCGGGAGGGCGCCCCCACCACGTCTTCGGGGGGAGGGCCCCTCCCATAAGTGCTCTCAACTGGAAGCGCCGAGTCATCCTTGCAGGATGAAAGGTTAGGGGCAGGGTCAGGGCCAGCCGGGTCTCGAGTGACGTCCCTAGTTCCTGAATCAGAACGTGCCATGATCTTACTATCTACACTAAATGTAGAGTAAGATCGCGATACGGGGTCCGTCACGGGCGAAGGGGCTGAACCTGACCCCCCCCCCCCCCCCCTATGGTGACTCGGGGAAATGAGGGCTCCATGTGTAGCCCCCCTTGCTCCTTATGTGAGGCATCGACCTTAGGGGGAATTTCACATGAGAATTAACAGATACAACCTGCTGTTTCTTATTCGAACCACGCGTGGACGAAGTGGATCGAGGCCGTTTCGTCGTAGTCCTCTTAGAGGAATAGGAACTGGCCCGAAGAGCTGAAGCCCAGGTATCTTCGGACCACAGCTCGCAAACGGCGCACTTATTGTCAAGCGAACACTTCGAGCAGCGGAGACAAAGTTCGTGGGTGTCGTACCGTCCCTTACGGTGAACGCACGCGCCAGTCGTCTGCCCAGACGACGTAGAAATGGCGTACTCGTGACAATCTAGAAAGATAAGCTATAGTGAGAGGGTGGTCAAACTATAATACACGTCATGTACAAGTGACAATGGTATACCACCCACCTAAGTGCCTAGCAGGCTGCAGTGAGATTCTAAATTAGGGGAGACAACCGCATTATATGCAATATAACAATGTGGAATATAAGGCACATGAAAAAATACACTAATAGTTCATCAACATAGACGGGAAAAAAGGCCGATAATTAGGGCACGTGCAAGCCCTGACAAAATGGCGCTTAGTGTATCACCCAATCTTTTCACATTAGTAACAGTTAGGACACCAAACAACAATATATATATCGTCGTATAAGTAGTATGAACTGTGATGTTTCTCAATCGCAGATACGGTCCGAAAGTTGAAACATTCGTCGGAGCTCCGAAGAATACGTCCGGCTTTGACACGCAGCAAATCAAGATGTCTATCGGACGGTCTGCGCATGTCCAACTAGGTAGCTAGGGGTACCACCTGGCGGTGGCCTAAGGGAAGGAACTCCCGGGAGTAGGTTGTAAGGCCCTAGTTATCTCTCTTTTGCTCCGGTTTTAGGACCAGTAGATCTATATGGCATAATGTAATATGGAATGAATGAAGTAGAAATGTTCACATAAACACAATTGCGTCACACACCGCCTACGAACGATGACACAGTTTATACTGTCCCAAGAC
Source organism: Conchocele bisecta (assembly GCA_029237695.1). Lineage (NCBI taxonomy): Eukaryota > Metazoa > Mollusca > Bivalvia > Lucinida > Thyasiridae > Conchocele > Conchocele bisecta. The sequence goes on from CM055281.1 coordinate 6,399,809, forward strand.
GAGGCGGTCAGTAGATCACTGCGCTCGAATCGCATGAGCGAAGCCGCTTCGATACCTGGGTTTCCCACTAGGTAGCCTTACGTTCAGTCATGACGATAACGCGAACCGGTTTTGTGCACAAATAATAAAGTCAACAATGCCTTGTTTATTTATAAACATAGTTCTATATTTATATTATCCGCGGATTTTCCATGTATTCGGTAAAGGAATTCTCGTTTGTCGATGATTCCCGGACGAATTGGACGGAGTAATGTTGACGTTGATCGAAACAGCCACCCATTTTAGTCACCAAAATCACGTTGGACGCCATTTGGCACAGGTGTATGGAGGATAAAGAAACAGTCCATACTGTGGGTTCAGTCCTGGTTGTATATATATTTACAGTATATTATGGGAATACGAATATACAATACACGGATATTTACATTAGACGGGACGGAACGGGACAGATGTATATAAGCCTGGTATGCACGCGCAATAACAGTGAGACCCATAACAGACCGGCCACCCGTCTGGGGCGAGATACAATAGCTGAACAGTGAGACAAGGCAGTACAGTGAGACCCTTAGCAGACCAGCCATCCATCTACGGGGATATGCAAATACTAAACAGTGAGACCCGTGGCAGACCGGTAGTTTTCACAGGAATAGGTTGGAAAATGCTGGAACGCTGAAAAGGCATGAAGCAATTCAAATCTACCAGAGCTATATATAAGGCGCTCACTTACCGAAAGTATATATTGTATAATAGTGTATGTAAATAAATATTATAATAATGCACTATGGCTGTGACTAGTTTTATTCGATGCCTCGGTGTAGAATGACCGGCTGAAGGCTAATGCGCGGATAATTACAGTTTACGCATGCATGGCTACATCCAATTAACATACATACAGGTCATGACGTCACAGTACGGGCAAGAAACAACAACGAGACGTAACACATGACATGTGTGGACAAATTAAATACAGACACGCAACAAAATGGACGACAAGAACAATACGTAACGATTCACGTGACATAAACGTAAAGTGAACGTTATATATTAATAGGTGCGCATGTTGAATTACCATATAGCCACATGTAAACATATCTGACCCTGTGACACTAACTAAAATGTATGCATCAATCGAGTTTCTGACGCTTTTTCTATTTACTACAATATTTAAATTACAATTATTAGGTTTGAGGAATTTGATTCCTCAAACCTTTTGTTTTCGTTGGTTTTTTTTTTCTTTTTAGGTTTGAGGAATTTGATTCCTCAAACCTTTTGTTTTCGTTGGTTTTTTTTTTCTTTTTCTTTTTCTTTTATTTCTTTTTCTTTTTATTCAGCTGTCGAGACTACAGCCCAAACCGCTGGTCGGATCGACTTCAAATTTTGTATACCGATTCGCATCAACAGTGAGACGAGAATAACTCAATTTTCAGAATTCTCATGACGTCACTTTTTACGAAACCGGAAGTGACGTCATATATCATATAATTCCCTATAACTTCCTTATTTTCCAACCGATTTCAAAAATTCTTTTTGAATTGTAAAGCTGCGAGAATTCTCTATCTTCGCTTCGCTGACAATGTTTGGCTATCTGCTCAAATGAGAGAGCTATAGACATGTGAAATTGAGAAAAATGAAAAAAATCAACAATTTCAGATTTTTATTTTATTTTAACGGGTGGTCTTTGAAAACAGTTTCCAATTTGTACAGTAATCTCAGCAACATAATTTTTTGACAGCGTCACGCGGGACATTCATCCGCACAGAAGATGATATTTTTCAGAGCAATGGCTTGAATAGTTCTGATTCTATTGTCTTTCAAACTTGGACGTTTTTTTTTCAATTTTTCAAATTTGAAATGGTCATAACTTTTTTATTATCTAACCGATTTCAAATATTTTTTTTGCGATTAAAAAGCCAACAAAATTCTCTATCTCCGTTTCGCTGGTAGTTTTTGGCTATCTGCCCAAATGAGAGAGTTGTAGGCATTTGAAGTTTTTAAAAAAAATTGAAATGGTCATAACTTCCTTATTATTCAACCGATTTCAAATATTTTTTTTGCATTTTTTTAAAAAGCCAATAAAATTCTCTATCTCCGGTTCGCTGGTATTTTGTTTTAGCTATCTGCTCAAATGCGCGAGCTACATGCATTTGAAGTTTGAGAACGAGCATATAAACTTAGCCGCCTAGAACAGTGTGTACAGCTGACAAACTTCGAGGTGGAGGCCAGACAGGTATGGTGGGCTGTATCAGACACTGGTTTTATATACGAACTGACATGCTGTGAGTGCTTTAGAATCGTCTCAACTTCAATGTCAGACTAGGGGGTTAACGGTACACATTTCGTAGAACGTTATATAATGAAAAATGCTTAGGATAGTCAAGCGATTCTGAAAATACAAAACTTTATTTTTTCAATTTCATTGGAATTGCATCAATTTTTTTTGAGTTTCATATGTTTTCGTCATTGGCAATGTCTTCTAATCACTTTGCCAGTGTACGTTTGTCAGTACATCAAGCCTCAAACCGTTGATGCAGCTTCAGCTGCTCTAGTTATCTTTATTATTGTAATATTTGTTATTAAATACTTAAAAATAATGTTCTTGTCGCTTCCTGATGCTTCTTGTCACTTCTTGATGCTTCTTGTCGCTTCCGGACGCTTCTTGTCGCTTTTTAGTGAGACCCGTCGCATTATATCGCTCCGATAGCAGTCGATCGCAAAACATCAAATCTGCGATTACTTTCAATATATCACTTTATTACCAGCTTGTGAACACCTTAGCAGCAATAATCAAGTAAGTGTATTAATTTATTATTTCTGGCTCTGCTCTGTATAGTGAACTGTGTATATTAAATTGACAAAAATGATGACGGAGGTTTCGCGACCTGGCATGTTCGCGGCTAGAGGTTTCGCGACTCTTCTGGTAGAGGTTTCGCTACCCTTGAGCGATTAGGACTGTGCTGTAAATAACACTGAATGTTCATATAATAATATTTGTACGATATAAATCAGCTATGTTTTAGAACTACCACATGCCATCCTGTACACGCTAATATTAATTACTGCGATATGCGGCCATTACAAACATTACAATTAATCAATATTGTACTTAGGTTATATAGTCATACGGGGGTCTCTTCATCCTTGCCGCTGTTTATATGGTCGCTGTTGTGCCCGCTGCTTAAACCTACCTTCGAGGATGTCTCGCGGAGGGCGTGGACCGGCGAGACGTGCAAAAATACTTTCGGTTTACACGACAAACAACTATATATATATATCTCGTAATATTGCTGCACACTTTGATACAACTGATACACTCTGATACTTCTACAAGACGAACTAAGTTCCCTTGGTAAGTCGTAGCAGTTTGAGGCTATCCTAGTGGATCGAGGCTTTGTGGTGATGACCTAAAATAGGCTGCCAGACATCTCGACCCCAGGACATCTCGACCCCAAGTCCACCCACAAGCCATCTCGACCCCAGGACATCTCGACCCCAGATGGCCCAAAAATAAAAAGGCTGAGACATCTCGACCCCAGGACATCTCGACCCCAAATATAAAATGTGTATTCAATGCACGCATGTATATGATACAAATAATTATAAATATTATTCTTTTGGAATAATCACGATGTATATGATGTGTATGAATGTGAACTACTATGTTCTTTTGTAAATTGCTGAAAATTGACCAAAATTCTTGTTACAATATGCAAAATTATGATAGTATTTTTGTCAAAACATTTTGAATGTAGATTTTGAATGCGGTGGTGTAAGTATAATAGAAATTACTTAATCGATGTCAATCAATGTTTTATATTTGATGGCCGTTCACCATAATTAATTTGTGTCGTTAATAACACATGAAAGGGATACATCATCAAAGAAGCTAATCGCCAGTCAAGCTAAATGTTTGTACAAGCAAACTGCGTTCGGAATACATCGATTAAATCCTTTAATATAGGTAATCATGTTAATTACGGCAGATTATGGGTACCACATCTTTGGTGTGCAAGTTTAATTGATTTCACACAATATTCACTCAACATTTGCTCATTTCCGCTAGAACGTATATATACCTACAGACATATTGTATCAATATTAAGTCTTCGCATACGTTTGTGCATACATCTGTCATAATGTCAGACACGTCCGACTTATGTATTGAGTGTGGCGTTGCCGTGCGTCGTTTACAACATGCTATCTCGTGCGATGTCTGCGAAAAGTGGCAGCATCGTACATGCAACACTGGTAAGTATAATATAATAGTGTAGAATACACTGGTAAGTATGATGTAATAGTATGTAATAGTTTAGAAGCCTTAGAAACCCGAGACACTGGTAAGTACATCAGAATTTCAATAGTAATAAATCTGAGATCAGAATAGTTTAAACTTGAAATGATACAACACTGCTACACCGGTAAGTACATTGGTAGTAAGTTAGTTGATATAATCATGATAATATGTTGAATTTCAGAATAATATATATTCATTAAATACATTTTCGGCACTTCAAAGGGAATTGCAGTCTGATGCATCATAAATAAGTTAATCACAGTGTAACACCCACACGTGTCACCGATGGCGCCGTGGTTTGAAGTGTGCCAAACTGGATTAAAGAATAATCATGTAAACCGACCTATTTTGAATTGCTTTTCATGAAAAATGAAATTAGTTTTTGCTTCAAGTATCATGAAAACGAAAGATACATATTTTAGTATCGGAAAATATATATATTATTTTTTATTTATTTTTATTTTCAATTTCTGAATATGTATGTTTTAGGTATTGACCAAACTGACTACTACAGGGCCAAGAAACGGCTCATCACATTGGAGTTCACCTGCAATGTATGTATGCGAGCTGAGGCTGACGACACTGATGTAGCCGAAACGTCGGTAGACCTCTCTCTAGCCGAGGCAGTCGGGAGTGCCTTACATTCGACATTAGCAGAGGTTGGTATTGATTACAAATGTTGATTTTGCTATGTGTCATTGAGATTGTTGATTTACATTGAATTTATTTAAATAGTTATGTTTAAACTTATTTAAATAAATTCAATATTATATTTTCAGTCGCCAGCGAGAGATACAACGCTGCGTCACTTTCAACCTGGATTTTAGTACCGGGTCAACTGCCGTGGTGATCGCACTACACCAGACAGCGCGCTGAATACAACCTACGTCATCCCCCATTCGACCCGCCCGGAGAGGTAGATCCTGTCAGCACATTCGACGTCACGCGAGATGAATCGGTTGACATTTCAGATCCTGTCAGCGCATTCGACGTCACGCGTGACGAAGCGGTTGACATTTCGTCAATCACCGAGAGGTATATATTTACCTATGAAATAAATCCACAATAACGCATGTACTGTTTTAAAATAGCAAAATAATAAAACGATTTTGTACATTTGCGTAATTTCATAAAATAAGTGCGAAATTCCATAAAATAAGTTTAGTAGCACGAAATGTTTTGTACCTCTCACCAACAGGTCACTAGGAGATGCTGCGCTAACTACCACAGTGCTCGAAGCTACGGACGAGGTCGAGTACGACATTGTGGAGGAGGGTACCATACGAAAGAAGAAGAAACTGGTGTCATCTGATGGATTTTCGTATTGTATTAAGGTAAGGAAAAAAATTGATTGAATTAACTGAATTGTTAATTTTTTAGTGTAAATGTGTCGAATAAAAAAAAAAAATAGGCAAGTTGGGAGTGCGTTAGAATCGTCTCATTTTTTACATTGCAGAGACAGACGAGTTCCAATACCCAGTGGCGATGCAGTTCGCGCAGAAAGGACAAGATATGCTACGCCAACGTGACACAGCGGGGTGACATCTTCTCGACAGGGCCAGCTACTCACAACCACCCGGCCGATCCACTGATGGAGAAGAAAGTTACCCTTAAACGAGACGTAAGGCATTGTTAAAACAAAGTTGTGATATGTTTCCGTTTGTCCGTTATCATTGACATCATTTACGTTGTTATTTTCAGGAACGTTACATTCTATATGTTTTAATTCAGATTAAACGAGAGGCCGTCAGGGACGTCCACGCAGCCGCCGGACGAGTGGTAGACGACATGATGGTAGACACTTTCGAGACGGGGGAATTCAACCTTCCACGCCCCACTGACACTTTATCGAACGCTGAATAGGACACGACAACAACTGCGGCCAAAAGAACCTACATCATTAGACTTTGAGGTAATGAGAGAGAGAGAGAGAGCAAAATATACTTATTATTGTATAATAATATTTGTCAAATTACGCGAACATAACTTGAGCTCTGATAAAATATATTAAGATTTTGTACTACACACTTAGTTTTTTATCATGATAAAAAATGGTAAGTATTATTATAATAAAAACATATTTTTATAGTTGAACACCGACTACGTGGGGGATGATTTCCTGGTAGGCGACGTACGTTTGGGAGACGAACGTCACATGATGTACGCCCACCGCCGACCAACTTCGTCTGCTACAACGATCCAGGAAATGGTACCTGGACGGGACATTCCGATGGTCAGCAAACCGTTTGCCCAGCTGTGGTCGATCCACGCGTTTCTACGACAAGGCGACATCATGAAGCAACTTCCGCTCATGTTCGTCCTTATGTCCCGTCGACGGAAGCAGGACTATGTGGCCGTAAGTATAATTAAATAGAGAGTACACACATATATAACCATATTCTGGGGTCGAGATGTCCTGGGGTCGAGATGTCCTGGGATGAGATGTCTTGGGGTCGAGATGTCCTGGGCCGAGATGTCCTGGGGTCGAGATGTCTCGTGACCAACATAGCCACTATAAATTAAACTAAATCTATGTCACTCAACGCTTATAGAAAATAAGAAGTGTGCAAGCCTCTGAGCAAATTCGCTGCTATTTGTTTGTTTATGTTCATTTAATACTTAAAATATAAATAACAATAATAGTGAATATGTCTCATACGTTTTGGTAATGATCATATGTAAAAGCTTTTTTTTTATAAATAAGATGCAACATTACAAAAACTGGAAATAGCAATTTTTTTTTTTTTAAAAACTGGGCGAGTAACTTTTTTACCTGGGCAAGTACTTTTTTTTTATTTTCTACCTACCTTGGTTCAACCTTGGTTGAAGGCCGTTTCTTGTAAGCTAGGCTTGTACTGGCCTATTTTTTTGCTCTATATTTACATCATTTGCGAGTGCTTTAAACAACTAAATTCCAATCGTTAAATCAAATTTGTATGCATATTTATAATGTTAAATAGTCATTTAAAAATGTTCTTATGACGATTTAGTATTTTCGTGGTTCTAAATGTGAAATATTCTGGCACGAAAATGATGTGTTGTAGAGCAAAATGTACCGATGGACCCCCAAACATATCAGGTCACGTGACTAGTGATACGTCACGCCGACTTCGAGAATGGTTAAAATGTCTGTACAATATTTTCACGTGTTGAATTTGCTGGGTCTCTTCTTCCAGGCGGAGTTGAGTGAACTTTTGAAACTATTTAGTGTGTTCGAATTTACACAATCACTAGGGAGTGCATTCCAGTCTGTGACGACTCTTTGAGAGAATACCTTTTGTCGCAACTGCGAAGGATTTCAGGACTTTCAGTCCTTTGATTCTGACAGGAAAGGAAACATGACAGCGGGGTCAAAAATCATCACGTCACAACAGACGCAGAGCCGCATCACACTTCAGTTACATGTGTCCTGCCACACAAAATAATCCATTCCAAATTGCAGATCTTGGCTGTGTACTAGAGCCCCTGTGTAAACACTGTCTCCACATGCATTAATAAACCACATCAGTGCACCCGAACCTGCCTCAAAGCACATGCAACACAAACATATGCATTTTTCTCCGGACTATTTTTTGAGCGGAAGCAGTCTATCTGTGTACTGAGGTCAGCTGGTTTTGCGGCGTAATCGTACGAGACGGTTCACTTGAAACAACGGAGTTTTATTGTGACACACTGTAAGGTATACATTTATTGTCTCCAGTTGTCTCTAGAATATTTGCGCATGTTAGGCTCTATTTTTTTATTATTGCAAGTTGTGTACTTTGCAGAGAATACATTGCCGGTAGTTTATATCGTGTAGTGTTCTAAGTTCGTGAAGTCTCCATCTTCGTGTTTTGGGATACCTCGGTCCTTACTCGCGTGTTTTGACGTATGCATGAAAACCCGGATGTAAATATTGACATCTGATCTTCTGCTGTCAAAAACTGCTCAGTCCAGAAAAAATGCGTGTGAAACAAGTAAAGTAACACACATTGTTCTACAAGTTACTTAAAATTGATAAAATTCACTATTCCCATATATCCATGGCAACAAAAGTCAAAATTCTTGTATTAGTACTTGTATGATCGTCCTGTAAACTTTTCAGGAAAAGTTCATTGACCCCTACACTGCGTCTAGCAACTTCCGGTTTGATTAAGGCCATGATGTTTTTTTTATTGGGTTTTCGTCCTCCTTGTATTTTTATTGCCAATTTATTTTTCCTTCAATTTCTACACAAAATATCCATGATTTTTTTGGCCAACAGTATCAATTATGTTTGACATAGTGTGTGTATTTTCCCCATGACAATGTGAATACATGTTATATTATCAAATCACTACATGATTTCTTGGTATTGTAGTATTCTGCATGCACACATACCATGTTTATATTATGTCCCATAAAATGTGTGTCTATGAATAATGAAGCAATTTTTGGTAATTTATATTTTTTAATACTTCCCATTAAAAATGATTAATTAATAGCAAATAATAATAATTTAAAAAATAAAAGGTCGCTGCATTATCAAAAATGGGACTATAAACCAATATTAAATTCATCTTGGCCTATTTCCATGAATTCCTGTGTAAACACAAACGAATTGCATGCTGGGAAATGTGTATTACGAAATTGAGTACATTCAATGGCGGCCTCCTCGCAAATATGCATGCAGTATTTCTGTCTGTTATGAAGTGTTATTTCAGCAATATTTTGTGATTATGCTCATCTTAGACACATGATGATAAAACAAATGGTAAGTATGTTTGAAGTTGATGTTGTGTTTATGGTATAGCTATTAATGCGTTATATATGCTTAGGTTCACGATTATCGGACACGCAAGGATAATTGTGTATACAAATTTTAGTGGGTGGGGTAAATCTTTTTAAAATTAAATTTCTAGAGGCGCTCTAATTCTTCTTGACAGCGAGGGCACGTCATTCGCACGTTATAAAACACAGGAGTGAACATGTGGGTGATGGTGTAAGTTTTAAATTTGCCTACAGAATGGGCAAAATACAGTGTTTACATCGTTTTGGGTTGCTATTTGCTCAGTATCCCAATTGTTCATTCATTTCGGGATAGTTGTTATGGGGCTTTCATTGCATTTGTTTTATTTTTATTCCCCCTGCACCTAATAGGGTTAGGATTGTCCTTACGTCCGTACCGTCTGTACACCTGAACTACTGTCTGTTTCACGTTAACCTGCCCAAATTTTTAACCTATTTAAACACCCTAAAACTCCCATTTTTTTACATATAATCATTTTTCAGCAAAATTTAGCAATGAGCCATCTTTTTGTTTTTCGAAATTCGGTCCTAGAATGAAGTAATAGCCCGAAATGATAAAGTGAATGGGGGTCTCCCATGTTAAAATATCACGCGCTGAGCAGTTTTCGACATTTTCCTATTGTCGAACAGCTTCCTGGATTTCATCATCAAAATATCGGCAATAACATCGGCTTTATGTGAACAAATCTTACCATTCTGAAAAATATAGGCATCCTGCTTCCATTAGTCGGTGTTTATATATCAATTCCATTAGTAAAGTTCTGGAATTTGGTGAAAATAGAAGATGATGTCGGTCAAATATCTCCAATCTTTGTTGTTACTCGTGACAACAGATGACAACTGAGCGCTGATTGGCTGGAATTCAGTGAAGGCGGCTGGCCTCGAAGCAAGTCCATTTCGCAGGAGGGGAGAACCTGCGATTTTTTTTGTCGAAGCAGTAAGCGTACTGCAAATTTGATTTTGGCGTGGAAATTGTTTTTATGAACACTGTTAACTTTTCAGATGCAATCATTAGAAATTTGTTACAAAAACAGTAATGTATTATACTGAGCTTGTGAAATTTGAACAAATTATGGCCAATTCGTGGAAGCCTGGAAAAACTTCTCTGAATTTGTGGTAACAGAATCATCAATTTATTTACTGCAAAAACATGTTAAACAAAAACTGTGTCATACATCCAAATACTTATAAGTTCAATGCTAGCTGCTGTTAGAAAGCACCTGTAAGTCACCAAAGTAACTCGTGTGGAGGGCTGAATTGGTTTCTTCTTTGTTTACCCTTTAATGTGACTGTGTCTCAGATGATGTCTCAAATATTTATCTAAAATCAGTAAATGGAATAATATATTTTTTCTCGTAAGGCACAGTAAATGGAATAATATATATTTCATCACATTCCCAAAAACATGCGTTATATTCCGTTATATATCAAGTACATCAGGCTCGTAGCTGCATTAAGGCACTGCAGGCCCGGGCCTGCAAAATTTTCGAGAAAATGGAGAAAAAAATGTGCCAGATTGCATCATTTACCTTCTAGTTTCGATATTTTTAAGGGGGGGGCATGCCCCCAGACCCACCTAGCATACTTACTCACACCAACGGTGCTCGAAGTCGTCAACCGGGCCTGCAGATTCAAATTGGCTAGCTACGCCCCTGTACATGCTCAGCTATCAGAAACTGTGATAAACAGGGGAGATATGTTTGTTTGGTATAATTTGACATTTTCGCAGTACATGTACAAGTAAATAAAAAAATGTATGTGATTTTTTTTTGTGAAATAATATAAATCGGTATTGTGATATGGTTTAGAGTTTCCGTACTATGGTGTAGACAAGGTATACATGCTGACAAGATGGCGTCGCGGGACGACAGCAGTAAGTGTCAGTTTAATTCAATATGTTACAGCTTACAGAACATTATCAGCAATGTATCTGGTATGTACAGACGGAGAAATGAATAAGATTTACGACGATCATTCTCAAAATACCTATGACTATGATAACGTGTTTGTGTCAACATATATACCGTGTCTACACATATAACAGAAACTCTACACCATATCACAATGCCGTTTTCGAACAGAATCGATAATGTATTATTTTTAAGTTGTGCACTTGTAATTAGTAACCTGAAAGTAAATCCTGTAGATGACTGAATGAGTTTCTTCTTTACCATAATACTCTGTCTCCTATGATCGCCAGCCTACTATAGGGAGTACCTGTTTAACTGTTACCACCAAACAATAAAAAATAAGCAAACAAGACATAACAAGTTAATTTCCAATTAAACTGTATTGTTAGCTGTCAGTCCATGATTAATACCACTATATTTGTTCGTTTGTTGGGGTTTAACGACCTATCAACAGCAAAGGTCATTTACGGTCCGGTCAATGTGTTTAGTTCTAAATCCCATATAATTAACTACAAATGACGGGGGGGGGGGGGGGGGGGGGGGTCCCAATATCAGAACTGAATATTTACAATAAGGAAAATATATATTCAGCCCTGAAATCAGAATAATCCTGATATGATTACAGGGTGCTCGCCACACCAGAATCACACCAAAGATTTCACAGCAAATGCGGAATAATATTTGCTATATGTAAATGTTGTAAACTTTCGAAGTTATTTACTGAAAATGTAACTGTTTCCGCCAAATATTGTTCAATTCAACGTGGATTTTTCACATTACGGTATAGGACCATTGCAGCAATGCCTGTGTCAAAAGTGAAGCAGACCCAAGCAAGGAAACATAAATTATAAGCCATTTACCGAGCTGTAATGTTTAGTGACGCACGGACGGACAAAATGCCTCCAATATACTACACCCCACAACTAGTTGCGCGCGGATACTAAGCATTACAAACAAATTTCATGTGGAATATTAATATATAATTAACATTACAGAGATCGTCGGTAAATTTTCATGGAAAATACGGGGATAAAAAAAGCCCGCATATTTTTTTTATATAATGGAATTATGGATGACAAAAAAGTATATGAAGTTTAAAGTCATCCTGACAGTAACACAGATTGAAAGTAGCCGAAAAAGATGACCCGACGGACATATTCATATGTACATTTGCACGCGAGTTTCTTTTCCAGTGTACATAATAATGCGAAATTGACTGGTCGTCCCATGTCCACAATACAACTACTCGTAATATATCACAATAGCAGAGGCGTACCTAGCATTCACGCTTATTGCAACATTGGGGCGTGGATTCTGCTAATACATTAATTGAAGTTCAATGTGTATCTGACTCTTATCAATATGGCTACTGGGTGCAGATACCCTGCTAAATGTGCAAATTATCACTATTATAGCGTACTAGTTTTGCCTTTTGTGTGTATCAAAACCGAAACGAGGGCGGGAAGGCATGCGGGAATAGCTCCGCCATGATCCGCCCATGTGTATGTAGTCTATTTTAGCCGTGTGTATGCCTAAGCGAATTACTGCAGTATTAGGGAGCATTCCTTTCCTTGTCAAACTAGCTTGGGCAAGCTGCTGTACGAATGAACTGAGCACATGATGCGGGTGTGTTTGAGTGGGTAGTGCAATAAATACATATTTATTGCACGGATGCGGCGAAATCCTTTGATCTCCGCAGTGTGCTAACTGCCGGAGATCACTGTCTGGATACACAAATATAGCATATTTTCATATTTTTCCATGAAAACACATCATTGGTATTTCATTTAGTAGAAAACTATTCAATAATTGCTGTCTGTTGATGTGTGAACAGTAGTGTGATTTTATTTTTACCCAATTAAAAAGGGTTTACTGTCCCAGCAACAACTAAGGTCATGTTGAGATGTGACCTCGACTTCAAGTCTCTTCCAGTGGAATGGAAATTCAAATACAATGTACTATACAACTATTTTTCCCTGCCTAGTGCTGGGATTGAACCCACAACCCAGCGCTCCAGATAAGGTGCGTATTGGCATATTGTACACACTTATTTTAACAGAATACGCATTGATTATCAGAAGTGGGAGTATGAAATACTCACAACAATGCGAAAATACGCATATTTGAGAAACTGTGACAAATTGGTTAACCGAAAAGTGTGAAGGACGGACAGACGGACAGACAGACGGACAGACGGACGGTCCAAACACTATATGCCACCCGTTTCTTCGAAACCCGGTGGCATAAAAATAAATATACATCAGATAAAAACGTAATTTTTATTTAGTGTAACATAGAGATCTACATATCTATAGTATAGATTTCAACAAACAAGGCCTTTGAGAAGCTTTTTCACAAGAACTCGTGTTACAAACGCCTGTGCGCTCTCAATTGCCTTCATTGGTTCCATCTGAATGGCTACAGCGATGACAGCAGACAACATTTCAGACAAAACCATAATTCTAAACTTATTACCATTGAAAAATACAGCCCAGTTTGTCACATTTACTGACCAACTTAATTTCACAATATTCGATTGCGAAGACCCCTTACTCATAACCATTGGACTCGTCCACATCGGAATTACCGCCATCTTGTTTTGACACACGAAAAAACACCGACGGTTCATTCAAAACAGAACAGATTTAGGACATTTATTTTAACTGTGACAACTAGAAACAAATGTGTAATTACAATTTAGAATGTTCAGAAAGTGTAGTAGGTAAGTCTCATTCCGAACCATTATGTTTATAGTTGCTTATTTGTTCTTGACATTTTGAAAATCGGTCAAATTGTCAATTCTTGCAAACCAGACGGACATTTGTATGGCAAGTGCCGTCCGTGGCAGTTTTTTTTAAATAACTTAATTATTTGACGGATTTTCGTGAAATAAAAAGGAGGCTCATTTCTAAAAAACTGCTTTGGATAGTTTTATGAAAAAAAAAATAAGTTTGGCGTGTTTTGATAGCAATAAATTTTGGGCAGCATTCCACGAAACAGACAATAGTTTCCGCACGATAATTTGAATTTTTTACCAATTTCCGTTAATATATTTTATATTATGTCATTGTCTGATAGTACAGTAGCGTAACCATTTGTCGGGATTACCCCCGCGTCGGGAATTTTCGTAAACCGCATTTGTCACTATTCACAGAAAATTACACGATATTTTTCCCGGACATTTTTTGCAGAAGACACTTATCTGTCAAATGGAGAAAAATGTTCCACATCGCCCTGAGTCCTGTAAGGTTTTAATCAAATTTGTTAGAATACCTTCAAAATGTTGTATTTCAACTATTCCCACTTTTGTCCACTCATAAACATCATTATTCAAAAAGATTTACAAAGCATGCTTCTGTCAGTCTGCTTCACTGGATTCTTTAGCCATTTTGAGAAGTCAATGTCATGTAAACACAGACTGGTAGCTGTCAAATTACCAGAAAAATAGAGCTTCTCATTATACTGGGGGGTCTTATATGAAAAACAATAAAAAAACTAACACAGAATTATATTTGATTACACAGATGTAGATATAAACTCTGTGTTTTTAATATAATTTATTGTTCTGTTTATCATAAAAATGCTAAAAATAATAGTCTACAGTTTGTAGATTGTTATTATCTTGTTGTTTGTATAAATCCTGCCTGTAGTGTGCACCATAATGAATATGGTAAAATAGCATGTACCACAAATGAAAATTAAACGTGATCTGAAAGCATCTTGCATTATGATTATTAGCCTTGTGATAATATTATTGTCATTTATGACTGGCAAAGGAAAAAATGGTGGAAAATTGTTTACTGTACACTCCTCTGATAATTTAGATAACCATTTTTTACACTGATCCGATGGTGCGCCGCAATACAGGATGAGTATAATCCGACAACACAAATCCAGACTCTAAGGTCACAGTCTATTTTCTACAAGCGCCTGGATGATACGTTAACAAAATGGACGACATGGAAACAAGCGCGATTTTTAGATACATCTGGTTTCACATCACTTTTACGATAAGTTTATTGTTTTAAAAAGTTTTGAATAATTGTTTTTATATGCGTATAGCTCTAGTAACTGGCCAACGAAGGCTTATTATCCAGAACCTAGGTATATCCACTGTATATTAGAAATTATTTCCATTCATTTTCCCCTCCAAAAAATATGTAACTGCCGTAGAAAAACCGGTGTTCGGTTACCACGAGGATAGATCCTCTACAATTGAAAATGACCACATCCGGGGCAGGAAACAATGACGCTTTTTTGTTACAGCTCCCCAAGTCACGTGATCACTAAATACACAGAAAAAAACATTGCGTTTGCAACTGGAGATCCAGGTCGTCGATTTTAGTTAGTAAACATATCTACAATTTTGATGTAGGTTTAAATCGTTACGATAGTAGGAAAATACCGCGAGCTTTGGTCCCCTCACTCTATTGTGACAATGTGCATTGATATCAATAAGGGAGACACATATTGAAGTGTGGTTTGTTGCACAAAGTTCAAAGACATTTGTGTTTCGTAAGTAGATGTTTTTTCTCACTGTTGATTTCAGCATGATAACTTGAATAATCCTTGGCTGATTTCCACCATCCTTCACAGATGCATTGATATCAATTGAAAGTGGGATCCATTGCTCCAAGTTCAAGGTCAACCGTGTTAAAAATAGATTTTTTTCAATTTGCTTGTTTTCGTGCGAATTCAGGAGGTTCCGTCAACTGGAGGTTTCGTCAATTAGGCAAAATAGAGTGAAAAGTCGAGTGGTTCCGTCAACTGGTTACCGGTTCGTCAATTAGGCGATTATAGTTGAATGGTATTGATCACACCTCGGCTAATTGAATTTCACATTTTCACCAAGTAGTTGACCTTTGAGCGTTTAGTAATTATTACCGTCCAATGACCGATCAGTTAATTCGTGATGATTAATCATGATTCAAATAGTTAATTCGTGATGATTATTTATGATTCACTCAAGCTAATTGTCAATTGACGGCTTTTTGCCTGATCCATGTCAACTGCACAAGCGCTGAAACATATAAATGGGTGGGTAATTTGTAACTTCCTCACTACAATTCATCATGGATGATAAGTCGTACTGCGTCTTGTGTTCTGGTGTGGTTACTGCCCGTATGCATGCTATATGCTGCGACGGCTGCAGTCGGTGGCACCATAGGAAATGTGATACTGGTATGTTTTCATATATTTTTTATTAATATTATAGTGTAACTGTATTTCATGATCGTAAATAGTATGACTTTTCCATAAATAACATATAGTTTTTATAACTTATTACATTACATCTACATGTATAGTATGAATTTCCAAAAAATATGCCCAACATGCCGAAATTATGCTAACGTATGTCTTCTATTCAACAGATTGTGTATCTGTTCATGGCTCACAAAATGCTGAATAAGCGGGTGATTATACAAATTAATATACAAATACACAAAATATACACCTAAAGATACTTTAAAATGTTATTAAAATATCTACCTTTAAATGCCCATATACAACTAAACATACTTTGAAATATCAACAAATATCTGTCATTATTATCCACTTTAATGACCATCAATTATCTGATCAATTGTATGGCACGTGCCGGTCATTAGCGAGTTTTACTCTAAATTGCCTAATTGACGAACCGGACGCATAGTTTACGAAACCTCCAGTTGACGGAACCTCTGACACCCTTTTCGTGCAATAACTTTAATCTTTGGCCGATTTTCATTATACCTCACATGGATGGGCCGTTGATATGGCATTGGACTTCAATGCCGAAGGTTGTCAGTTCAATCCTCACCCTAGGCATGAAATATTCTTACATAGTATTTCCTTCCCACTCGTCTGTCAGATGAAACTTTAAACTGTGGTCCTGTCTATATATAACCATAGCTGTTGTTGAGATGTTAAGCCCATTCACTTTACTGACACTTCACAGGTGCATTGATATCAAGCTGGGAAAGAAAGTGGGAAGGTCGCCTGTGCTAAAACTAGACTTTTAACTCACTAATGTCAGCTCCCATACTCGGTGTTGGTCGTTAATTCATGACTGTCTTGATAAGCAGTTATGATCATGGCATACTGAAGTGGCATTTTCCCGTGGAATTTTCAAAATGATAATAAAGTATCAAAATTACAATTAAATAAATAACTTATTCAATTCATTTGAACCTTATATTCCCATATCTGAGATAAAACATGCTTTTTTTTTAATATTCATCAATCAGTATTATGCTTGTGTATGTTTGTAAATGTAAACTAGAGTTCAATTCATGTGTTTGTGTATTTAGATAAGTGGTCAAATGGATATATGAACCTAGCTTAGAAAATGTCAGCTCTACGGATGTGATTTCATCTGTCTTATATTTTCTGTATCCGTGAGAGCTGAGACCCTTATAGTGTAAAATTTAGTCACAATAACAGCCTTGTCCTGTGTTTTGCTACACAAATGGGAATAAAAGGAGAACCAATGTCAAAACTATGTACCTACATGTGTATTATTGGTCCATGAATGTTTTTAACATGATTGTGAAGTGCTAAACTTCTCACTATAAGAGTCTCAGCTCTCACGGATACAGAAAATATAAAAGACAGATGAAATAGTAAAACACAGCTGAGATTTTCTAAGCTATATTGAACCCAGAGCTCCAGATAAGCTGCGTATTTGCTTAAATACCCAATTAAAATTGCCAAAAACCCAATGGAAATTAGAAGTAGAGTAAAAAAAAAAAAAATGTAACTAAAACAATATAGTAATTTCGAATAACCTCTGAAGGGAAACCCATTTAATACACATTGTTTTAAAGTCGCTCTTTTCATTAAATTTTCGAAAAACATGGTCTTTATCAAAACAGTGTGAAACTGTATTGGCTGTCCTATGTGACGTCCATAGTGTAGCAGTAACATCCGGTTTACTGCGACACTATGGACGTCACATAGGACTGCCAATACAGTTTCACACTATTTTGATAAAGACCATGTGGTCGAAAATTTAATAAAAAGAGTGACTTTAAAACAATATATGCAAATCAATATATCATTTTTTTCTCAAAATATGAAAATTACTTGCAAAAAGTGCAGATCCTGATGAGACGGCTCGTCACGAGCCGGCTCATCTGGATCTGTACTGTTTGCCAATAACACTATACAGGTCTGCTCATCTGGATCTGTACTGTTTGCCAATAACACTATACAGGTATGTTGTGTTGAAAGGGTTAATCAAGAAGGATTGTTTTCAATCTTTAAAATTTAACAGATCCTTTTTTGAGGCTGATCTGGATATACAGTGTTTACACATATTACATTTATGAGCTGTCGGATGAAAGGGTTATTTTCACAATATATTACACACCTGTTGTTTGTATTACGATACACTTGCACATGCTATATTGTGGTTTATCACTCCTATTTCACATGCATATTACTATGTGGTATTATGGGCTGGTGGCCTAAAGTATGGAAATAAACAAACTTGAACTTGTTATACCTACCCCCCCACCCTCCCGCAACAAGTTGTGGGGGTATACTGGAGTCAGGTTGTCCATCCGTCCGTGCATCCGTGCGTCCCGTCTGTGTGATTGATCCCTGTTTACAAGGAGTCGCAGAACGGAGAAAATGCAGTAAGGAGTCATTTCGGCCGCACAAGTGTCTCGAATGAAAATGACTGCTGTGTGTCTGATATTTCTCCAGACGGTATAGTTTTTGCATAGTTTTGCTTCAAACTGAATACACTCTCTGTGAAAAGCAGATCAGTGTATACAATTTTATGAAAAAAAGTTCTTAAGCAGAAAACAGGTTTATTATTACTATCTAAAGGAGTGTTTATTGTTCTTGGAAAGTGTTTGATGACCTGTGGCGCTTCAAATGATGTCCCATTTCATCAGAAAGTCTTGCCGCCTCTCCGTAAGCAATCGTTTTATCAAGATATAGTCGTCAATTGGCGAAATTGACGTATTGATTTTCGCGCGCTGTAATGTCGAATTTCACTTTATTGTGTGCGTTGGTACATTTTATTTTGTTTGCGCGAGTCACTGCAGTGTTCCAAATGACACTTCTTTCTCTCTACACCGCTGCCGTGTGAATGTGCTAGGCTGGGTATTATAAAATATACGGTCATCCGCAGGGGTCAGGCAGGGAGCTGTAGCTTTCGGCATAGCATATGTCGTCCACATCTGCACTTGTTCGTCGGATACCGAACAGACATCATCTTGGAGCAGCCACACGTCACTGATGTTTAAGTAAACTGTGTTATTGCAATAACTATGGCCTACTTTTTTTAATATAGGCCATTTCCCATAAATTGTTGACATATTTTTAAGTTTCCTGTATTCTGCATAAAGCCGATTTCGAGCGCTATGCTTTCGGCCCACATGTTCATCGTGTAAACTGTCGATGTTGCTTATAATGACCGCTAACCAATCTTTTCTTGCTAAATACCAACACACGTATCTATTTTGTTCATTGCAGTTAACCGACAAGCGGAACCCGGTGTGAAGTTGGAGCCTAGAATTGTGCGTTTCGACCCGCGGGAAATCGTGTCGTCCGAGTGGAGCGAGTGCTGTACAGAGTAAATCAGCACTCACTGTCCAGTAGAATTGCTGCTATTGGGCTGCACTGCTGCACCAGGTATAGTGTATTAGGTAGGCACAAACTAAAGTGACTCTGTACTTCACACATGTGCTGTGTGATTGATCCCTGTTTACAAGGAGTCGCAGAACGGAGAAAATGCAGTAAGGAGTCATTTCGGCCGCACAAGTGTCTCGAATGAAAATGACCGCTGTGTGTCTGATATTTCTCCAGACGGTATAGTTTTTGCATAGTTTTGCTTCAAACTGAATACACTCTCTGTGAAAAGCAGATCAGTGTATACAATTTTATGAAAAAAAGTTCTTAAGGTACCAGTCCACTTGAAAAAGGCTTAGTTTCGTAGTTTTCCTATGGACTTTTTACTGAATATTCCAAAACTGCCTGTCTGTGGTGATTGAATGTGACTTAAAATTAAATACTCACCATCCTATGCTATTTTCAGCTGACAAAAGCAAGTATTTGTAAAATTATGTGCCAAACTGTGATCTGGGCCATTTAGTGAGCATATTCAGATTAAAATTGTACGCATCTTCCGCTCGAAATGTGTGTTTGCTGTTTGGGGCACAATTTTAACAGTCTGAAACAGAGGTTTGTGGCTCGAAAACAAATCCCTCAGTACCAGTACAGACTATGATCAGTGTGGGCAGGTATACATGTAGACTCGATTCACACATTATTTGTTGGTGCAAACTCCGCACGTCACATAGCTTTCTGGCGCCTTTAGTCCAGCGGCCATGACGGAATAAGTGCAGAAATTGACCACCACATGCTAACTTTTACACATTATAAGTGCTCTTAGCTGTATGCCAATTTGATTTGTGTAGCTACTAAAGTTTCTTGACATATAATGTAACAGGTGTATACAGCAAACAGCCTCTGTGAATATATGAAGAGGATGTCTGAGAAAAAAACTTGCGGAAGTGCTCGCTCGCCAAGAATTGCTTAAAAAATTATAAAATCTTGGTGGACTGGTACCGAAGTGCTTTTCACAAATACCGTCACCGTTTAATCTGCTAAAAAATAGTGACCGTGCGTATCCTATTTATAAAACATCCATAGACGCTTATTATATGTATAGTTGCATCATCGATATAGACGCTTATTGTAACCAAATAAGACAGATAGGCTAGCGGTGATTTTGTGACTGACTGACTTTGCAATCGACGTCTTATTTATTTTTTATTGAAAACGCATATCAGTACGTATATATTTTCAAGCCAATTGATTACTCGATGTTTTAATTGGGTTTTAGTATGCAGGGCTTTCAATTTGAATTGGGTTTTCAGATTTTTTGATTGCGTATTTAATCAAATACGCAGCTTATCAAGGCCTCTGAATATACTTCTCAAGGTAATGCAGGATTTAAACTAATGCCTCTACAACAAATAAGGTCCAAATAGGTTTGTTACAACCCATAAACATATAGTATAATCTCATTTCTAACAGTTTAAAATGAGCATGGAATATGTGTATGTAATATTGACGAGAAAAATATATTGTAGCCATTTTTTCATCAACCAATAATCAATGCATTTTCTGGTAAAGGTGATTGTTAGTGCACAATAAAACACGTCTTTACACAACAAAGAAACTAAGATGCCATTTGAAAGCAAGATAGGATCACCAAATACATATTACCTCTTTGTCAATGTTACATACACGAGATTCAGCACATTTCTATCTCTCCGTAATCGAAGGCATGTATATTCTGCAAATAACTGCAATTGTCCAAACCCTAGTGGCTTGGACTATGCCACATTGTAGTTTTTCTAACAAAGCACACAATCCAAAATAAATCTTTTAAATGTCCCCCTATTTGGCCAAATACTGAATTCTGGCCCAAGTATACCAGTCGTGTAAGCAAGGCTAGCTAGCCTCATAAACCAGACATGGGCATACCAAAGGAAGGTGATTGGAAGTTTAGAATAACAACAGGACTCCAGATAAGGAATCGGTAATTGAGTATTACTGCATCATTTCTGAAGCAATTGGGTATTTCAAAATTTTAATTGGGTAAAATAAAATTACACTACTGTTTACACATCAACATACCACACTTATTGAAATTGTTGCTTCGAAATGAAAACATGTCTTGGTATTTCATTCGAATTGTCTCCTTGAAGACAATGATGTGTTTTCATGGAAAATAAGAAAAATATGCTATATTTGTGATATTTTTATTGTTTTCTGCAATACATGTATGATAAAGATACCACAAAATGTTTATTGCTTTTTGATAATCGCTAATTCTGATTGAATTGGGTGTTTGGCAATTTTCAATTTTAATTGGGTATTTAACCAAATATGCAGCTTATCTGGAACAATGATAACAATATAGTCTGATCCGTTCGGCCACTTGCGGTTTGTCATTGGACCGGTGGCAATTTTACCACACCTGTCTGATGAGTTTCGCAAAGACTTGGTTAATCCAGAGCTCCAGATAAGGGGCGTATTGGCGTATTTTCCACACTTATTTTAGCTGAATACACATTGATTATCAACAATAAGAGTACAAAATTCTCACAGCAATGTGTAAATACGCATTGATGTAAATTATTTAGTGGAAATGCTGTAATAAAGTTCAATATACTTCGTTGTGCTGCAAAAAGCTTTTTGCAGCTCAAACAAGTGAGTTTTTTAATTTGTTTTATCATTTGTTTCCCTATTTAATAAGGAAGAAAATACATATACAAAAGTAAAATAGACATTGAATTTGTAATATAGAGGTATAAAACTCTTTTAGATACACAACTTATCTGGAGCTCTGACTGACTTCTTGTGTACTTATCTGGACTCTGACGATTCTTGTGTTTTACTTATCTGGAGCTCTGACTGACTTCTTGTGTTTTATTTTACAGGAGCAGATTTTATCCAGTGACATCAGAGGATGGGTAATACAATATGTATGATGATCACTATGATGTTTCAAAAATGTGTCAAATATTTTTTTGTCAAAGTCGTCAAACGGTAAGTGACTTAGTCAGAGCCCATAGCATTTATTCCATAGTGGCCATCACATGCGTCTTTGGCTTTCTTGTATGTGACAGTTGAATCTGGTTATACATGTACCCCTTATAAGAGTAATTGTACTCGTATTACTTTTAGGGGAAGGGGCCAAGTGACTGGTCACTGGTGTGGTTTAGACCTGGCACTAGATCAGATTATTCATAATTTTCATGGCTGAATATACATGTATATTTTTTCCGATGTAAATATTCCATTCTGATTAGGGATTTTCCTCTCAATGCAGTCAGTAGGTTGAATACGGGATCAAACCCGTTAGTAGTATATGAGAGTCAAAATGATACCCACCTCCTCTGGGAGCTCCCCGCTACGCGCGGTGACTCCCATCAGGAAGGTGGTATCATTTTTGACTCGCATATTCTACTTGGGTTTTCCCCCACTGTTAACACGGTATGGATGAGAAGAGTGGAAAATATATTTCAGCAACCACGATACATCCTAACTGGATGAGAAGTTATCAATGATCGAGATGTCACCACCTGTGACACCATGTTAGAGATAAGCCATCCCTATGTCAATGGCCTCCAGAATTCCAGTCCAAATGTGCGAAACTAAATTTAGTGTAAAATGCAAATTTTGTATGTTTTAAAAAATATTTGACCCCTGTGCTGCAATTTCCAGGAGCCCAAATCAAATTTAATAGGGTCAAAATGTCCCCAAAGGAACACTGTAAATAATGTAACACTCAAGATCTGCCATTTGTTGCTCGGATTGTGTTGCTCAAACAATCAAAGGATAGTAATATAAAAAAAATGGAACATTTACATTTGTATCAGCGTCCATCTGTCTGTCCGTCTTCAATGTTAATGTTTTGTGTTTCAAATTGTTATACCCTATCTGTCGACCCCTACAGCCAGCACATTTCTACAACATCCTTGTTGTATGGTATAGGCCTACTTTCTTCCCTTAGCAGGTTAAAATGGGATCAAACCCGTTTGCCCGGCCTTACATGACCGTAGCTGTTGATAGGCCGTTAAACACCAATAAACAAACAAACTTTCTTCCCTTAAATTACTTTTCATTTTTTTCGTTGACAGTAATTCACGGAGATGGTACCGTCATTGACCAACCTGTGCCGGACATGTCGCTCCAACTAGACGTCCACAGTAGTGATGCGCCGGACACACCCGCTGCGAATTCTGACCAATTGTGCGCTGACAGTGGTGATGCGCCGGACACACCTGCTGCCATTTCTGACGGTCTTCCATCTTCTTCAGATGGTAATCATATTTGTGGCTGTGACTGGAGATATGGGGCTTATTTGTTTTTCGACCAGTGTAGATCCAGATCAGCCTGTGCATCCGCATAGTCTGATCAGGATATGCACTGTTCACCATTCCATCAATGACACACCGATCATGCTTCTAACAAGCACAGATCCCATAATCTCCATTTTTCCTGTCATATACATGTACAGTCAAACCTGTGCTAATGACCACCTGGGAATAGCGACCACCTGTCCACAACGGCCTGTTAAAAATCCCCCCGTCCAATTTTGTTCTTTATACAGACCTTGGAATAACGACCACCCCTGAACTGCGACCAGCGGCCAGCTATTTTCATTCCCACACAGCATTTTTGTATGTGAACAGCGGCCATGTCATGTTTTTGTCGGCAAACAAAACTAGCACCACAATCGCTATTTTCCTTTGATCACAATCTGGCCGCTATCATTTGAATTGCAACTGGTCGTATCCATACATTGGCACAACGCTCTTTTCAAAACATTTCCCTTGCCCGATATGTGTCATTTTGGCGACATTAAACATTTTCCATGAAAAATATTGCATAACATTAACTGTCATTCCCGATACACAGGTGGAAGACTCGGACCTAGGACCCAATAACTGGCTCATTTGAAAAACATTACCCCACCCACCCATTTCCTTACAATATACAGTATAGCCTTTCAAGGTGGGCAACAGCTTGGGAAAATGCCCTAGACAGGCTTAGTTTCGGGCTCGCTCAAACACCACACGTTTCAAATTTTCTGCTGACTTACCGCTCTGGCAAATAATACATGCCTTAGGTCCCCAAATATATTCACTTCAAATGTTACAGAGAAATATCTCTTTCCGAAAGAATCCCACACACACATCGCCACCTGATTGGCTGTACTATTTGCAACGCTCCAATTTAGGTTTTCCCATGACGTCATTATTGATCATTCTGCGAATATAACAAATCCGAAAGTAAAGTTCACGGTAGGTTATGTTGAAATGTTGGAACGCAAATCAAAATAAACGCACGTTTTAGATCATTCAAGGTGAATGAATGACACTCATTAGTCGCAAATTTTAAAACTCAGTTTACTCGTGTTTATTTCAGTGATTCACGTCAATATGTTCAGCTAGATTTTACACGTAATTTATGCTTCCACAGCCCATAAAAATGTGTGACATTCTTTCGTACACACAATTATCACCTTGGCTGTGGTAGCTAATTTGCCCGTAATTAACAAAATGCTTAAAGCAGATCATTGAAGTGAATATATTTGAAGACCTAAGACATTTATCAATTACCAGAGACATAAGTCAACAGAAAAATTGAAATTGAAATGTGTGGTGTTTAAGCAAGTCTGAATCTGCGACAAGCTCTTTCCTACCTTGAAAACGCTGTAGTGTCTATTATACGGAAATTGGTGGGAGGGGTAACGGTTTTCAAATGAGCCATTTATCATAATGCAATTCCGCGTAAGTCCTAAAACTCCATCATTAGTTGGCAAACTGTGTTTACACGATGCTGATTCGTCTACAGTGACAAGACTAAGACTTCAAACACACCGTGCTTGTCAAGTATTACTACGTCTAAATTTCACACCGTAGGGCCCAAGGCCATATCAAAGATCAATACACGCGGTTGCTGACGTCAGTCACGTAGTCGACACTCGACTGGTACCCTGTCGGATGTGCAGCATAGCGAAACAATACAACCGGGAACAAGTCTAAAGTGACACGACAAACGTGTTTATATGAATTTGATCTCGACCTCCGATAAATCCCGGCTTATTGCATTAGCGTCCAGACCACGCAGTGGTTTCGCGTAGTCTGCCCATGGTTTACAATGCTCGCCAATCTCTAATTAATAACATCAGTAATTTAATGCAGCAGACATTTCCAATTCATTCTCATAGGCTGCTTAAATATTAGGGCTTGATCAGGATATTATACATAGGACAGAAAGCAAATAAGCCTGGTGTTCTCTGGACACATATCTTGCATGGGTTACTCGACTGACACATTCAATGAAATATTTTTGTTACAAAAAAAAAATTGCGGTTTTAATAAAGACTATATGACCATTATTAATTTCAACTAGGGATGGCATCGAATGGTAAAAATGGTATTCGAATATTCGATTGGCTATTCAAATATATATTTGAATATTCGGAACCACCCAACCTCTAAATCTCCTCATTATTACAGAATTGACACCGGTAACACGTCTCGGATAAATTGAGTTCCCACTTGCTTCAAATGATAATCAACTATTTTTTCAAGCAAGTGAAAAATTAATGTCCTGGGGATACATGTTAACAATGAATCTGGTATAATTTAATAATCCAACAAACAACATGATGCTTTAAAACATGAAAGCACTTTGTACACGTATAATGCCCGATTAAAATATGTGTCAATAATACGCGATGTCAAACTCCGTTGTGTGTATTGGAAATCTCAAATGACGTCCCGCATCACACAGTGGAATGATGAAATGTGTATACTGACATGAGAATAATGGGTGTATTATGTCTCCCCATGAATGGGGAGACATATTGGTTTTGGCTTGGTTGTCCGTCTCCGTCCGTCCGTCTGTCCGTCACAAAATTTGTGTCGTGCATATCCAAAAGTTTTTGCGTTACGGTCGTGAAACTTTACAGGATACTTGTCATCGTGTGAAGTTGTGCACCTGGGGTTTTAGATGCGGATTCATCCTGTATTTATGGAGTTATGGCCCTTGACTTAGCGAAAAGTGAGGATTTTCAACTTGTGTCGCGCGTATCTCCAAAAGTATTTCAGTTAGAGTCGTCAAACTTTACAGGAATACTGGTCATCATGTGAACTTGCGCATCTGTGGTTTTACATGCGCATTCATCCTGTATTTATGGAGTTATGGCCCTTGACTTAGTGAAAAGTGAGGATTTTCAACTTGTGTCGCTCGTATCTCCAAAAGTATTTCAGTTAGAGTCGTCAATCTTTACAGGAATATTGGTCATCAGTGTGAAGTTGCGCACTGGGCGTTTTAGTGCAGATTCATTCAGTATTCACAGAGTTATGGCCCTTGACTTAGTGAAAAGTGGTGATATTGTCCGTCTGTCAGTCACAACATTTGTGTCGTGCATATCTCCAAAAGTTTTTGAGTTAGAGTCGTGAAACTTTACAGGAATACTTGTCATCGTATGAAGTTGCGCACCTGGGGTTTTAGATGCGGATTAATCCTTTATGAGTTATTCGTTTAGGTCGTTAAACTTTACAGGAATATTGTCATCGTGAAGTTGTGCACCTGGAGTTTTAGATGGATTCATCCTGTATTTATGGAGTTATGGCCCTTGACTTAGCGAAAATTGGGGATTTTCAACTTGTGTCGCGCGTATCTCACAATATACAGCTAACTTATGCAGAAAATACAAGGTAGCTACTTATATGCTGTTGCTGCCTTAAATTCTACTTTTCCAAGTCCTGATAACATGCAGTGGTGTTATTGGGGGAGACATGTTTTTGTCTGAAAAACAATCCTCTAGTTGAGTTTGGGAAAAGTGGAGCTCCAGACCAGCATGCGCCTCTGCGCAGTCTGATCAGGAATTACATGTTTTGCGAATCAACTGAGAAACCATGCTTCTGCTTCTAAGGAAATTTCAGACTAGTCCATAATCACATGGCGGGAAACATATAATAAATACAGGACAGGATAACAAAATACATGAATAACATTGAATAGTAATTCCCGGTTTCGGAGAATGATATCTGATTTTTGATGTTCATACGTTGTTGTGACTGGCGAAATGGAACATTAGAAAGTCTGGTTTCTGGTGCTTCGATGGCGTGGGCTCACACGTGTCGTGGTCACGTGCAGGTAAACGCAACGGAATCTCATCCATGAGAGACTCTAGCGATTTCTCGGCTGTCTTGCGCTGCTCGCTACTCAGAAAACGATAAGACGTTTGTAGCGCGGATCGAGTAGGGCAGCAATGACGGGTACGGATGTGGCGGCGCTCCAACTCCCCACGAACAGTGTCCTTCACTTTCAGCACGATACGACTGTCATTACTCACAGGTTTCAAACTATTTTGTAGCAGTCCACAGACGACGGGGTAGATCTGTGAGCAAGAGACATCCGCTCGGCACACATGTAGGTGGTCGCTTCCGTCAGGCCACAGGAATACTGTAGATAAATCCCCGATTATCTCCCATTCAGTGTCTTTAAGAAGTAGTGCCGTCAGTCTTCTTTGTAACACACGAGTCGAGCATGATGTCGGTGAGTACGCGGCGCTGTTCGTGCAGGCGCTGTAGCATCAGATGAGTAGAGTTCCAACACGTAGGCACGTCCTGGATAAGTCCATGTTGTGATTCTTGTAGAACTTGCTGTCTTTTCCTCATCTCGGCTGTCAGGGTAGTTGAATGTTTGAAGTGACCAACAAGTTTTCTGCATTTGGTAACCACTTTTGACACGGTTTGCAACTCCAATGCTGGTTTGATGCACAGTTGTAGTGTATGACCGAAACAACCGAGATCACTCCAGTCGTCACACTTACTAACAGCACATTCCATATTCCGAGCATTATCATGCCGTACCGTTTCAATTTTTCCATCGAGTTTGAACTCGGACATATACTCCTTAATCTTCGTCGCGAGATTTTCTCGTGTGGCGTTCTGACATGGCCCTGGTGATCAGCACATTCACTTTCATGTCCCAGTCGTCGGTGATGTGATGTTCGGTAACTGTGATGTAACTCTCGGTAGAATTGGAGGTCCACGTGTTGGTAGTGATTGCTGCCGATGAAACGGTGGATAATTCGAAAACGTGGGCTTCTTTGTCGTCGTCATACCGCTTCGTAATACGTGAGCGAACTGTATTCCGACGGGTCGCCTTGTAATCCGGTGCTACAACACGCATGAGATCGCGGAAGCCGTCACCTTCCACAAAACTTAGTGGTAAATAATCCGATACAATCATGTTTGCAACAGATTGCGTGATTTTCTCACTTTTGGAGGTTGACACTTTCTTCGGCGTGTGTACGAATGACGTCATGCTCGCTTGCTTCGTAGAAATAATATTGCTGGACGTGTTCGCTGTGGAATGTTTACCACTCAGGTGATTCCGCAGATTTGTTCTTGTACTGGCGTATGTTAGTTCAACACTACACAGTTGACACTTGCCGTTTTTTAACGCGCCTTCCGAAAGAAGCCGTGCTTATGTCATACCCTCGGCGTCGTAGGCGGCCGTCCGCTCTCCCTGAAGTGACGTTGTGGGGTGATTCACGAGTACATGAAATGCATGTGGGGTTTTTGTTGCATGTGGGGTGCACCCCATACGCAACTATATCTTAATGAACTCCATCACTTCTGAAAAGCCCAAAAAAGCAATATGACGCCCCAGAGGGTGACCGGTCAAAACCGTCCGTCCATCCAAACCCCACAAACAATGGCTGACTAAATTTCCCCACAAGTACATATTGTACTTCACTGATCAAACCCAAATACCCCACAAGTGCATGCAGGAGACATAAGAAAACAAGAGCAAGTTAGTATAGGGGAGATAACACCTTTAGCATTGTTTGCACCCCACAAATAGCACCCAAAAAAACCCAAAAGACTTGGCCAAAAACCCCACATGCAACAAACCCCACAACGTCACTTCAGGGAGTACGTCCGTCCGTCCGTCTGTCTTAAAAAAATATAATGGCCTATTTTTTCTGTTTCCTTGCTTGGATTTGCTTCATATTTCACACACGCATTGCTCCAAGGGTCCTGTACTGCGCTGTGGCAAATCCACATCCGTGCCGCCCCTTCTAACTAAGCCCAGGGTCAATGTCACATACTTTGTGCATCTCGAAACCTTAACGCTCAGGTCGCTCGCATAAATAATGGCCTATATTTCCTGTTTCCTTGCTTGGATTTGCTTCATATTCACACACGCATTGCTCCAATAGTCCTCTACTGCACTGTGGCAAATCCACGTCCGTGCCGCCCCTTCTAAGCCCAGGGTCAAGGTCAATGTCACATACTTTGTGCATCTCGAAACCTTAACTCTCAGTCGCTCGCGTAAATAATGGCCTATATTTCCTGTTTCCTTGCTTGGATTTGCTTCATATTCACACACGCATTGCTCCAATAGTCCTCTACTGCACTGTGGCAAATCCACGTCTGTGCCGCCCCTTCTAAGCCCAGGGTCAAGGTCACATACTTTGTGCATCTCGAAACCTTAACGCTCAGTCGCTCGGGTAAATAATGGCCTATATTTTCTTGCTTGGATTTGCTTCATATTTCACACACGCATTGCTCCAAGGGTCCCCTACTACGCTGTGGCAAATCCATGTTCAAATGTGCCCTCAGTTCCTTTGCTGCCACCGGGCGCGCTTCGTTGTCCTCTGACAACTCTTGTTTATCCAGCGATAACTTATTATTAAGTATTTCCAAACTGCAGACGGTGCAGGTGGCATAATTCCAGTATGTGTATATGCACGTATGTTAATAATAGTTCAACTTCACTAAACTAGATAAGCAGTATTTAAAAATATGATTATATAACACTCATGTAATCGCTCAAATACGGAATATTGAGTAATTAATTACCGATTAACCAATAGTGTGATGGTGTGAAATTGAGAATAAGAAAACAAAATACTAATGGTCATGCTAATTAAACCGCTTACATGTAATTACGACAAGCTATTAAATGGTGCACCAAAGCAAGCCACGGGATGTAATTATCATGAAGATAATTACTCCCTTTTGTATATAATTTCCAAAGCGAGGCTGGGTTCAAGAACAATAACAACAAGATGACGTAACAAAACTCGTGTCTTAACTGACATCGTTATATTTAGCAGTTCTGACAAGATGTTGGACCAATAAACCACAAGGCATCCTTCTGTGTAGAATGGGACCCTACAATCTGACAGATCATTCCTTTCGGTACCTCAGGTCAACGCTTTCCGAAGAGGTAAGTCTTGTGAAACTATATATATGCAATTTCAGGTTTAATATCAACAGCTGTAATTATTTAAGTGTCCTGTCTGGAAAAGTTTAATACTCACAAAATTATTAACTAAATTGAATAAATTGGTTATTTCATTTGTGTTGATAAGCTATATTTACATCACTTATTAATGAATATAGATATAACGCTATAAAAAATGTCACCAAAATGTTAGTTTGTTTAATCTGGGTATATACAGTTTGCTATGCTGTTTGTGAACAAATTAGATTTTATCCTGATCTAACTGCATGATCACAATTCTGTTCTGTATATTATTTAACAAGGCAATATGCAATTTCAGGTAGTCGACAGTTCTATACATCTGCTTGCATCAAACTCCAAGGTAAGAGGACTCGATATGTGCTGTATAGTCGGCACTTTGGCATACGTACGTACGTACGTGTGTCCGGTTAAAGTTTTTTGGTTAAAGTTTTTGGTTAAAGTTTTTGGTTAAGTTTTTTGGTTAAAAGTTTTTGGTTAAGGTTTTTGGTTAAAGTTTTTTGTTATACTATATCTCTGCAACTGCTTTGCCCATTACCTTGAAACTTCACATGGGTGTTTATCATCATCTATATTTTCATTCTACCCCCCTCCCGTGCGGCCCCTGTGCCCAATGTCAAGGTCAAATTACTTTGAAGTTTTTGGTTAAGTTTTTTGGTTAAAGTTTTTCGTTATACTATATTTCTGCAACTTCTTTGCCAATTACCTTGAAACTTCACATGGGTGTTTATCATCATATCATCATCTATATTTTCATTCTACCCCACCCCCTCCCGTGCGGCCCCTGTGCCCAATGTCAAGGTCAAATTACTTTGAAGTTTTTGGTTAAAGTTTTGCAGAAAGCGCGATATAGTCGGCACTTTGGTGTACGTACGTACGTATGTACGTGTGTCCGGTTAAAGTTTTTGGTTAAGTGTTTTGGTTAAAGTTTTTCGTTATACTATATCTCTTTTTTTAGTGTCCATGCCTCACCACAAGGCGCGACATGCAGGCCGCGGCCATCTAGTATTACTTATATTTACACTGCATTTTCTGATAGATTAAAAAATGTAAATAAGCACATATGGCGTTAAAATTAAGAATAATCTTGTGTTAAGTCATTTTGTCACGTTGCCGGTCAATAGCGTGACGTTGTTGACAACGACGATGAACGTCGTGTATTTTAATGACGTCAAACCTTTAACGAATCAACAACGTCGCGTGATGTAACGAGTGGAGCTAATGTAATGTACTGGGATATAAATGCAATACGTTGAATGGGCATTTCCATTATGAAAGGACAGTGTAAATATTGTACCTTATATCTCTGCAACCACTTTAACGATTGACTTGAAACTTTATAGGCATGTGTATCATCATCCATATCTTACTGCATTTAAATTTTTTTGGACACTTTGCATTAATGTTCTCTTGCACCTTGTATCTCTGCAACCAGTTTGCCAAGCGAGGGCCCTCCAATCACATTCTTCAAGTTTGTGATTATATTACGTTGACGGTAATTTATTTTTAGACAAAGAAAGTCCTACATATACCATCATCGATCGCCTCCGCCATATTTTCGGATCCTTCCACTATTGATGGTTTTCTGCAACAGGTAAGGAATATCCCAGGTAATGAAAAAGCACTTTATCAAACGAAATGAAACCAGTTTTAAATGTAAAATGCAATTTAATGTAACATTTGTAAACTAGAACCGTAGAAGTTCACGTCTACTGTAGACTGAAAAAAGATTCTTTAACCTTGACCATTTTCGTGTTTTAAGCATGAACTTCTCTGACGGTTTTTATTGTCTCGCCCGCGAAGCGGAAAGCGAGACATTGGTTTTGCTTTTCCGGAGTTGGCGTCGTTGTCGGCGTCATCATTCAATGTTAAGTTTTCGTGTTACGGTCATTACTTCAACACCTTATCAGCTACAGTCATCAAACTTTATACATACCTTTACTATGATATGTACATGAATATACGACTATTAAAAACAATTCCGGTCTCCAGGGTCAAGGTCAAACTCTATTTCTTTCTATGCTACAAACTGAACATTAGTGCATGAAGAACCGTTTTCTCGTGCGCTCTGTACACCTTACCTGTAGAGAGAACAATAGCCTTCTCCAGTTGAACACTTGTGCATGTGCAAGCATGTGCAAATTTCCAGGTTGACCACTAAATGTCCAGCTAAATTATTACAGGTAATTTATACAGGTAAATTATTATACCTGGGTATTACATTTCCGTAAACTGTGTTGACAATATGTCGACCTGTGCAGATATGATATGTAGATAAATATAGGACTATTATAAAAATTCTCGGCTCCAGTAGCGAGCTTTATTTTTTTTGTTAATTTTTAAATTATTTTTTTTTTAACTTTTTTTCCATTTTTAGCCAGGTTTTTTTTGGAAAAAAATCTTTTTAAACTTTTTTTTTTTTCTTTTTTTTTCCATTTTTAGCCAGGTGTTTTTGGGGAAAAAATCCAGGCTATTGGATTGGTGTACGACCTATGACAACCAAACTTTCACAGCTTCATAACCAAGGGGTGCACACCACATACAACTATCCAACATTTTACCTTCACCTATTATTTCTACGTAATTCACTTAGCCATTTTCAACGTTAACTTTTTAACTTACGTCTGGTTAAAGTTTTTTGGTTAAAGTTTTTCGTTATACTATATCTCTGCAACTGCTTCGCCCATTACCTTCAAACTTTACATGGGTGTTTATCATCATCCATATTTTCATTCTACCCCCCAACCGTGCGGCCCCTGTGCCCAATGTCAAGGTCAAATTACTTTGATTTTTTTGTGTACTATATCTCTGCAACTGCTTCACCCATTACCTTGATACTGCACATGGGTGTTTACCATCATTGTCGCGCCCGCTTGCGGAAAGCGCGATATAGTCGGCATTTTGGCATACGTCCGTACGTACGTCCGTCCGTCCGTCCGTCCGTCCGTCCGTCCGTCCGTCCGTCCGTCCGGGCACACATTAGGGTACTTATGTGGCTAGTCCCACAGGGTTATGGACTTGGTAAAGGATAGGGTTGGTTACAATTAGCCACCTAAAAAATCGTTTTATGTGGCTAAAAATCGTTTTATGTGGCTAATATTTAACATGTGATAAGCCACATAAGTATAGTAATGTAAGAACGTCCGTCCGTGTGTCCGGTTAAACTTTTTCCATCTACTATATCTCTTTTTTAGTGTCCATGCCTCGCCCCAAGGCGCGACATGCAGGCCACGGCCATTTAGTCTACAAAAAGTGGGTATAATTATGTTATCCAAGTGTCTATGCTTGGAAAAAACCTGGCCTTCGTGGCTTTGCCTTGTTTCTTGTTTTTTTTTTCAAATTCTTTTTCCATTTTTAGCCAGGTTTTTTGAAAAAAATCCAGGCTATTGGATTGGCGAAAGCCGCCGGGCGGCGGGGCGGCGGCGGGCGGGCGGCGTCCACAATCAATGTTAAGTTTTCGTGTTTGAGTCCATTTCTTTGTTACTGTACCACCTAGGACCACCAAACTTTCACAGCTTCATAATCAAGGGGTGTCCCACCACATATCACTATCCAACATGTTACTTTTTTTTTTTAACTTGACCCATTTTTTCCGCGCTAGTCGACTTAGCCATTTTCAATGTTAAGTTTTCGCGTTTACAATGTTAAGTTTTCGTGTTTAAGTCCATTTCTTTGGTACTGTACCACCTAGGACCACCAAACTTTCACAGCTTCATAATCAAGGGGTACCCACCACATATCACTATCCAACATGTTACTTTTTTTTTTAACTTGACCCATTTTTTTCGCGCAGTCGACTTAGCCATTTTCAATGTTAAGTTTTCGCGTTTACAATGTTAAGTTTTCGTGTTTAAGTCCATTTCTTTGGTACTGTACCACCTAGGACCACCAAACTTTCACAGCTTCATAACCAAGGGGTGCCTACCACATAAAACTTATCCATGTGACCATTTTTTTTACCTTCACCTCCCTATTTCTACGTAAATTGACTTACCATTTTCAACGTTAACTACGTACGTCTGGTTAAAGTTTTTTGGTTAAAAGTTTTTCGTTATACTATATCTCTGCAACTGCTTCGCCCATTACCTTGAAACTTCACATGGGTGTTTATCATCATCCATATTTTCATTCTAACACCCCCAACCATGCGGCTCCTGTGCCCAATGTCAAGGTCAAATTACTTGTAATTTTTTTGTTAAAGTTTTTTCGTGTATCTACTATCTCTGCAACTGCTTCACCCAATACCTTGATACTTCACATGGGTGTTTATCATCATTGTTGCACCTGCTTGCGGAAAGCGCGATCCTGTGCCCAATGTCAAGGTCAAATTACTTTGAATTTTTTTGTTAAAGTTTTTTGTGTACTATATCTCTGCAACTGCTTCACCCAATACCTTGATACTTCACATGGGTGTTTATCATCATTGTTGCACCTGCTTGCGGAAAGCGCGATCCTGTGCCCAATGTCAAGGTCAAATTATTTCTTTGAATTTTTTTGTTAAAGTTTTTTTCGTGTACTATATCTCTGCAACTGCTTCACCCAATACCTTGATACTTCACATGGGTGTTTATCATCATTGTCGCACCTGCTAGCGGAAAGCGCGATCCTGTGCCCAATGTCAAGGTCAAATTACTTTGAATTTTTTTGTTAAAGTTTTTTCGTGTACTATATCTCTGCAACTGCTTCACCCAATACCTTGATACTTCACATGGGTGTTTATCATCATTGTTGCACCTGCTTGCGAAAGCGCGATAAGCCCTGTGATCTGTGCCCAAATGTGAAGGTCTAAACCTTACATTTGATAATCAGTTAAAGTTTTTTCGTCCGTACTATAATCTCTGCAACTGCTATCACCCAATACCATTGATACTTCACATGGGTGTTTATCATCATTGTCGCACCTGCTTGCGGAAAGCGCGATCCTGTGCCCTATGTCAAGTTCAAATTACTTTGAATTTTTTTTGTTAAAGTTTTTTCGTGTACTATATCTCTGCAACTGCTTCACCCCAATACCTTGATACTTCACATGGGTGTTTATCATCATTGTCACACCTGCTTGCGGAAAGCGCGATATCGTCGGCATTTTGGCATACGTCCGTCCGTTCGTCCGTGTTTCCGGTTAAAGTTTTTTGGTTAAAGTTTTTCCATCTACTATATCTATTTTTTTAGTGTCCATGCCTCGCCCCAAGGCGCGACATGCAGGCCACGGCCATCTAGTCTACAAAAAGTGGGTATAATTATGTTATCCAAGTGTCTATGCTTGGAAAAAACCTGGCCTTCGTGGCTTTGCCTCGTTTCTTGTTTTTATCTTGGCCCATTTTTTCCGTGCAGTCGACTTAGCCATTTTCAATGTTAACTTTTCGCGTTTACAATGTTAACTTTTCGTGTTTAAGTCCATTTCTTTGGTACTGTACCACCTAGGACCACCAAACTTTCACAGCTTCATAACCAAGGGGTGCCTACCACATACAACTATCCAACATGTGACCATTTTTTTTACCTTCACCTATTATTTCTACGTAATTGACTTAGCCATTTTCAACGTTAACTTTTTAACGTACGTCTGGTTAAAGTTTTTTGGTTAAAAGTTTTTCGTTATACTATATCTCTGCAACTGCTTTGCCCATTACCTTGAAACTTCACATGTGTGTTTATCATCATCCATATTTTCGTTCTACCCCCCAACCGTGCGGCCCCTATGCCCAATGTCAAGGTCAAATTACTTTGAAATGTTTTTTTAAAGTTTTTTCGTGTACGATATCTCTGCAACTGCTTCACCCATTACCTTGATAATTCACATGGGTGTTTATCATCATTGTCAGCACGATATCGTCGGCATTTTGGCATACGTCCGTCCGTACGTCTGTACGTCCGGGCACACATTAGGGTACTTATGTGGCTAGCCCCACAGGGTTATGGACTTGGTAAAGGATAGGGTTGGTTACAATTAGCCACCTAAAAAATCCTTTTATGTGGCTAAAAATCGTTTTATGTGGCTAATATTTAACATGTAATAAGCCACATAAGTATAGTACTGTAAGAACGTCCGTGTATACGTCAGTGTGTCTGGTTAAAGTTTTTTGGTTAAAGTTTTTCTGTCTACTATATCTATTTTTTTAGTGTCCATGCCTCGCCACGGCCATCTAGTCTAGGGTATAATTATGATATCCAAGTGTCTATGCTTGGAAAAAACCTGGCCTTCGTGGCTTTGCCTCGTTTCTTGTTGTCTAGTAGCATAAGGTCGTAAGTGCTATATACCGACTATTATCATATTCTAAAACAATTATTGACTAGTGAGCCATAGAATATAATCTGATATTCTATGGCTCACTAGTCAATAATTGTATAATATGTTCGGGCCAGTGAAAATTGCTTTCTGGCCCAGGCTCGAGGTCAAGGCGGCGGCACAAGGCGAGACATTTGATTCCGCGAAATTCTTGTGATGTTTACTTTAGCACATGCCCATCATCATGTTACGGTCAAATGCCTCGGCAGGCGCGACACTGCTTCCGTGGCGGTATTCTTTTGTATTGTAATATTTGTATATTGGCATCAGAGGGATAATATTATGATGCACACATGAATGTTTTCAGTGCAAGTTGGAAGATTATGACGTGCTGATTGGTGCCTGTATTGAAAACGGAAACCATTGGCCTCTCGTGGTAAATATATTGAAATTGAAATTGAAAGGATGATACAATCTACACTTGTTACCTCAAGCTGTCTTAAGTCAAATTGCTGATAAGGGCTTTTCCATTTTTTTTCCCCCAGAGGGGTGGGGGGGGGGGACCAAGCTTTTTAAAACAGCATGGTGGTGGTCGTATTAATTTATTTATTTTTCTACTGGGTGGGGTCTACGTCATTTAAAATATCTATAGGTAGGGGTATTTTCTTTTTATCCTTTCTGGTGGTGGGGGGTTAAGTTCCCCTATGATGTTGGTGGGTGGTTATTTTCCATATTAATGTATTAAAGTGGGTGTCTGTCAGTGTATCTATTTATAAGTCTCCGTAAAAAAATACCGACACTGACTGTTTCCTGGTCAACGTTTAGCGAAAGTTATTAAGAGTTGTCGTTCTTACAATCCAGCACTTCGGCCTAGTTCGATTGGTCCCGGATCGCTTCGCCCATAATCCCGTTCGCACCCCGGGGAGACGTTTCGCCCTTATTCCCGTTCACCCCGGGTCGTTTCGCCCCTATATATATAATGTTCGGCCGGCCTAGTTCGATTGGCTGTCAGACATCTCGACCCCAAGACATCTCGTACACGAGTGTTCGTCGGTCTCCGCGTAAACAACAAGTTCGCGTAGCGAACGCGTTGTTTACACGGAACCGACGAACATGAGTGTATTATTTCACTCTATTCAATCCTGAACGATTAATTATCCTATTTACTACATTTCTACTACTTAATTTCCTTATTTTTAATAATATTTGTGTTTTATTAAAGAAACTATGTGCGTATGAATGTTTATGGGCGTGTCTTATTTACTACGTGTTGACGTCACTCATTCCTAACAATTTTGGATTCATAAAAAAATGGCGCCTTTCTGTCTAATGGACTTTAGTGGATTTTAATATTTATGGCATACACGTATAGGGTAAGTACCAAGTCGATGGTATTACATGTATAATGATTAATATTTATAATAAGGGCTATTCCAGGAAAAATTCTCTGGGGGGGGGGGGTGGTCGGACCGCACTTTTTAATTGACCCCCCACCCACAGAATTTAATTATGTCTCATCCTCACAACCAACAGCACTGATATGTAGCTGTTCCCCACTACCAACAGAACTTAATTTATGTAAAACCCCCCTACCACCAGGACTGAATTATTTACCATGTCGTTATGCACCTGCGAATCCAGAAATGCGCGGTTTACAGACAACACGATCATTATTTAGATATGATAACTACAGGGGCGGATACAGAAATAATTGCAGTGGGGGGGTCTGTAATTACAATTTGGCATAGCCGACCTCCGCAGCGCGAAATTGTAAAGTCGGGGGTCTAGGGGTCTTCCCCCATGAAATTTTTAAATGCCAGATCGCCGCAGATGCGATTTCCTGTTCCTAGGCCAACTATTCGAGTATTGTAGAATTTTTTTTTGTTGATTTTTTTTGCCGCCGGGGGGGGGGGAACACCCACCCACTGTATCCGCGCCATGAACTATCATATTCCCAATCTAAATTTACTGTAACTGTACATGTAAATACGGTCATAAGCATCTATTGCCAACAGGTCAATAAATGGAAAGTGTCATTAGAAATCGTATCGGTCCCGTTAGTATTCGTTAATTTAAATGACCGGCCTACATTTCGCCATTCGACCAACTCGTCCCATCAGCCATTCAAATAATATGACGGCCGACACAGGTTACGACAGGCCCGGGTGCAGCATACTCGAAACACATTTATCAACAATAACAAAAATAAGAATCGTTTTCTAAAATAATGAGAATCGTCTCGCGTTTTCGCGATCTCGCCCTCCGCTTTTGAAAATAAGTTTTGATCTAACCCAAATTGTCTGTCTGTAACTTGGGGCGACTATCACTGTTACAGACAGAACATTCGGATTAGTTTTGCTCATGCATGTAGAACGCAATTCCAACACGCATGAAAGATCGCGAAGTAAAAACACGAGATAGCGCGGCAACTATTTAGTTGCTCACGTCATCGTATCGTCGATGAATTGATAATTACGCATTAGCTTGTGCATTTTCACATTCGATTTCTTGATAAAAGCAAGATTTGGCAGCACATGAGAATCGTCTCCTAAGACGATTCTCGTAGTTTGTCAAAATGTTTTTGTAAAGAAATACCAATGTATTCTTTCACATTTGTCTGATGTCTTAATAAAACATGTTTTGGCAACATATAAGAATCGTCTCCGTAGACGATTTTAATGTTTTGTAAAAAAAAAATTGTTGTCACATGTATTTGATTTCTTAGACCGTGCAAACAATTGACACATTCAGAAACTTAATTTGTGTTTGTCGAGTCTGGTTTCATATGGTGGCGAGGAAATACAATAGTTGGAATGTAAATGTCAATTGTCACGTAGGCCATTTCAGTTTACCGCCGTTACGTCAGCTGTTATTCTAAGTACGTATCGTCGCTCGTTAGGGGCATTTCTTTCCTTCATTTATAAGGGATGGGTTGTGACCTAGGGCTTAGAACACCCGACTTCCAATCTGGAGGTTGTGGGGTCAAACATCGCCTTGTGTATCAAACATACCAGATTTACATTCATAGTATTTCCATCCCATTGGTCTGTCGGGTGAGACTTTAAAATGTGGTCCCCGTCTCTATATGACCTTAGCTGTTGCTGACTGCTGGGACGTTAAACTCATTCAATTTCAAAAGAGTAACGGAATCTGTATGTATGGTGGTGGCGGCAAAAACCGGTGATGTGATACATTAAACAATAACACAAATCAAAATATTTGTTTTTTCTCAATAAACATGTATTGGCAGCACATCAAAATCGTCTAAGACAAGTGTCGCGTTTTGTCGAACCATGTTGTTTTGTCAAAAATATTGATGTTTGTCCACATTTGTTAAATTTCTTAATAAAAACATGTGTGGCAGCACATGACTCGCATGAGAATCGTCGTCTCCTTAGACGATTTGTACTTGTCCTGTTAGGGACGTGTTACAATTTCGCGTTTTCGCGATCTTGCGCACAGGTCGAGATCGCGAAAACGCGAAGTGTGATCGTGAGAGCTGAAACGAAAATGCAACATATTCTCAACAAAACATGTTTTGACAGTACTG
This sequence comes from Conchocele bisecta, assembly GCA_029237695.1. Taxonomy (NCBI): domain Eukaryota; kingdom Metazoa; phylum Mollusca; class Bivalvia; order Lucinida; family Thyasiridae; genus Conchocele; species Conchocele bisecta. The sequence goes on from CM055281.1 coordinate 6,440,362, forward strand.
TGCTGCTGCATATGAGAATCTTCTCCTTAGACAATTTTCAAGTAGTTTTTTGTAGGATTTTTTTTTAGATTAGTTTTCATGTTTTTAATTTCTTGATAAAAATATTTTGACAGCACACAAGAATCGTCTCCCATGAGATATATTGATAGAAGAAATAATGATGCTTTTATATTCGTTTTATTCCTTAATAAAACATGTTTGGTAGCAGATGAGGATCATCTCGATTTGTACGTGACATGTTACAATCTCGCGTGTTCGCATTCTCGCGCATTGGTCGAGATCCTGAAAATGCGAAGCGTGGTTTTGAGAGCTCCAAACGAAAAAGCGACGTAGTCTTAACAAAACATGTTTTTACTGTACTGTGCATATGAGAATCGTCTCCTAAGCTGATTCTCAAGTTTTGTCAAAACATGTTATTGTAGGAAATGTAAAGATATTTTTTTCATATTTTTAATTTCTTAATAAACCTATATTGGCAGCACACTAGAATCGTCTACTAAGACTAAATATTGATGCTTTTATATTCGTTTTATTCCTTAACAAGAAACGAGGCAACGCCACGAAGGCCAGGTTTTTTCCAAGCATAGACACTTAGATAACATAATTATACCCACTTTTTGTAGACTAGATGGCCGTGGCCTGCATGTCGTGCCTTGGGGCGAGGCATGGACACTAAAAAAATAGATATAGTAGATGGAAAAACTTTAACGAAAACATTTTTTTAACCGGACACGGACGTACGGACGGACGGACATATGTCAAAATGCCGACGATATCGCGCTTTCCGCAAGCGGGTGCGACAATGATGATAAACACCCATGTGTAAAGTATCAAGGTAATGGGTGAAGCAGTTGCAGAGATATAGTACACGAAAAAACTTTAACAAAAAAATTCAAATTAATTTGACCTTGACATTGGACACAGGGGCCGCACGGTTGGGGGTTATAATGAAAACATGGATGATCATAAACACCCATGTGAAGTTTCAAGGTAATGGGCGAAGCAGTTGCAGAGATATAGTATAACGAAAAACTTTTAACCAAAAAACTTTAACCAGACGTACGTTAAAAAGTTAACATTGAAAATGGCTATGTCACTTACGTAGAAATAATGGGTGAAGGTAAAAAAAATGGTCACATGTTGGATAGTTGTATGTGGTAGGCACCCCTTGGTTATGAAGCTGTAAATGTTTGGTGGTCCTAGGTGGTACAGTACCAAAGAAATGGACTTAAACACGAAAACTTAACATTGTAAACGCGAAAACTTAACATTGAAAATGGCTAAGTTGACTGCGTGGAAAAAATGGGTCAAGTTAAAAAAAAAGTAACATGTTGGATAGTGATATGTGGTGGGCACCCCTTGATTATGAAGCTGTGAAAGTTTGGTGGTCCTAGGTGGTACAGTAACAAAGAAATGGACTCAAACACGAAAACTTAACATTGATTGTGGACGCTGCCCGCCGCCCGCCGCCCGCTGCCCGCCCGCCCGCCCGGCTTTCGCCAATCCAATAACCTGGATTTTTTTAAAAAAACCTGGCTAATAAAATAGGTTTGGTAGCAGATGAGAATCCTCTCAATTTCCGTGAAATATGGGTTGGTGTGTTTTAAGTATTAGTTGGAATGGATGTGATTCAACAAATCGGTGTCACGGTTTCAAACAGAAATTCGAAACACGAATATTTGTGTTGTTGGTATCGGGTTCCATATAATGGATGGGAAATGTGATCGATTGCATGAATATCTTGGAAGAAAATGTCAATTGTCACGTAGGCCGTTTACCTTTTCCCGCCGTTATGTCAGCTGTTATTTTAAATATGTATGGTCGCTCGAACGATTATTTAAATTATGTTTCCTCGTCGTGAAGGAACGTACATTATTCCTCAAAATAGTCGGTCATTTGGACGAAATTAATCTGTAATGATAAATTGCATTCCTTCGATATTGTGAACAAGCGGACGTGCACCACTAACGCGGGGAGTTTGGGGGTGCTCCCCCAAGAAAATTTTGACATCTAGATCATCATAGACGCGATTTTCCGGCACTTAGATCACCGGATAAAGCATTAAAAAAAAAAAAAAAAAAAAAATCGGCAAAATCTGAGACGAGGCAATTGCCTCGTCTGCCTCATCCTGGCTACGAGCCTGGTATAACCTGTAAGCTGTGTGCGGCAGATTCGGTCTTAGAAATCACTGGGTCGGGTGGACGAAGCCAAAAATCGCGCTGAGCGTACTGTAGGTACATGTGATGCTGCCGTGTTCTGCCGAAGACACGTCCTTGCGTATGTAACAATTTGTCAAAATCATGAACGACGCATGAAAATGCGGGCGCGTCGAAAGTGTTTGTCTAATTCGTCGGTGGCGAAATGGAAGCGAACGAATAACGTTTGGTACGAATTGCAGCTCCCGGACGTATTTATCTATCGGCAGTTTTCACTGGACGCTACTTTGGGAGTGTCATTTTGTTGGCCAATCGACATGAGCGTTTTACGATGCATTGTGAATAACACGAAATAGAATCTGTGAGGCCGCGAAAATCTAATTTTTTAATCGACGCGAACACCCACAGCATTTAATTAATTATAGGAGTGCACCCCCCCCCCCCACCCACTAACAGAATCAAATAAATTGAATACCCCCTACCAACAAGAACAATATAGCTTCCGACCCCACAACCAACCGGAATTAATTTTGTCGGACACCCCCACCCACAGGTCAAAAATAAAAGTGCGGTCCGACCACCCCAGAGAATTTTTCCTGGAATAGCCCTAATATGTTTTATTAATATAGAACAAAGAGCAGCTTGATATATTCTTTCACAGATATGCTGATCACAACGTCTGCCAATAACAAACCAGTACACTACTTGTCGGTGTCCTAATGTCGACACACATCAACGTTATTTATGACACGACTTTAGCAATATTAGTTCCGGCAGTGGTAATAATCAAACAATTTCACATATTGCTCCCTAAGAATAACATTTTCTGGTGGTGGGGGTTAAAGGAGAAATAAATTCTGGTTGTGGGGGGTGTTTTATTTTTTTCTTTTTTCTGGAGGTAGGGGTTAAATGGTGGTGGGGGTGTTTTATGCAAAGAAATCAATTCCGGTGGTGGGGGGTTATGCAAGAAATAAATTCTGGTGGTGGGGGGTATAATTTTATGTAAATTCCGGTGGTGGTACCCCTAAAAAAAAAGCCAGTCCCCCCCCCCTGCCCCCCAGGGAATTTTTTTCTGGAAAAGCCCTAACTCAAATTCCAGGTCCCAAGGACATGTTTAACTATGTCATGTATATGAGGGTTACAAAAATAACGTAGAGATTCTCCTCCAGAGGTTTGTTAGTAGACACACTATCTTAAATGTTGCAGCCACTACGTCATCCCAGGTACACGGCATTGGCGTACTACGTCAGTGATGTTATCCTCTCACCTATAGGCAAGAGGGGATATACAGTTGGTCCATGTATGTACGTGCGCAACACCTTTTTTAATTTAACATGTCCGACCGCCCAAGGACTTATGTTGTTGTTCAAGGCTGCCATAGTCACGCAGTCTGGTTGTGAGCTCTTCGGGCATCTTATATATGTTTTACTTTTTCAGGTGATTTACCCAAAAAAAGGGAAATTGATCTACCTAAATCCACTTGGAGAGCAACCAGGACATGCAGAAGAAATCTGCGATAGATGGAGGTACACTTACAAACCGGATTACTTTAGTGTTTAACTCTGTTCCTCTGCCACTCTGTGAAGTAGTAAACTATAAAAAAAAAAGATTTCCAATTAAATTGCCTACCTTTGTTAGGGCAATGTCTGATTTTATGACGCTAGCTAGCCATTCTTACATGACTGATTGAAAACTCTTAAATATCACACAAAATCCATTTTTTCTGTCTAGGAAATGTTTTTCCGGTCTGGTATAAATTTCAAGTTTATCAGACCAAATGTCGTGCGAAGTGTTGGTAGTTTCGCAGAGACTGATGTCTCCCGTGCCTGTGACCCACTAGTTGTACAGCTTTTATTTATATATGCTGACAGTAGGGTTATCCGTCTCCCATGGACACATTTCTAGTTACTACTATTGTTACAAAACATGTAGAGAATTTCAAAGTTTCCCTATTGGGTATTTACCGGGTCAGTGCTGTAGTAATGGACACACTTCCTAGCATCCGTTTTGTGGAAATTAACAATTTTGAACTACACCTAGTCCATCGCACTGTCGTCAACTACACTCGATATAGGCATGTGTTCAATATACACATTTGATGTTACAAAGTAGGCTTTGTCCCGAAATGGAACACACGCATCAATATGGGAATGTTCATCATAACGATGTTTGACTATGTATTTTCAGACATTTATTGATTCAAAGACACACTGAGGGGTATGTTCCTTACACTGGTACCTGGGTGTGGGAAACACCTGCCCACTCCAAACAGAGGGATACAAAGTCATGTGGAGTTTATGTTTTAAAGGTAATATAAAGAGTATTCTCATGCCGCAAATAAAATTCTTGTGTTTGGTCAGCTTGACAGGCAATATGAGCTCATATTGTGTGTCAACATGGCTCAAATGTTGTATTGGTAACGTTTGGCAGTACATGTCCCAATACAGTGCAACCTCTACACTGGCCACAAAGATGGGAGGTTAAACAGAGGCAAAAATATCAGCTGTTACAAAGAGGGCATTGTAGGGAGGTGACTGTTCACGGGGGTTGCACTGTATATGTGGTATGGACCTGGCACCAGCTTATCCTAATTTCATGGCTGAATATTTATTTTTCGATGTAAATATTCTGTTCTAATTTTGAGATTCTCCCCTCAATGCAGCAAGTTAAACACGGGGTAGAACCCGTTGACCCGGCCTTAAATGACCCTTGCTGTTAAACACCAATAAATAAAATCCACTGTCTAACTTAATTCTGGAGAAATATAAGGAATCAACAGTATGACAAATATGTTATTCTCTCTGTACACAGTAACATGGTGTCATATTGCCATCTGCACGCACATCAATGTGTAAATTACTGGTACTGGACCGGGCTCAACACATTTACAAGAAAATGCATTTGCATGTATGTTTCAACACTTCCAGTTTGCGGAGTGTTTAGTGAGAGATGACAGCCTTCACTTCGCTGATACAAAAAAGGACTTGGTTAACCTGCGGAGGGGTCTGGGTATTCAGCTTTTGGAAGCTGCAGGTAAGGCTATTGCATACACATTATATGGTGTATTGAACATTTTTAGGACGAAATACACAGGTTGCAGCATCTGCCTCTTCTGACTCCTAGACTAGTCTATAGTAACCTGTGCACAAGTCTACAATATGGCCCGTCTCTATATGACCTTAGCTGTTGCTGGGACATCAAACCCATTCACTTACAATATGAATATGACTAGGAGGTTGGTTCTAAGTGACCTTTATTGTTTGGTACACTCGTTCAATAGTCGAACACGTCTTCTGCTACACACACCAAACCAGGGAAACTGCATCAGCCACGGGCGACCACTCGACTCGCCCATTGGTCGATTCGTCCACCATACGTCACAGCTTGCGGACTCGCGTGATCTGCACATTCGGAACACCTCGATTTCAAGGTGTTCACCTGTGATTTGTACAGGTAATGAATGGCTAATACCCGTAGGCAAGAACTTCTCACTTGCCAAGCGCTTAAATAAATAATAGAGCTTACTATGGACTGTTTTGAATTGACCGTATGCTGAAATTTGTGATCCGTGCAAATATCTTGTTCTATTAATATATTTCCGGTATCACATTACGAATACGCGAACTGATACGATCAATGGACATGATTTGATGACGTCAGAGAAAGCCCTACGGTCATGTGATTTGTGTCACAAATGGACTGGTTCCCTGTGTTTTGGTTGATGCGTTATCCTAAAGCAGAACGTATTCAAGGGAAATTGAACCAGTCGATGTCACTTAATTTGTTATTGTTTACACTTTCAGTGTTACACATGTTTTTAGCCTTGGGCTGAAATTTACACTCCAACACCAATTAACATTATGGGTGACAGGTGACGAAGACCGTTATGTTATCTTCAGTGCACCTATAGAGACGGTAAATACAGACAAATGAAGGGGTTCAAATTTAATATGGAATTGCATTAATTATGTACATGTCTACATATTGCCATATTAGTTTATATTATGTACATACACGTACATATATATGGTATACACTGAAATAAATTAAAAAAAAATACAATATTATATAGCACCTCTCCTAAGAGACCACCTGTCTTAAGAGACCAAAAAGTTATTCTCCGCTGAGTGGTCTCTTAAGACAGGTTCGACTGTAATATATTTATAGAGTCTGTCGACGACTACTGTAGAACATGCTACTCGAAGGACGACAAGAACGACAAGAACAATTTTTGGGTAAATATGTTAATATGTGAGTCGTGGTCTGACAAAACCAGTCTTGCACATGCCTGTATCCTTTTAATTATGTCACCGGGTTTCGAAGAAACGGGTGGCATATAGTGTTTGGACCGTCCGTCCATCTGTCCGTCCGTCTGTCTGTCTGTCGTCTGTCTGTCGTCTGTCCGTCTGTCTGTCTGTCTGTCTGTCTGTCTGTATGTCCGTCCGTCCGTCCGTCCGTCCGTCCGTCCGTCCGTCCGTCCGTCCGTCCGTCCGTCCGTCCGTCCGTCCGTCCGTCCGTCCGTCCCGTCCGTCCCGTCCGTCCGTCCGTCCGTCCGTCCGTCACACATTTTCGGTTAACCACTTTGTCACAGTTTCTCAAACTGGCCATAGCATCTACATAAGTTGCTTAATCGCTTCAATACTTCAACACTTCATTCATTGGTATGTGTGCCACACCTGCCTTTTCATAATTTATATGACCTTCGCCTTTTGACCTTCACCAGGTTACTTAAATGACTTAACAATTTTGGTTAATCAGTTTGTCACAGTTTCTCAAACTGGCCATAGCATCTACATAAGTTGCTTAATCGCTTCAATACTTCAACACTTCATTCATTGGTATGTGTGCCACACCTGCCTTTTCATAATTTATATGACCTTCGCCTTTTGACCTTCACCAGGTTACTTAAATGACTTAACAATTTTGGTTAACCAGTTCGTCACAGTTTCTCAAACTGCTCATATCATCTACATAAGGTGCTTAATTGCTTCAATACTTCAACACTTCATTCATTGGTATATGTGCCACACCTGCCTTTTCATAATTTATATTACCTTCGCCTTTTGACCTTCACCAGGTTACTTAAATGACTTAACAATTTTGGATCGGTCCGAGAAAAATTGCCAGTCGGCTGCTATTTCGCTATAAACCTTGTAAATTTACCGGTTTTGACCACCAAGTAATGTCCATTTAATTGACACATATCTGCAGGACATATCCGTGTTAAACCAGTGTGCAGCTCGCTGTGTATTCAGTTTCTCCTAGTATTGATTTTTCTTAACACACGTGTGGGACAGGTGTATAGCAGATTAGTGACTTAAATAGACTGGCTTCAGCGTAAAGATACGAGAGTCCCTAGACTCGCCATTTCTAATGATGTTAAAATAAAATAAAGAAACCATGCACTGTGTTTATCTGTGTTCGTAATATTTAACCCAAAGTAACTGACACAGACTATCGGCCCAGGCTATTCCATATTAAGTTAGAAACTTACATTACGCTGTATTAGGGGTCATTTTTAGCTCGACTGCTTATGTTGTCACCCCAGCGTCAGCGTCACCGTCACGTCACACCTTGGTTAAGGTTTTTAGTCAACCTTGTATATGGAATACTACTGGCCCTACACCCACTATACTTGGACAACTTCATCTCCTAGTGATGTACATCAATAACCCCTGATCTATATTTGACCTTGACCTATATTTCCTCTTGAATTACTTAGTTAATTCCCCTTGGTTAAGGTTTTTAGTAAACCTTGGTTAAGGTTTTTAGTCAAGCTTGTATATGGAATACTACTGGCCCTACACCCACCATACTTGCACAACTTCATCTCCTAGTGATGTACATCAATAACCCCTGATCTATATTTGACCTTCACCTAAATTTCCTCTTGAATTACTTTGTTAATTCCCTTTGGTTAAGGTTTTTAGTCAACCTTGGTTAAGGTTTTTAGTCAAGCTTGTACATGCAACACTATTATGCATACAGACACCATACTTGGACAACCTTTTTTCATAGGGATGTACATCAATAACCCCTGATCTATATTTGACCTTGACCTACATTTCCTCTTGAATTACTTACTTAATTCCCCTTGGTTACGGTTTTTAGTCAAGCTTGGTTAAGGTTTTTAGTCAAGCTTGTACATGGAATACCATTGTGCATACAGACACCATACTTGAACAACTTTTTCTCATAGGGATGTACATCAATAACCCCTGATCTATATTTGACCTTCACCTACATTTCCTCTTGAATTACTTAGTTAATTCCCCTTGGTTATGGTTTTTAGTCAAGCTTGTATATGGAATACTACTGGCCCTACACCCACCATACTTGGACAACTTCATCTCCTAGTGATGTACATCAATAACCCCTGATCTATATTTGACCTTCACCTACATTTCCTCTTGAATTACTTAGTTAATTCCCCTTGGTTAAGGTTTTTAGTCAAGCTTGGTTAAGGTTTTTAGTCAAGCTTGTACATGGAATACTATTGTGCATCCAGACACCATACTTGGACAACCTTTTCTCGTTGGTATGTACATCAATAACCCCTGATCTATAGTTGACCTTGACCTACATTTTCTCTTGAATTACTTAGTTAATTCCTTTTGGTTAAGGTTTTTAGTCAACCTTGTATATGGAATACTACTGGCCCTACACCCACCATACTTGGACAACTTCATCTCCTAGTGATGTACATCAACAACCCCCGATCTATATTTGACCTTGACCTACATTTCCTCTTGAATTACTTACTTAATTGCCCTTGGTTAAGGTTTTTAGTCAAGTTTGTAGATGCAATACTCCTGGCCCTTCACCAACCATACTTGGACAACTTCATCTCCTAGTGATGTACATCAACAACCCCTGACCTATATTTGACCTTGACCTACATTTAACCTTGAATTACTTAGTTAATTCCCCTTGGTTAAGGTTTTTACTCAACCTTGGTTAAGGTTTTTAGTCAAGCTTGTACATGGAATACTATTGTGCATCCAGACACCATACTTGGACAACCTTTTCTCGTTGGTATGTACATCAATAACCCCTGATCTATAGTTGACCTTGACCTACATTTCCTCTTGAATTACTTAGTTAATTCCTTTTGGTTAAGGTTTTTAGTCAACCTTGTATATGGAATACTACTGGCCCTACACCCACCATACTTGGACAATTTCATCTCCTTGTGATGTACATCAATAACCCCCGATCTATATTTGACATTGACCTACATTTCCTCTTGAATTACGTAGTTAATTCTCTTTGGTTAAGGTTTTTAGTCAAACTTGTAGATGGAATACTCCTGGCCCTACACCAACCATACTTGGAACAACTTCATCTCCTAGTGATGTACATCAACAACCCCTGACCTATATTTGACCTTGACCTACATTTAGCCTTGAATTACTTAGTTAATTCACCTTGGTTAAGGTTTTTACTCGACCTTGGTTCAGGTTTTTAGTCAAGCTTGTAGATGGAATACTATTGTGCATACAGACACCATACTTGGATAACTTTTTCTCATAGGGATGTATATCAATAACCCCTGACCTTTATTTTACCTTCACCTACATGTAACCTTGAATTACTTGGTTAATGTTTATAGTCAAGCTTGTATATGGAATACTCCTACATCAACCATACTTGGACAACTTCATCTCCTAGTGATGTACATCAATAATCCCTGACCTATATTTGACCTTGACCTACTTTTATCCTTGGATTACTTCGTTATTTCCCCTTGGTTACTGTTTTTAGTCAAGCTTGTATATGGAATACTCCTGGGCCTACAGCAACCATACTTGGAAAACTTCATCTCCTAGTGATGTACATCTGACCTATATCTGACATTGACCTACATTTAACCTTGAATTACTTACTTAATTTCCCTTGGTTAAGGTTTTTAGTCAACCTTGGTTAAGGTTTTTATACAGGCCGCAGCCACCTTGTTTGTCAAGCTATGTGTACATCGACAACCCTCGTAGTCGAGCTATGCTGTCCTACAGCTCTTGTTGTGTATATAAAATGTGCATTTTGTTATTTTTTTTTTTAAGTAAGGGGGGGGGGGGGGGGGGGGGATGCCGCAGATCCTGATGAGCCGGCTCACGTGATCTACAATTCGCAAACATTTTGATAAACGATAAGGTACGTCTGTCGTGTTAAAATGCGTGACTCATTAAGGATCAGGGATTAGGGATTAATTGAAGTGCTAAATCACACCGCCGATGTACTTTGAACTCGATCTGAGGGTTAAAGAAACACCGAATGTTAATTCAATTGTACAGGCCGACAATTAATTTTGAAGTCGTGTGAACAGTGATAATAGCATAATTAGCAATGAATGGGTATATAACGCATTTTTTTTCTATGTTGTCCGTCATTCAATTATTATTGAAATGGCACCACAAACTATTTTGTCGTTATTCACAAAGACAACTTACCAATATCAGTCTACCGAAAATTTACCTGCAATCAATCGGCATCACGATTTGTCTGTCGTTTCGCATTTTTTCCGTCTTTGCGCTATTTAGGCACACCACGTGACCCGGTGCATACACAATTTTGTCCACTTTTGATGTTTATAAACACGATTTATTTATCCCAATACAACATTTATCCCATTATTTGTAGTACTTTGTTTGAACTTCGAAATTTCAGTCAAAGTTTTTAATAGTGTTACGTCTGGACTCTGGACCGATTGGCATTCTGAAATTTTAGAAACCCTGCTACACAGCCTCTTTTCTGCACATTACATTGAAAATTACATTGCGTTGAAAACTTGTTATGGTTCAGTCACAGACTGCTACATTTATATCCATTTCACCCGGCCTTAGATGACCTTAGCTGTTGATAGGCCGTTAAACCGCCAACAAACAAACATATATCCATTTCAGGTTCGCTGCGACTCGTGTGTGCCAGAAAAAAAGTTCCACAATCAATGCTTGGATAAACCATTTACAACGAAGACAGTTAATAGTCCTTTCCACTGTGGAATGTGCATGGAGGAAGCTTTTCACGCACAGGTACATTTTGTATACTAAGCATAGCACTACTTGAACCACTTCTACTTTAAATATGTGTGTATGGCTACATGCATCGTGACCTAAAGGTGTATACCGAAACAAAAATGTGACCAATTGGTCAAGGTATCTGACCAAAAGGTATGGAGGCTAACATATACAGTCAAACTTGTCTTAAGCAAGCGGCCATGGGAAAGTCCAAAATTGCTTGCTTAACACAGGTGCATGTGTTTGTTTGTCTGGTTGAGAGTATTCGGAGGGAGTTAACTATACCGGGTTCATGATCAATCGCTGATAGATATATTGCCGACGTCTCGCCACAGTAACCTGTCAATCATGTCACTAAGGGTTGCCTTTACTTACCAGCGATTGGCTGTACTGTATAAATAACTTGGCCACGAGAATAACACGTGTTTTGAACTGACAATTATAGTAGCCAGAAGCAATGTTTGGCTAGGGGATTATTGAAACTATCAACACGTGACTTTTATTGTCACAGCGGGTAGCATGATTTTAGATATTCGCGTAATGATGTGATGAAAATTTGGTCAAACAATCGGGTGTCGTAAAAGAAATTGAAATGGTATTGTAAACAGTTTGGCAGGCCTGCAATTAGCAAGATTTAGGTCACTGGGTGGGAAATGGGGATTACCTGAACAAATTTGGTTCCAGCTTTTATTTTAGAATTTGCCGAGAATGGTCGCTAAAACGAGGATTTCGAGTCAAAATGGACGATTTTGCCTGGCCGTTGGCCGCATTAAGACAGGTTCACGCTTAATACAGGTGCATTTTAGAGTAATTTTCATTGGGGGGAAATAAAATGGCCGCTTAGCGGAGGGAGACGCTTAATGCAGGTGGCCGTTAGTACAGGTGCGACTGTATGTTCATTACTTTAATTATTAGAGTACAAGTAATGTGTCAAAATCATGTTTTTGGATCTTGAAGCAATTAATAACTTGAATACAGAATTAAAAGGTATAGTCTTTGAGCAGTACAACACACATTATCAATAAAAAAAATAAAAGGTCAGGATGGCCATAAAATGTGTTGGGAAGCCATCTTAAAGTACTATTTTATTCCTATTTTAGACTATATTTTCCTATTTTTTCACAGTCTGAATTCCTATTTTCCTATTTTGTTGGACCAATCCCTCACTTGACGGCCTGTACTAGACACATCTCAGGGCCGTAGCCAGAGGTAAAAATCTATCGAGGCAAATCTTATGAAACGTGTATCCAGTGCGAGCGTCCAAAAAAATGAAATCGGCAAAATTTCTAACTGCCTCAGTAGTATATAAGAGTCACAATGATACCACCACCCTCTGAAAGGCACCGGCTAACGTGTGGTATCATTTGTGACTCTTATATATTACTTGGATTTCCCCCCACTGTTCGGCGGGTATGTATGAGAAGAATGGACCATATTTTTCATCAACCGCGAGACCATATATTTATGACATGAGAAGATACACCCTATTAGAGATAAGAATCCCTATGTTATACTCAGTATATATAATAACAATCTGTCATACATTTATTACGAATAAAATAACAACTGACACCCTATTAAAGATAAGAAATCCATAAGTTATACTCCAGTATATTACAGCAATCTGTCATAAATATCAACTGACACCCTATTAAAGACAAGTTATCCATAAGTTATACTAAGTATATTACAGCAATCTGTCATACATTTATTACAAATAAAATATAAACTGACACCCTATTGAAGATAAAAATCTATTGGTTATACTCGGTATAATGTCTACCATAAAGCAAATGAGAGAGCAAGCTAAGAGTTGGGGAATTTCCCTAAGAGGTTTGAGACTCAAGAAAGATATAGCAGATAGGATAAGTGACGCGCGAGCCACCGTCTACGAGGAGAGGCTGCGGCGTGCGGTTTCGACCGGACGACTGCCTGCCGACCCCGAAAAACGCTCCGAGAAATTGGAGAACGAGACGACGGCCAGCCTGCGTGCCACTGCTTACGCGCAGCGTGTAAAAGAAGATCCCAGCGCACGTAGAAAACCCCTATACAAGGCGTACTACAATAAGATTTATCAAGGGTTGGTGGGGAGACCTCCTAAGAGGAGAGATATCGCCAGAGCTTTGGTGGAGGAGGGTCCCAGGATTCTCGCCGAAGAAGCCGAAGTTAGGGAAACTGTTGATAGGGGTAGGAGGAAGATAGTATGGACTTTCGAGAGGGGGGTAGACGGGGAGATCGCTAATCGCATAATTAATAAAATTCGCCCAGAGATGACCACGGCGTGTTATCTGAGGTATTCGTGCTCGTATCGTATTAGGAACATCGAGACCGACAAAACGATGATCTATCACAAACAATCAAAGGGCAGTCTGTGGATAAACGAGATTTCCAAAGCGGAGAGTTGGATAACCGATAGAGAGAAAGTCGAATGGACATCGACAAAGTTGATAGACCAAACACAAAATGGACCTTCGTTCGTTGGATATCGGTCGAGGTGAAGATGATCATCGATGCGCAACAACTTCTCATGGGAGCGGGAAAACTCCCAGACTGGTTAAGACAAAAAAAGGGAATGTATTCCGTCGACACGTACGACGACTACTTGTGTCTGTTTAGGTGCATAGCCATCCACCGTGGAGGGAGACCAGACCGCTGTTGTGAGAAGGCACGAGCTCTGGCTCGCGAATACCTCGGGCACGATAACGGACCGGGTAGTAAGGGAATCCCCCTGGATGATATTAAGAAGGTAGAAGAGCGCTTCAAGATGGGATTCGCGTTTACGAGCCCACCGCCGACGGAGTGTGGTACCTCATGAAGGTTCCGGCAAATTACGACGTGGTTGGGGAGAAGATAATGACGATAGGAATGTTTGGAGGTCACTCTTTCCTCATAGCGAACCTCCGCAAGATGACGAACGAGTACGGGTGCACCGGATGTCAACAACGGTTCACAAAGTCATGTAACATGCACAGGCACGCGACCACCTGCATGGGTGGGAAGACCGTGGTGACATGTCCAGGTAAGAGGGTAGAGAGACCACAGTCGGCCTACGAGAAGGCGTTCTATCCCAAGGGGTCAGCGAGCGAGAGGTCGATTCAATGGTTGAATAGAGAAGAAGAGAGGGTGGGAAATGCACATACATCACGCGAGATGCGGTCACGGTGGTGAGAGGTGGGTGGCCGGCGATCCGGTAGACGGTTACTGTCACGAGACCGAGACCGTGTTTCAGTTTCACGGATGCTACTGGCACGGGTGTCCGAGGCATTGCATGAGATGTAACGCGAGATTGCTGTACAGGAGGACGAAAATTCAAGACGCCAAGATAAGGAAGGCGGGTTACGAGCTGGTGGTGATGTGGGAGTGCGAGTGGTTGAATGAGGGGAATCCCCACCATCCACCACCACCGCGCGAGGAGGCGACGACTCTGTACCCTCACCAGATAGTCTACGACTTCGAGGCGTATCTCGACAAGTCAAAAACCACGCGACCCACCAAAGACCTGACCTTCGAGATCGAGCACGTTCCTATATCGGTGTCGTTGGGGGATACGATGCATGAAGGGATCACACACATATGCGAACGAGATCCCGACACGCTAGTCGAGAAGTTCGTGACCGAGCTGCAGATGAGAGGCAAGGCAATCAGGGAGGGGGTTAGGAATAAGTATCTGCCGGCCGACATAGATATGTTATCGAAGTCTCAGCAAGCAAAGATTATCTCTTGGATTGACCAAGTCCCGGTGGTGGGGTTCAACTGTAGCAGGTACGACCAGGGGTCAGGTGGGGAGTCGGGAGGAGAAGATGTGCAAGGCGGTGCTGGGGTACGATGCCAATGCTCTGTACCTATCTACTCTGTCGAAGGACATGCCGTGTGGTGAGGAGCAGATATGGACGTGTGACGACCCGGAAAGACAGTCGTATATAGACTGTTTCGTGAGGAAGGTCGGGAGGGAAAAGTGGTTCGGATTTGCGGAGTTGGATATAGAGGTCCCGGAAACGTTGAGAGACAAGTTCTCGGAAATGTCACCGCTGTTTGTTAATCGAGAAGTCGATGAGAACGAGGTTCCACAGCACATGAAGGACTACCTGGCCGGGACCGGGAGGAAAAGAGTCGAAGGACAGAGAAAGCTTGTGGGGGCAATGTCCGCCAAGAAGATGATCATATACTCCCCACTGCTAAAGTGGTATCTGGAGCACGGTCTGATCGTCAAGGCGGTGCATAGGGTGATTGACTACACGCCCGGCAAACCGTTTCAATGATTCGTTAAAGAGGTCACCGCTGCCAGACGGACGGGGGACGTCGACAAGAGCAAGGCGTTGTTGGCGGAGATATTCAAACTGGTTGGCAACGCGTGTTGTGGCAAGCTGATAGAGGCACAAGAGAGACACCTGAACACCACATATACGAAGGATGAGAAGACTGTCGACCGGGCACTGAGGTCGGTGTGGTTCGAAGACCTGGAGGAGATTGGGGAGGCTTACGAGATATCGAGCAGGAAGACTCGAGTGGTGATCAACAGACCGTTTCAGTGTGGCATAGCGGTCTACCAGTTGGCCAAGCTCCGGATGTTGGAGTTCTACTACGACTTCTTGGACAAGTACGTGGATCGCGGAGATTTCGAGCTGATACAGATGGACACTGACAGCATGTACTTCGCGCTGTCGGAGAAGATGCTGGCGGCGGTGGTGAGAAAGAATATGAAGAGAAAGTTCAATAAGGAGAAGACCGAGCGGTTGGCGTGGGACGTGTGGAGCAACAGAACTCCAGGACTGTTCAAGCTGGAATTCGAAGGGGATAGAGCCATCGCTCTGTGTAGCAAGTGTTACTACGTGAGTGGTGATGGAAAATCTAAGCACTCGGCCAAGGGGATGTCGAAGAGATCTAACGATCTGACTTGGGGAAGGTACAAGAGTGCTCTCGAAGGGGGTATGGATATGGCGGAGAACGGGATTCCGAATGATTAACGGGGTGATGAAGACGTACAAGCAGGAGAAGTTGGGGTTGTCGGCGTACTACGACAAGAGGAGAGTGATGGAAGACGGGTTACACACCGAGCCTATAGGATAGGTAAAAAAAAAAAGAAAAAAAAAGAACTCTGAAAAAAAAGGAGAGAATACTAAAGACTCTGACGATCCGGGGGTAGCTGGGTGTCAGAAGGCACCATAAGAAGTTCTTCGCGAACAAACCCTCGAGATGGCCCATCATCCAAATAGTAGAGCACGGGCTCATCAGGTTTGGTAATAGATCGATATAGATGATATACATTGAGAGACCACACGGGATCAGTCGCGCGGCGGCTGCCACCTTCGAGCTCTCCCGGTTGATACCGGACGTCAATATCTGATGGAAGCCGTTGCTCCTCTAAACCAACGGGTCGCCCGCGCGAGACGGCAGAGGGCTTGCTCGTCACCCTTTTAAACTTGATAGCATCTACAGGCTTCTTACCTATCAATCTGGTCACCTCTCCGTTCAGTGCGGAGACCACGGCGGGCAGTCTGGCCACCCACTCGGTCGATCGTGAATGAGGGTCTACAAGTTCTTTGGCGTATTGGTGTCTGAACAGTCTCTCAGCCAGGGTTCGATTGAAGAGCTCCACGATCCCCTGGTCCCGGTGGATGTTGACGCGGCCTCATCTGACAGAAACGTTGTGCTTAGACAATAGATGAGAGACCGCGCCCATGAACTCTCGGCCGAGATCGACCTGGAGAAGATTCGGCCATTTGAGAGGACTCCTCTTATATATTCGGGAAAGAGCCTCGGCCACCTCCTTAGACTCTTTAGTGGCCAACGGCTCGGCCCCCTTATAACGACTCGCTACGTCAACGATTGTCAGCGCGTACTTGTACGTCTTGCGACCGACGCGATCGTGAGGTAGAAACAGGAGATCCGCTTGGTGAACTTGGTTCGGCACTGGCACGTCGAATTTCGGGCGCGGAATATTGTGAGGCGCGGGTAAATAGATCTGCCAGATGGCCTGCTTCTTGAGCCATTCCTTGACAGCGTTTTCTGAAACCTTGGTCGCCGCCGCGAGGTTCTTGATGGCAGCGAGTCCCTTCCAGTAGCCACGGGGGCTGTAGTAGAGGTGCAACGATACGGTCAAACCCGTATTGCGATATATTGCGATACAACAAACCCATATAGCAATACGTATTGCGATATTATACCATGTATGAACAAATAATAATAAAAACAAAGAGGCGATAAAGAACAGTCTTTATTGTTTATTATTGTCATGAGAACACATCAAAACACTGTGTGGGTCAGGACTTTGCCCAGAAACGGTTGACATTAATGATTATTTCTGGACGAGAGGAAATTAGGGGGAAGTGATCAGAATCATATTTTCCCTGATTTTTTCTTACTTATAGTTATCGCGTAACTGTATACCGTATATTGCTAGCCATAATTGTCTAGGCCCGCCCCATAGTCGAGGCACGAAAATGAGCCCAAAAAATCAATCAGAAAATTTGTCGGCTACTGGGTGCAGGCGAAACTAGGTCATGAATCGCCTGTATTGCTTGGCTACGTTTTGTGCTTTCTGTAGTTTGTTTGAAGCAAATATGCTTCGCATAAACGTAGAAAATATATAATTTATGCTTACTGTACTATATTTATCGACTGTCACCCCCAGTGGAATGTAAAGGTCGTGTTTGAAACATTTTAATACACACATGTTCAATCGATGTGTTGTAAAAATTGGCTGTTACATGAATTGGACAAACTTCATAATAAACTAGTTAATTAGTTGCAATAATGTTGTTTTTTTATTGCAATAATACTTGTGTACAAGCATAAACATCATTAACTGCTACAGAGAACAAAACTAAATTGTATTTATATTCAAGTAAATAATGATAATAGCAACTGGTCACAAATATTAGGAGGTAAATGGAACAGCCGTTACCTGGCAATTTCACAGCTGATCAGGTTAATGACCGGATACAGTGGCTTGTTTGATTTCAAGTCTGAATTGACTGGTGATGTGTGCAGTGCTTTTCTCTCATTTTTTGGCTGTGATGGGAGAAATGGGGCTTATGGTATTTGCGACCAGTGTAGCTGCTGATCAAATTGCACATCCATTTAGCATGAGAACATTCTATTTTGCTTGTAGCAAATGTAGTAGATTGTAGAATTTGAAAATAAATTGTAGAATTTGAAGAAAAAAAACAATCTTTATTTCATCTCAAAAGTATATGTTGTTACCACCCATTTGAACCTCTTTAACTGTGTACATAAATATCGTTTATGAACTTGGATGTGCATAAATTCTGTATATTTACTTAATACCAAACTGAATTATCATACAAATCGAGTTACGTTAACATCGATTGGAAAAAGTTGCAAAAGGACGAAACTACATAGGTACGAAATCGCCGAAATTGTCCGTGATATTTACAGACTTTTTCATGTTTTCTGACAATAGAGTTAGTCATATTTGGTTGAAATAAACAGTTAGTAATGTAATACACAATACTTGTTTTCGGCATAAAAGGATTGCATTAGAATATATTGATTTCGTATTTATAATTCTTTCACACTTTTCGGCGAAAAAGAAACTTGCAATCATGGGCGGAAGCATCCGCTGTGTAGGCCACGACTCGGTTCGTCAGGTGGCGCTTTCAGTGGGTATACCCACAATCGTAGCTAACGATTGGATGCTATTTTTATTTCGGAAATGATATCCCACAAGGCGTCATAAGCTGACAAAAATGTGTGTAGACAACTACGAAATTTGTTTGCCACCGTGCGACCCAGCTTATCATTTTTACTAGCCCGACCCAGAAACGACTCGCATCCGGCGCACGTTAAAACACGTGTTTGCATGTGTTTGTTTGTCTGGTTGAGAGTATTCGGAGGGAGTTAACTCTACCTCGTTCATGATCAATCGCTGATAGATCTATTGCCGACGTCTTTAGCAACAGTAACCTGTCAATCATGCCACTAAGGGCTGCCTTTACTTACCAGCGATTGGCTGTACTGTATAAATAATTATAGTAGCCAGAAGCAATGTTTGGCTAGGGGATTATTGAAACTATCGACCCGTGACTTTTATTGTCACAGCGGGTAGGCATGATTTTAATGATTCGCATAATGATGTGATAAAAAATTTGGTCAAACAATCGGGTGTCGTAAAACAAATGGTATTGTAAACAGTTCGACAGACCTGCAATTAGCGAGATCTAGGTCACTGGGTGGGAAATGAACCCAGGTAACAGTACGGTTTACACACGGAATTTGCTGTAAAACTTCCAGATGTGTTGGACGTCCGAGATTACCCACTATGTATTAGTCATCTAATTGTGGCGTGTTTATTACAAATATTGACTTCTGTCATAATAAAACTTATGTTTTGAATGATTTTGAATAATTTTACACAATTATTTTAACACAAGATGGCGACCGAGAATATGGTGTAAATATCGCGATACGCGAAAACCGTACCGCGATACGTATCGTCAGGATGACATATCGCAATATACCATATTCATCGTATGCGAAGTATTCTAATATATCGGACAATCTCCAACATGCCCTTGCCAGATCGTCCGGTAACTGCGTAGATAATAATAAACCTTTGTTGGAAGTACAATTGCGATTGGGGGTTAAGTTCTGAAGGAACTTGGGAAAATCTAATTCATCCAATCCACCAGGATTGGTGGAGGAATATAACATCCGCTTTGCGAAAAGGGTGGCCGCTTTTTTGTCCTCGCGCCACGTCTCGAGAGAATCTCGGGCCAGATGAATCATACTCTTTGCACCGGGTAAACTGTATTTAAGGGACGTGTAGCCTACATTGATCATAGCGTAACAAAGTTTGTCAACTAACATCGTTCTATATATATATATTTTTATAAAAAAATTTGTTTTAATTAATTATTAATTTGTAAAAAAGTATTAATTAATTTAAAATCTCGATTGGATATAGTAGGTGACGATACCCACCACACCCATTCCCACGACGATGAACGCGATCTTGCGGT